>CM056051.1:485872396-486042396 GCA_029574335.1 Rana kukunoris | reverse complement strand
CTCTTTTATACTCTGGAGCTCCTGCTGGATTTTGCTTCTAATCCCCTTGTGGAGGCTTCCGTTTGTGGATGGACTTTTTATGGATATACAACTTATCACATTGCTATAATCCTTTTATATGGACTATAAACTGAAGGACCTATGAATAAATGGCTGTGGAACAAATCATTTGAGTTTCCATTATTTCTTATGGGGAAATTTTGCTTTGAATTACAAGCATATTTCTGGGATGAATGCTCGCATTCTAAGGTTTTACTGTACCCTGAGCAGAGCAGCCATCGCAAATTTTGGGGCCCCTTACACAGCTTTAGGCAGGGCCCCCCTGGAGCAGGGAAGAGAACCGGGGGGGGGGGGGGGGGGGGGGCTGGAGACCATCGGGCCCCTTACAGGTGCAATGGGAGAAAAGAAAAAGGGAGGTAAGCCATCGTGCCCCTTACAAGCATAACGCTTGTAGCCCCCTGATGGCGGCCCTGATCCTGAGTAATGGATTCAGAGATGTGTGTTATATTTATATTGTGGATCCTGAACTATATACTGAATTATGTATCCTGAGTAATAGGCTATGGTGTGTGTGTGTGTGTGTATATATATATATATGCATACTGTGTCCATGGATGCCACAGTTTTTTTTATACTATGTATGCTGAGATACAGTGTATATGTTAATAATAATAATATTATTATTTTGGATCTTGGGTTGTAGTCTGTTTCTCAGGATATCTATCAATACTATGTGTATTGTATTCGTTGAATCATAATATAATTAGGTTTTTATTTTCATACAATTTTTCATCCAGCATAGGCCAGAATCTGACGCGCAGCATGAGCGTAGGGCCTACGTGATGGGGTTTGGTCAGGAAGGCCTCAGTGAGTTAGGGGTTAACATTAGTTTGAAAATGTAGGGGAATTATGTTGTCGCCTTATTGGAGGATAAAGGGTGGGGTAGGGTGTGTACAGGGTGGTCCTAAGGGTTTACTAGGGGGAGGTGACACCCCGGTATCAGTCTGACCAGAGGACAGCAAAGGAATGTTTATTTTTTTTGTTTGTTTGTTTTTTTCCTTAAATAGCTTCCTTTACCTTAGTGCAGTCCTCCTTCACTTACCTCATCCTTCCATTTTGCTTTTAAATGTCCTTATTTCTTTTGAGAAATCCTCACTTCTTGTTCTTCTGTCTGTAACTTGCCACCATAATGCAAGGCTTTCTTCCTGGTTTGGAGAAAGCTTCTTGAGGGAGTGAGCAGGAGTGTCAGGATGCCCACTAACACACAGCTCCTTTTTCTATCTGCAAAGTAGAGTGTCCTGACTTGCCTGCTCGCCACCTCAAGAGGCTTTCTCCACACCAGGGAGAAAGCCTTGCATTATGGTGGTGAGTTAGACAGAAGAACAGGAAGTGAGGATTTCTCAGAAGAAATAAGGACATTTAAAAGCAAAATGGAAGGATGAGGTAAGTGAAGGAGGACTGCACTAAGGTAAAGGAAGCTATTTAGGGGGGAAAAAAATCCTTTACAACACCTTTTAAGGTAATATTTGGGTAAGTGGCATAACAGCCGGTACTTGGACAATACCCCAGGCATGAGATCTATATATTGTATCCTGGGTCCATGCCATGTGCTGTCAGGGAGCATGTAACAAAGTGTGATGGAAGGTGGGGGATGGGCAGTAAAGGGGTTCCAGTGTCCCAGCATGTGGAGGGTTTTAGGTTCTTCCATAGGATGCAGATCCTGAATATTTATTCTGTTCTTATGTGTGTGTAAAACATATATTATTGCGCATTACAGAGAAAACATTGCTGCAGCTTGTGTCTGCTCTGCAGCTTTATTTAGAGTTGTAAATATTTTATACGGACGGATCATTATTTATGGTGATGGAATCATAGGAGACTGCACTGTATGTCCTCCAAGGACTACAACTCCCAGTGTGTCCGCTGTGCTGTGCCTCTCTGTACCCGTCACATTGGTCTTGGTCCAACTCTAAGATCCTGGATACTTCCTGCTGAGTTTGAATAACTGTTTGTCCTGTACATGATTCTGCATAGTATGGCTGATCGCACACAGGCGACTCTGCTGCTGGCGGTTTGACAAAATCAAACTTCAAGTATTGCTCCCCACATCTGTAGCCACACACTGCGAGATGTCGCTCCCATGGCTCGTGATCAAGATTCAGCAGCATTTGGGTCAGTGACAGAGCGACATCTCACTGCGTGTGGCTACAGAGGGAGCGATTCCATAGGGACTCATGGGCAGCCCTGTGAGCCAGCAGGAGGTCGCAACCAGCTTCCCACACTCAAGATGGCGGCGCTGGTGACCCAAAGACTGACACAGAACCGGCCTGGGTGATGACGATGCTCGGTCCTTGGATTGGTGAGTGTCTGTTTATTAAAAGGCAGCAGTTACAGTATTTAAAGGGGTTGTAAAGACAAAAATATTTTCCTCTTAAATTAAAGTCTGACAGTAGCTGATAAAGTAAAAAGTAATGTTTTGCATTATAACTAGTTTGATACCTGTTGAAATCAAGCTGTTTTATTCACCCCTGTCACTCCTGAATCATTATTCTCACTGACTTCCTGGTTTGCGGTGCGCATTCATTCTTGCTGCATCACAGCCTAATGGGAACTACAGTTCCCATTAGGCTTAGCCTCCATACCTGTGAGGGATAAGAGAGCATCTTCAAGCAGGGCTGTAGTCATAGGGAGGGGTGAGCACATTCTGCTTTCCACCATGCAAAACAGCTCAGATGCTGGTGGAAAGCAAGAAGAGGAGAGACAGGAAATGGCATTTTCAAACCTGAATTACTGTATTTTGGAGGTCAAAAGGAAGAACTAGGTAAGTGATATTTAAATGCTCTAGCTTACAGCAATCAATTGATCTAATAAAAAACGATCCTTTAGTGTTCCTTTAAGGGAACACGTATTCTGGGGATAACTGTCTAAAATAGAATCTTCCTTACAGTTTTACTAAACCCACAATAGTCAAATCAGTCTGTATATGCAGTAAACATGCTTGTTATACTTACTGTGGAAGCTGAGGGGTTAATCCTCTGCATTGTGTTAAAAAAAGCTATTTGAACCTGTCTTCTCTGATCCTCCCCTTTTTTTCACTGTCCCCGATCTGCAGATAGAACAGAGCCTTGGAGACACTCTGTACATTCTCTGTCTGTGTATTGCTGTGTCTTCTTGGGAGAGTGACCCTGTGCTGATCACATGCAATCAGCACTGTCCAGACCAATGGTCATGCAGCCTCATAGGACAGTCAGAGGAGAATGAAAACTCCTCCTACAAGCTTTAGCCAGACACTAATAGTAGTCACACACCTGCTATATACTGCTGATGAGAAAAGGAATTTAGCAGTTTATATTTACAAAACTATTGCATTTCCATGTTCTGTGGGAGACCAGATATAGTGAATGCAGGGTCCTGGGTTTAGTAACACTTTAAGGCTTCATTCACACCTTGGCGTTCCAGATCACGGGCAGGAATCGCACCGTGGGATGCACTTGCAATCCTGTTACTTTCAATGGCACCCCAATCCCAACATTTGTCGCCTGACAAATCACAAAAAAATCACAGGATGTTGATAGATGGATAGAGATATAACACTATCTAAATATTAAAAAATATATATTTTTTTTATCATTAACTGTGTATTTCTTGCTATTGCCATGACACTTCACCAAAAATAAATTCATATATTGAGGGCAGAGCTCCTCTGACCAATTACTGTTTTGTGGATATTTTATGGCGTTTTTCTTTTTTTTTCCTCAAAAACTCACTTCAGTGTTGTGTGTTTGTTTTTTTGTTTTGAGTTTGTTTTTATTTATTGTTTTCTGGCCTTTTTGCGTTTCCTAATTCCCTAGACCTTTTACGGTAATATCAAGTGACATCAAAAAATTGGAACTGACACTATTTTATTCTCTAGGGCACAAGTGGCAAACACAAGGCCTGCGGGCCTAATCCGGTCCTCCAGCCCATTTCATGTGACCCTCGTACCTCTCCTGCAGCTGCAGGAGAGCTCCAGTCCTCCTCCAGACCCTCGCTTTCTGCTTACAAGCAATGCATCCAGCTTTTTCCCAGCAGCACCATAAGGAAAGGGGGTGCACTGTGATGTAAGGGAGAGTGGGGCACTCAACTTCTGATTGTGGGGTGGCTCTTGACATCTAATGTAAGGGGAAGGGATGCGCTGGACATCTAATCTTTACAGATACAACCGGCCCTTTTGAGGGCAATCATAATGCTGATGCAGCCCACAATGAAATTGAGTTTGACACCCCTGACTGTGGATGTGGTGTGTGTGTGTGTGTGTGTGTACACGCACAGATCCATGTCCTGTCAGAGGAAAGAAGACCAATGCGTGTTCCCAGTACAGAGGAACACAGATCGGTCTCCTCCCCTTGTGAGTCCCCTCCTCCTACAGTTAGAATCACTCACTAGGGAACATATTTAACCCCTTTATTTGACCCCTGGTGTTAACCCCTTCCCTTCCCTGCCAGTCACATTTGCACAGTAATCCGTGCAGTTTTATAGCACAATAAAAATCACAGCCATTACTAGTAAAAAAATGAAAATGCCATAGTTTGTAGACGGTATAACTTTTGCGCAAGCCAATCAATATATGCTTTTTGCAAATGTTTTTTTTTTTTTGGTCTGTTTCTTTTGTTCTCTTTTTTTTTTTTGTTACTCTCCTTTTGTTTAAAGTGCAAAAAAAATAAAGATTTCATTTTGGGTACAATGTTGCATTAACCGCGCAATTGTCATTCAAAGTGCGACAGCGCTGAAAAAAAATTGGTCTGGGTAGGAAGGGGGGTCAAAGTGGCTAAATGAGCTGCTTTGCCCACACAAACGTGAGCCGCAAGAAGAGGGGTGAATCTGGACGAGTGACTAACAATATTGGAAGTCAGAGATGGCGAGGCCACCAACCTTTTCAGTAGATCATTAATCCAGTCTGTGTGTTTCTCTCTGTATGACACTATGCAGGAAAATATAGGCTGCATAGATCAGGAAATAGTGATAGAAATGACATGTTAGTACTGGTTACACCTCCGACGGAGGCCTTCCTATGTGTACCACTATGTGCGTGACTGCTGTGTGTAATCGGAGACTCTGACAGTCTGCTGTAATGGGGATGACCTGATTCGTCAACAGAACGGAGCTGCAAGTCTTCCTTTTATATTCAGGTGTACTGACGCGACACACCGCTGACCTATAAACTAGCTGTGATTCAACAAATGGCTTTGTATAATAGTCTGTGGGCGGGGTGGAAGCTGCTAAAAGCCAACCTCTCCTTTGTTACTGCTGATTCAAGTAAAACTATCTTTTTTTTTTTTTGGCTATAACTTTTCTGTGTGTGTGTTTGCTATTTGGGGAGATTTCCTTCACTTCCTGTCCCATTGCCTAAACAGGAAGTAAAATAAAATCCGTCCAGAGGAATTTTGGGATATCACCAGAACTAGTGCCCCCATTGGAAGATTTCTCCTCTATTCCTGTTCTGTGTAAATCCAAAACTTTTGTTTTTTCTTTTCAGTTATAATGGAGTGAATCTCCTTAACCACTTCCATACCGATGTCCTGGACTTTCAGTGGAGATATCTGAATGATGGGGGGCAGGGGGGCCCTATAGAGATGGTCTCGGACCTCGGAGACTGGAAGCAACGTCATGACGTCACTTCAGGTGTTCTGTCAATTTGTGCCCTCCATCGAAAAGTGCTTGCGCATGCGCAGAACGGAAGGGCACTCCAGCTGATTTCCCCATCAGCTGATGTGATGTCATGCAATTTTTTGATGCATTTTGCATTATTTAGCTGCCCAACAACCAATTTGCCAAATAAAAAATCATAAAATGCATTTTTTTATAAAAATCGTTCAAGCACAGCAAAAAGCACTTCAGAAACGCTCAAAAGCAACATGACATGCATAGATGTAAATCGAGCCTAAGGCTTAGGCACGCAGCCCATCTGTTTAAATAGGCTGCTGTGCTGCATGAACCGCAGAAAAGGTGCATGTATCTTTTTGACCATGCGGTTTCCCCACGGTTCCTGCGCCTGTGATCGTGCTGCGGGCTGGGATGCATGGGGGTGGTGACATTTAGAATGAAAGGCAGCCCAGCGCATCTCCCAAGAGCAACTTGATTCAGCTGTGGGTGGGAGAATTAATGCGATTCCCACAACTGGAACGTACGGCCCACACCAGTGTGAACCGAGCCTAAGGTAAGTTAAAGTGCTTTTATGGGTTACCCTGTAAAAATTAGTATTTAACCCTTGCAGCCTCACTACAAGGCACGATTTTTAATTTCCCTGGAATTCGGCTTTCAAAGAAACAAGTTAACGAGCGTTTCGCAATATGAGCTATTACTTGAAAAAAATCCTGACTCAGTTTGCAAGTGTTTCGCAAAACTAACAGGATTCAAGCCTCTGGGGTGTGCAGTACCGCATTTGGCCAGAGGTACAGGGGTGCCGGTGACACTGGGAGCCGTTCGGAAATGCTCCATTCCCGAGTATTTCTGAGTCTCTCCGGCAGCCTCCCTCCTCTGGCCACATGCGGTATTGCATACCACAGAAGTCAATATGGAACAAATTATCTTAGTTTACATTGACTTCTATGGGGAAACTTTGTTTGATATGCGAGTGCTTTGAATTGCAAGCCTTCTCCTGGAACGGATAATGCTCGTAATCCAAGGTTCCACTGTATTTCTTTATTGCATGTATTTCTATAGCACTGACCATTTTACATGGTGCTGAACATACTTTACATTCACATCAGCCCCAAGGAGTCTATAATAAAAGTAGGGTTGTCCAGATACTGATACTGGTATCGGGACCGATACCAAGTATTTGCGGGAGTACTTGTACTCGTGCAAATGCTCCCGATGCTTCTGATGAATACTTTTTTTGTATTTATCAACATGTTCTGTGAAAATTCTTTGAGTTTTTTACTACTGCGTGACAAGCAAATATAACATTTTTATTCATTTTTACAAATTTGTATTCTTTTATAATGTCTTGAGTTAGAGTTCTTCATAATTCTAAAGAAAATATCCTTAGTCTGTATTGTGGTTTGAAAACTGTCACATGACATTTAAAAAAAGTATCGGTATTCGGTATCGGCGAGTACATGAAAAAAAGTATCGGTACTTGTACTTGGTCCTAAAAAAGTGGTATCGGGACAACCCTAAATAAAAGGTCTTTAGACACTCATGTATACATACACGGGCCAGTTTAGTCGGGAGCCAATTATCTACCATCCTAAATATGGGTGTAATATGTAACGTGGTCCAGAAAGGGGGCTTTTAAATCTGTGTGTGCATAGGGAATTTTTAATTTTTTTTCCGTGTAGCGTTAGGCAGGAACACTGTCATGTGTCAGTATGTTTCCTTTGTGCATTGGCATGCATTATTGATGTGCGTTAACATGTTTTGAAAGTGTTTTTACTGTAGGATTAGGAATAAATGGTTACCAGCCTTGGCTTGTTAATACCTGTTGCCAGCACATTAAATCGCATGTCACCTGCTTTCCGAAGCATTGCTGTCTACTTTTATGGGCCTCCCAATGCACTAAATTGACTAAAACACTGAAAAAATGAAGATGCGTTTTTCAACCACTCTGCATTGCAGAGATCGGGGGGTAATAATTCTGTTATAGGGAAGTTGAACACATACAGCGTGTTGTAGTTTTATTCTCAGACCTGTGCAGCAGTCAGACACTTGTTTGCTTTGTATGTAACTACTGAGCTGTGTGCAGGCAGCGGCGTTTGACAGATACCTGTAAATGTTGGCTGTGTGGGTGAGAAAAATACTCTGCCCTCTGACTGAGTCCTGGGATAGATGAGACTCATCGGCTACTAGGAGTGCAACGCAACAAAAAACTCACGGCTCGGATCAGAGCCACGGATCGGATCATTTTTCGGATTACCACCATATATACGTCCATATGCCCAGCCGTGCTATTCTGCCAACGTATATCGTCCTTGGGCGGTCCTTAACCGCTTGGGAACCGCACGCCGTCAAATGCCAGGGGGCGGAATCCCCTATTGTTCTGACAGGACGTCATATGACGTCACCCCCCTACAGTTGGAACACTCAATAGGATACACATTTAACCCCTTCCCTGCCCCCTAGTGGTTAACCCCTTCCCTGCCAGTGACATTTATACAGTAATCAAAGCATATTTATAGCATTGTTCACTGTAGAAATGTGAATGGTCCCAAAAATGTGTCAAGGGTGTCCGCTATGTCGCAGTCCTGAAAATGGGATTTTTTTTAAATGGGATATTTATTATAGCAAAAAATATTGTTGTGTGTTTTTTTTTTTTTTTAATGTATGCTCTTTTCTTGTTTATAGCCCAAAAACGAAAAACCGCACCAAAAGAAAGCTCTAATTGTGGGGGAAAAAAAAGAACGTCAATTTTGTTTGGGAGCCACATCGCACGACCGCGCAATTGTCAGTTAAAGCGACGCAGTGCCAGAAGCTAAAATTTTGTCTGGGCTGGAAGGGGGTGTAGGTGCACAGTATTCAAGTGGTTAAAGGGGTTGTAAAGGTGTGTGTGTGTGTGTGTGTGTGTAGGTGTGTGGTGGTGGTTTTTATTTTATTTTTATTTTTTATATAAATTGTTTCCTTTTTAAGCTAGTGCGTTGTTGGTTCACTTACCTTTTCATTTGATTTCCCTTCTAAATGTTTTTTTTTTTTTTCTTTGTTTGAATTTCTCACTTCCTGTTCAGTAAGCTTTCCACCATCATCCGAGAGGTGGAAAGTCAGTCAGAACAGCTTACTGAGGAGGAACAGGAAGTGAGAAATTCAGACAAAGGAAAAAAAACATTTAGAAGGAAAGGGTAAGTGAACAAACAATGCACTAGCTTAAAGGAACGTATTTAGAAAATTAAAAAATTAACCTTTACAACCCCTTTTTTAAGTGGTTAAATGATGCTAAATTGGTACTAAGGGGCCCAAAGTGTGCCGAGAATATATCCGCCACTCCATCGCACCACCAGCCTGAGCCATTGGTACAAGGCAGGATGGATCAATGCTTCCATGTTGCTTACGCCAAATTCTGACCCGACCATCTGAATGTCACAGCTGAAATCAAGGCTCGTAAGACCAGGCTACATTTTTCCAATCTTCTATTGTCCAATTTTGCTGAGCCTGTGCGAATTGTAGCCTCAGTTTCCTGTTCTTAGCTGACAGGAGTGGCACCCGATGTGCTCTTCTGCTTGAATGTTGGATGTGTTGTGCATTCAGAGATGGTATTCTGCATACCTTGGTTGAAATAAATGGTTATTTGAGTTACTGTTGTCTCGTCTCAAACCAGTCTGCCCATTCTCCTCTGACATCGAGGCATTTTCCTGCACACAACTGCCGCTCACTGGATATTTTCTATTTTTCGGACCATTCTCTGTAAACCCTAGAGATGATTGTGTGTGAAAATCCCAGTAGATCAGCAGTTTCTGAAATACTCAGACCAGCCCATCTGACACCAACAACCATGCAACGTTCAAAGTCACCCAAATCTCCTTTCTTCCCCATTCTGATGCTCAGTTTGAACTTCAGCAAGTAGTCTTCATCATGTCTATGGTGCATAAATGCATTGAGTTGCTGTCATGTGATTGACTGATAGCAATTTTGTGTTGCCAAGCAACTGAACAGGTATACCTAATAAAGTGTCTGGTGTGTGTGTGCATATTGCACAATATAGCTCTAACCAATCAGAGTGCATAGTAAATTACCAGCGTTTGGAGGTTTCAGAGCCTATTGGTGCAGAAGATATTATTGGTTAGGGTTGTCCCGATACCGATACTAGGATCGGGACAGATACCGAGTATTTGCGGGAGTACTTGCTCCCGATACTTCTGACGATACTTTTTTTTTGTATTTATCAACAACTGTGAAAATTCTTTGAGTTTTTTACTACTGCGTGACAAGCAAATAAAACATTTTTTATTCATTTTTACTCATTTTTATTCTTTTATAATGTCTTGAGTTAGAGTTCTTCATAATTCTAAAGAAAATATCCTTAGTCTGTATTGTGGTTTGAAAATTGTCACATGACATTTAAAAAAAGTATCGGTATTCGGTATCGGCGAGTACATGAAAAAAAAGTATCGGTACTTGTACTCGGTCCTAAAAAAGTGGTATCGGGACAACCCTATTATTGGTAATAACTGACCAGTAAGCATTAAGAAGTTCATATAATATCTGCCTACATTATGGTCATCAATACCTTTTGGGGTCCTGATATTGAAGTGGATCAAGGCTTCTTTCCCTCGGGTCATATCATCAAGTTGTCCGGGGGAAGGTAAATTGATGGTGATCACATTGGGACTCCTAAATACGATCTCCAGGTGGATAAGGATTACCTTGTGGAGTCTCTTGCTGAGGAATCAGCCTCTTTGACAGGATATTGATGGATGCTTTAGAAACTTGGGGCACTGCTTCTAGAACAATGTCCTGTCAATGGTTTGGACATTGCAATGGTAATAGAAAATCGAGGATCAGTCATCATGTATATGTGGGGGAGGGGGGGGGGGTCCTTTTTTAACTGATTTGGTATGTAAATCCCCACCTTTGTGTAGGCTTTTATTCCTATTATCACTGCAGATATCCTTCAAGTCTGATAACAATACCCACCATTTACCTATCAGCGGAGTGTGAAATGTCTCCTGTTGAGCTCTGCTGGGGGGACCTATGAATGGGATTATTCACCTATTAAAGGATATATGCACTGAGAAAATAAGCTGGGTTTCTTTTTTTTTTTTTCCCTTTCCCAAATTCTAATTTTGAACTACCTGGTTGCTTGACCATTGTGATAATTCAGTGGCTTCAGTACCTTAAGTCCCTGACCTTGCGCATGGAGGCAGATCAGTAGTTCTGAATGTTATTTGACTTTATGATTTTGTTGTAGGTCTAACTAATCAGAAAATTCTGTGGACCACTTTACAAATTCCTCCCGTTCCTCTAGCTAAGTGCTGCAGCAATTAAAAGAAATCCAAACCTAAGTCACCGTAAATCCATGTCCAGAGTCTTCTCTCTCCTTCGCTGCAGCGTGGGAGGGTCTTCAGATGTCCATGTTGATGCCTGGTAACATGGAGCCTGAACATTGTATCCATACTGCTGGTCTCGTTTAGCAAAAGAGGTATCAGAATGGGGCCATCTAGAGCTGGGTAAGGTGGGGCTTTAGAAAATGTATAACATTTAAATGTTATGGGAGGATGGTGGCTTCTTTCTTTTCTCCCCCCCCCCCCTTTTTTTTTCTTCCTAGAAGTGCAATGTGACCACAAGCTTTAGGTTGTAATTGGACATCAAAATAACATTGAAATGCTGTGTCTACCTTTCTAAAGCTGGCCACAGGTGGATCGAAAGTTGGCTGGTTCAGTAGTTTAATCCCATGTGTGGCCATCCCTGTTGGACAGACGGATCAACTGCTATCAAATGAACAAGTTGGAAAGCTTGAGCGGCAGGAATATTCCTTGGTCCACCTCTTTTGTGTGAATGGAGATA
The DNA here is from genome assembly GCA_029574335.1 of Rana kukunoris. Taxonomy (NCBI): domain Eukaryota; kingdom Metazoa; phylum Chordata; class Amphibia; order Anura; family Ranidae; genus Rana; species Rana kukunoris. The sequence goes on along the minus strand of CM056051.1, from coordinate 486,030,921 downwards.
TCTGTAAATTACTCCTGTATGGCCAGCTCAAGTGCCTCATAGGCTTCCCTCTGTGCTGTTTGGCGTATTGCAAGCGGGATACTTTGGCATTTGCGTAGTAATGGCTTTCTTCTGGCGACTCGGCCATGCAGCCCATCTTTCTTCAAGTGCCTCCTTATTGTGCATCTTGAAACAGCCACATCACATGTTTTCAGAGTCCTGTATTTCACCTGAAATTATTTGTGGGTTTTTCTTTGCATCCCGAACAATTTTTCTGGCAGTTGTGCCTGAAATTTTAGTTGGTCTACCTGACCGTGGTTTGGTTTTAACAGAACCCTTATTTTCCACTTCTTGATTAGTTTGAACACTGCTGATTGGCTTTCTCAATTCCTTGGATATGTTTTTATATCATCCCTTTTCTGTTTTATGCACTTCAATTACCTTTTCCCGCAGATCATTTGACCATTCTTTTGCTTTCTCCATGACTCAGAATCCAGAAATGTCAGTGCAGCAGTGGATGAAAGATGCAAGGGTCTGTCAAGTGTCCAGAAGTGCATTGTGTGTTTGTGTATGTATGTGTGTGTGTGTATATGTATATGTATATGTGTGTGTGTGTGTGTGTGTATATGTGTATGTGTATATGTGTGTATATATATATATATATATATATATATATATATATATATATATATATATATATATATATATATATATATATATATATATATATATATATACATACACACACGCTTTTCCTTTTCATGATTGTGCATGCATGCACTCAGCATCTCATTTTTAAGTATAGACAATTAGGTAATATTTGAGAACTGATATACAGAGTGCTACTCTATGATGAGAAATAAAGGTAATAAATGTGGTCTCTTAAGTAGAAAGGTGTTTTGTATTCAAGCACAATTAATAATTTATGGTTGGTGGAACACACCCATCAGCACTAGTAAGACTCTGATCCCTGTACAGGACACAATCTTGGGTTTTCATTAGTGACTCACTAAAATGCTGATAGGTTTGGTAACTGTGTGCATACATCCATGTATAAGATTAGCACTTAAATTAAAATTAAATTTACCCGACCTATATAAACTTATAGCAGCAGCAACAGCTATTTTGGGTGCATGCTCATGGGAGATTGTGTTCCAAACAGAACACCAATCCATAGGAGATTAGGCACTGAAAAGGGCTCCAGTCTTTTGTTCCCCTGAGATAAGAAAGTGCCACAGTTTTCTGCAGAGCACAAAGTAATCTCTTAAAGGGTCAGTCCACCCTAACTGAAATTTCAGTGCTTTGAAAAAGAGTTGCGTGTATGTTACCTCAACACTTAATCTTCCTTATATATATGTGTGTGTGTTTTTTCTCATGTACTTGTATTAAAGAATTGTGTTCTTTTATGTGTGAAATACCTGGTGATACCCGGAAGTGGTGCAAATGCCTCTTAGACAGGTATTTGCACCCTTCTCCCCCCTGAAAGATGCCAAATGTGACAAAGGGGGGGGGGGGGGGTGGAACTCTGCTTTTAAATAGCACAGTGCTTGTGCAATCTAACCTGCCCCTCTCTAAGCTGTAAAAAAAAAGCTGACTGATCCTGCCACTGCCTGTGTCCCCCTCTGTGTCCTGACCACGATAATCAGGGCTGCTGATCCCTGATTGCCATGGCCAGTTTGTGTGCCTCTGTCATCCGCAGATCTCCTCCTCCGTCCTCCCCTCCTCCTCCTGCCTGTCGGCTCAGTGTCTTTGTCTCGCCCCACCTCCTGCCACTAAAAGTTCTCTTTTTTTTCATTTTTTTTTTCAGCTACATTCAGGCCAGTCACGTGAGTCCCGGGTCGCTCTGCTACTCCGATCCAGGGCTACAGTGGGAGGGGCCGAGATCACCCTCTGACTTCAGCCGTTGAGGTCACGTGGCGGCTCAGCTCCTCCCATTGTAGACCTGGATCGGAGTAGCAGAGCGGCTGGGAGAGTCGCGTGACCAGCCTAAATGTAGTTACCAAAAAAGTATTTTTTAGAGTCTTTGTTTAACCACTTCCCACCCGGTCAATAGGAGATTGACATCCGGGAAGTGGTTATGAAATCGTGACTGGACGTTCTCCAGCGTCCTACACGATTTCATGCCGCGCGCGCCCGTGGGCGCGCAGCGATCGGTGATGCGGGGTGTCAGTCTGACACCCTGCACCTCCGATCTCGGTAACAAGTCTCCGGCGGAGGCTCGCTACCACGTGATCAGCCATGTCCAATCACGGCTGATCACAATGTAAACGGGAAGAGCCGTCGACGGCTCTTCCTCACTCACGTCTGACAGATGCGAGTACAGAAGAGCCGATCGGCGGCTCTCCTGACAGGGGGGGTTCGCGCTGATTGTTTATCAGCGCAGCCCCCCCCCCCCCCCCCTCGGATGCCCACACTAGACCACCAGGGAAAAGTAAAATAAGTAAAAAGTAAAATAAAATAAAAAAAAAGGGGCAAAAAAAGTCAGGATTTTTTTAAAAATAAAAACATGCCAGTAAAAAAAGGGTGCCAGTCAGTGCCCACACATGGGCACTGACTGGCAACAGATTTATCAGTGCCACCCCTCAGTGCCAATCCATGCCCAGTGCCCACCTATCAGTGCCCATCTGTGCCACTCATAAGTACCTATGAGTGCCGCCTCATTGGTGTCCATCAGCGCCACCTCATTGGTGTCCATCAGCGCCACCTCATTGGTGCCCGCAATTGAAAGGGAAAACGTACTTATTTACAAAAAGTTAACAGAAAAAAATAAAAATGTATTTTTTTTTTTCAAAATTTTTAGTCTTCTTTTTTTATTAGTTGTTACGCAAAAAAACAAAAACTGCAGAGGTGACTGCATAAGTGCCTGGTATGGAAGTGGTTAAAAAAAAACACTTATACAGTGCATTATCCCTGGATTAAAACAGAGGGGCTGACAGTGAAAGGCGTTTGATAGGTAACAACCACTTTAACCACTTAAGGACCGCCGCATGTACATTTACGTCGGCAGAATGGCACCGACAGGCACATCAACGTATATATACGTTGGTGCCTTGGGGGGGATCGGGGGTCCGATCGGACCCCCCCCCCGTACATGCGGCGGTCCGCGCGGCTGCAGGAGCGATCCGACGAGTGGGGGCGGCTATCCGTTTTCATCCGCCCCCTCCGGATCGCTCCCAGCCAATGCGCGCGCCCGCCTGACCTGTCACTTCCTCCTCCTGTGTAAACACAGGAAGGAGGAAGCGACGTGATCTCTCCCTCGGCGTTTGTTTCAAGCGCCGCTGAGGAGAGATCACCACAGAACAAGTAAGTCCTGCACCAACACTACACTACACACACACATTTAACCCCCGCGATCGCCCCCCCCCCTCCCCCCTGTCACAGTGTCACTGAATGCAGTAATCATGTATGATTACTGTATTTAGTGTCAGTGTGACAGACAGTGTGACAGTCAGACAGTCAGTAGTGTCAGGGTAGCCCCCCCCCACCCCCCCAATAAAGTTTTAACCCCCTGATCACTGCCCTAGTTAACCCTTTCACTCCCTATTGCCAGCGTCACTAAGCGATCATTTTTCTGATCGCTGTATTAGTGTCGCTGTTCCCGCTAGGTAGCTAATTTTTTTTTAATGCGATTTTTTTTTTTACTAAAGACATGCGGCTAAATAAATTTTGGCCTAAATGTTTGACTAAAATTTAGTTTATTGGTTTTTTATTATAACAAAAAGTAAAAAATATTGATTTTTTTTCAAAAATGTCGCTCTATTTTTGTATATAGCGCAAAAAATAAAAATCGCAGAGGCGATCAAATGCCACCAAAAGAAAGCTCTATTTGTGGGAAAAAAAGGACGCGAATTTTGTTTGGGAGCCACGTCGCACGACCGCGCAATTGTCTGTTAAAGCGACGCAGTGCCGAATCGCAAAAACCCCTTGGGTCATTTGCCAGCGTATTGGTCCGGGTCTTAAGTGGTTAAAGGTTGGCTTGAATAAGAACATCCAACCACTGCCTTAGGGCCCTTTCACACCTGCGGTCCGTATTTTATCCTTCCATTTTTGGATGAAATACGGACATGCATGTATCCCTATGGGATTGCGGATGAACATCCGATCTCGTGTGTGTGTGTGTGTGTAAAACCATTCTTATTGATACCCAACCCCCACTCCGTCTGACCTAGGAAGTTGCTAAATGTAATTGTCTGCTTGCAGTTAAATCCTTTCAATGCACACATTGTTCCTTTAAATGTTATGAGCCCAATTAAAACTCTCAGGTTACAGCCCCTCCAGCTCACTCTCACTCCCCACCTACAATAAACCGCTCAGGAACTGTATTGGTTTGTATGAGCGCTCTGTACTCGGCACGTTGACTTTCCATACTTTGTCCTTTTGTTCTGTTTACTGAATAGTAGTCAATGGTGATATTTTTTTTTTGTTTTAGAGAATTGCTGGCAGAGTGAATAAAAAAAATAAATAATAAAAAAAACATACCTTTCTTTCTCGTACATCACGGGACACAGAGCGGCATATTCATTACTATATGGGTTATATGGAGTACCTTCAGGTGTGGACACTGGCAATCTCAAACAGGAAGTCCCCTCCCTATATAACCCCCTCCCCTAGAGGGAGTCCCTCAGTTTTTTCGCCAGTGTCTTAGGTGTTGGTCACGGAATAGCTTTGCTCCACATCCTTGGGATTAAGGGCGGGCTAACCGGATCTGTCCAAGGAGCCTCAGTGCCAAAGTGGACAGTACCCGGGCCCCAAACCGTGGGGTTTTGCCTATAATGCTCCTCTTTGGAGGGCTGGACCCTGGGCCCAGGATTTGGAGTTTGTAAAAACCATAAGTTCCTGTTTGCCAGGGTGCTATATAGGTCCAGGACAGTGGGTACCTTCATAGGACCCCAGGGCCTGAAGGTCTACTACGCTACCCACGGAGATGGGAGAAGATTGGATCAGTTTGCTGGACAAACATCCTGCAGCATGGAGCAGGTAAGGGGGAGCCTGCGGGACTTGGTTCGACAGCAGGCTCTCCGGGGTAACCTAAAAGGGGGGACAGCCTAAGTATGCTCTGCATGGGCAACCTTGCTCACTATGTCTAAGAGACAGGATGACACCTTTTTTCCCCCATCACTAGGTTCCCCTGTCTAAGAATGTGTTGCTAGCTAACCTGCTGCTTTCTTCCTAGGACTAGTAAGGATCCCTAAGGGCCTTTTGGAGTCCTACCTGGCCGGGGGTTTGAATCTGCCGCCTGTTTCTGCAGTCCTGGGTCTCCAGCAGCGCGGCTCCTCCATGTTCCTCCTGTTCCGGCATACGCGTGCGCGCGCACGTCTTCGTTTCTTCTCAGAAGTTTGGGAAGCCAAGATCCCCGACCCCCCCCCTGTCACAGTGTCACTGAATGCAGTAATCATGTATGATTACTGTATTTAGTGTCAGTGTGACAGACAGTGTGACAGTCAGACAGTCAGTAGTGTCAGGGTAGCCCCCCCCCACCCCCCCAATAAAGTTTTAACCCCCTGATCACTGCCCTAGTTAACCCTTTCACTCCCTATTGCCAGCGTCACTAAGCGATCATTTTTCTGATCGCTGTATTAGTGTCGCTGTTCCCGCTAGGTAGCTAATTTTTTTTTAATGCGATTTTTTTTTTTTACTAAAGACATGCGGCTAAATAAATTTTGGCCTAAATGTTTGACTAAAATTTAGTTTATTGGTTTTTTATTATAACAAAAAGTAAAAAATATTGATTTTTTTTCAAAAATGTCGCTCTATTTTTGTATATAGCGCAAAAAATAAAAATCGCAGAGGCGATCAAATGCCACCAAAAGAAAGCTCTATTTGTGGGAAAAAAAGGACGCGAATTTTGTTTGGGAGCCACGTCGCACGACCGCGCAATTGTCTGTTAAAGCGACGCAGTGCCGAATCGCAAAAACCCCTTGGGTCATTTGCCAGCGTATTGGTCCGGGTCTTAAGTGGTTAAAGGTTGGCTTGAATAAGAACATCCAACCACTGCCTTAGGGCCCTTTCACACCTGCGGTCCGTATTTTATCCTTCCATTTTTGGATGAAATACGGACATGCATGTATCCCTATGGGATTGCGGATGAACATCCGATCTCGTGTGTGTGTGTGTGTGTAAAACCATTCTTATTGATACCCAACCCCCACTCCGTCTGACCTAGGAAGTTGCTAAATGTAATTGTCTGCTTGCAGTTAAATCCTTTCAATGCACACATTGTTCCTTTAAATGTTATGAGCCCAATTAAAACTCTCAGGTTACAGCCCCTCCAGCTCACTCTCACTCCCCACCTACAATAAACCGCTCAGGAACTGTATTGGTTTGTATGAGCGCTCTGTACTCGGCACGTTGACTTTCCATACTTTGTCCTTTTGTTCTGTTTACTGAATAGTAGTCAATGGTGATATTTTTTTTTTGTTTTAGAGAATTGCTGGCAGAGTGAATAAAAAAAATAAATAATAAAAAAAACATACCTTTCTTTCTCGTACATCACGGGACACAGAGCGGCATATTCATTACTATATGGGTTATATGGAGTACCTTCAGGTGTGGACACTGGCAATCTCAAACAGGAAGTCCCCTCCCTATATAACCCCCTCCCCTAGAGGGAGTCCCTCAGTTTTTTCGCCAGTGTCTTAGGTGTTGGTCACGGAATAGCTTTGCTCCACATCCTTGGGATTAAGGGCGGGCTAACCGGATCTGTCCAAGGAGCCTCAGTGCCAAAGTGGACAGTACCCGGGCCCCAAACCGTGGGGTTTTGCCTATAATGCTCCTCTTTGGAGGGCTGGACCCTGGGCCCAGGATTTGGAGTTTGTAAAAACCATAAGTTCCTGTTTGCCAGGGTGCTATATAGGTCCAGGACAGTGGGTACCTTCATAGGACCCCAGGGCCTGAAGGTCTACTACGCTACCCACGGAGATGGGAGAAGATTGGATCAGTTTGCTGGACAAACATCCTGCAGCATGGAGCAGGTAAGGGGGAGCCTGCGGGACTTGGTTCGACAGCAGGCTCTCCGGGGTAACCTAAAAGGGGGGACAGCCTAAGTATGCTCTGCATGGGCAACCTTGCTCACTATGTCTAAGAGACAGGATGACACCTTTTTTCCCCCATCACTAGGTTCCCCTGTCTAAGAATGTGTTGCTAGCTAACCTGCTGCTTTCTTCCTAGGACTAGTAAGGATCCCTAAGGGCCTTTTGGAGTCCTACCTGGCCGGGGGTTTGAATCTGCCGCCTGTTTCTGCAGTCCTGGGTCTCCAGCAGCGCGGCTCCTCCATGTTCCTCCTGTTCCGGCATACGCGTGCGCGCGCACGTCTTATAGACGTTTTTCGCGCCGTTCAGACAGGAGGGCGGGGGGGGGGGCGTGCCTGCGGCGTCATACAGGGGCGCGCCTTGTGCTGTTATAGATCAGCAGGCAATTTCAGTGCTCAGTCTGAGGCTGATTTCAGAAGGAGAGGACGCAGAGCGGCAGAACAGTGACTCCCGGTGGCGGAAGAGGGGTAGTACATGCTGGACTTTGTTCCAATGCCTTTTTTGTTAAGCCAAGAAATCCCCCTTTTTGCATACAGGTTGGAGGCTGGCAAACTAAGTTTGGGGTCACTGTATGTTTCTAAAAAAGAAAATATATATAATATATATTTAAAAAAAAAAAAAAAAAAAAAGAGAAAAACATACGAGATCCCATCAGTTTTTGGGCATTAGTGATCTATTGTCCCCTAAACTCTGGTTTTGTACTCCTGGCCACTACAGTCTGTGGTGTGGGCGGAGTCCCTCGATTTTGTATTATGGCTTCCAAAGGTTCGGGGTCAAAGGGTACAAAAAAGACCAAAAAACAAAGGGGTTCCCCTTCTGATTCTGATGATATGCCGATACTTTCCCCGCAACTTATTAACATAAAGGGTGCCTTGGATGAGCCATTAGGGGGATCTGGTGCGGAGGCTGGCCCAGATCAGCCCAGCCCTGTGTTTATCACAGAGGAGATGCTAGCCGTATCCCTAGGGGGGCTAGAAGAGAGAATAGCAGCATTGATCGCTAGAGCTATTCCTGGTAAGAAACGGGTTAGATCCCCATCACCAAGAGGTGTATCCTCAGATGCTGAGATTCTCTCTCCGGAGGAATTGGAATCACAGGAGGATCAACTAGACCTGAACCAAGAGGGTTCAGGGATTGAGGGATCTGCCTCTGAGGAACCATTTTCAGACTCCCAGACAAAGACTGTGGGTACAGTCTTTGACGGACATGGTCCGCTCGGCATTTAGTTTACCATTGCCAGAGCCTCAGGTTCCTCCGGTATCCTCTCTGGGCTCTTTGAAAGCTCCGTTAAGCAACGCAGTTTTCCGGTCCATCCTCTCTTGGAGGAATTGATCTTTCGGGATTGGGTACGGCCGGACAGGATTTTTCTGCCACCGAAAAGATTTGCGGTCATTTACCCCATGGAGGAAAGATTCTCCAAGAGGTGGAGGCTCCCAATAGTGGATGCAGCCATCTCATGTGTGAATAAATCACTAACTTGCCCGGTGGAAAACATACATATGTTTAAAGATCCGGTTGATAAAAGGTGAGAGACACTTTTAAAAGCATCCTTTGCTACGGCAGGAGCAGTGGTACAGCCAGCTGTGGCTGCAATTGGTGTTTGTCAGGCGTTAAAAGACCAGACAAAAGAAATGTTAAAGGACATGCCTACCCAACAAGCAGAAGAGTTTTCTGACATTCCCAGAGCTCTGTGTTTTGCTGTAGATGCTATAAAAGATTCCATCCAGCAAGCCTCTCGTTTATCACTATTTTTGGTGCACATGAGAAGGCTCTTATGGTTGAAGAACTGGGCGGCGGAGCCCCCATGCAAAAAGCTTCTGGCAGGGTTTCCCTTCCATGGAGGACGACTCTTCGGAGAGGATCTGGATAAATATATTCAGACTATTTCAAATGGCAAGAGTACCCTTTTACCGGTCAAAAAGACATTCCGGGGTCCTACATTTAAAAGGCAGCTCTTTCCTGTCTCGGGGCCCTCAAATTCCAGGCAGTATCGGCGGCCGCCTGCACGATCCAACGTTAACAGTAGATCGCAGGGACAGGCCCCTGGGGGTAAGAGGCCATGGTATCGCAAGCCGACAAAGACAGCCCCTAAGTCTGCCTTATGAAGGGGCGCCCCCACTCTCGCGGGTGGGGGGAAGGCTTCGTTTCTTCTCAGAAGTTTGGGAAGCCAAGATCCCCGACAAATGGGTCCGGGCATCTGTAACCACAGGCTACAGACTGGAGTTTCTAAGGTATCCTCCGCCTCATTTTCAAGAATCAAGGCTACCAAGGGATCCAGCAAGGAAGGCATCATTGCTGGCAGCTTTGGATCACCTGCTCTACCAGGACGTAATAATAGAGGTGCCAGTCCAAGAGCAGGGGCTAGGTTTCTATTCCAATCTCTTTGTCATACCAAAGCCCAACGGCGATGTCAGGCCAATCTTGGACCTAAAGAGGTTAAACGGTTACCTAAAGGTTCGTTCCTTCCGGATGGAATCCATCCGGTCAGCAGCCGCCGCGCTTCAGAAAGACGATTTTCTGGCCTCCATAGACATAAAGGATGCTTACCTTCATGTACCAATCTTTCAGTCGCATCAAAGATTTTTACGCTTCGCGGTGGGGCAGCGACACTTCCAATTCAGGGCGCTCCCCTTCGGGCTGGCCACGGCCCCCCGGGTATTCACGAAGATCCTAGCCCCAGTTCTGGCCAATTTAAGGATCCAAGGGGTCACAGTCCTAGCATACTTGGACGACCTTTTAATCATAGATCACTCACGACCGGGTCTGCAAAAGGCAGTAAACCTCACGGTTCGGTACCTCGAAGAATTCAGCTGGGTCCTAAACCGGGGAAAGTCAGCGTTCCAGCCTACAAAGCAGTTGGAATACCTCGGCATGAGGTTAGACACAGAACAGCAAAGAGTGTTCCTGCCCCTGGTAAAGATCGAGGCTATCAAGGGGCTGGTTCAGTTGGTTCTAAACAAGAAAAAACCAACTATTCGCCTGTGTATGCGATTACTAGGCAAGCTAGTGGCCACGTTCGAGGCAGTACCATACGCTCAGATCCACACTCGCGTCCTACAGGCAGCCATTCTAGCTGCCTGGGGCAAGAGGGCACATGCCTTAGAGTCCCCTTTGACGCTATCATCAAGGGTCCGACAAAGCCTGGCCTGGTGGTTGAACCCCCAGAATCTTCTAAAGGGAAAATCCTTCAGCCCTGTTGTCTGGAAGGTAGTTACCACAGACGCCAGCCTGGCAGGCTGGGGGGGGCGGTCTTCGAGGGGTCCTCTCGCCAGGGAACTTGGGTGAAAGCAGAGAGGCAGCTCCCCATCAATATCTTGGAGATCAGAGCTGCTCGCCTAGCCCTTCTGGCATGGACCTCCAGATTAAAGGGGTTCCCGGTGAGAATCCAGTCAGACAATGCCACGGCGGTGGCATACATAAACCACCAAGGGGGAACCAGGAGTCGGGCCGCTCAGAGGGAGGTGAGCTTGATTTTTCAGTGGGCAGAGGTTCATGTACCCTGCATTTCGGCGATATTCATTCCCGGAGTGGACAACCTGCAGGCAGACTTCTTAAGTCGCCAGAGTCTGTCGCCAGGGGAGTGGTCTCTGCATCCCCAGGTCTTTCAGACAATCTGCCAGAGGTGGGGAATGCCAGACGTAGATATAATGGCATCCAGGTTCAACAAGAAACTAGACAGGTTCGTGTCTCGAACGAGGGATCCTATGGCCTGCGGAACCGATGCGTTGGTTTGCCCTTGGCATCAATTCAAACTTCTATATGCATTCCCTCCGCTACAGTTACTCCCTCGCCTGTTGCGCAAGATCAGAGTGGAGCACAAGCCAGTCATTTTAGTAGCTCCGGCTTGGCCCCGGAGGACTTGGTACTCACTAGTCCTGAAGATGGCAGTGGGAGACCCTTGGACTCTTCCTCTACAACCAGACCTACTCTCACAAGGCCCGATCCTCCACCCTACATTACGGCGTCTAAATTTGACGGCCTGGAGGCTGAATCCCTGATTCTCAGGGGTAGAGGTCTGTCTAGGCAGGTAATCCCTACCCTGATTAGGGCTAGAAAGCCGGTCTCCAGGGTGATTTATTACAAGGTGTGGAGGAACTACGTAGGCTGGTGTGAATCCAAAAGATGGAATTCCCGCAAATATACTATTGATAGGGTGTTAAGTTTTCTCCAGCTAGGAGTGGATAAAGGCCTGGCACTAAGCACAATCAAGGGACAGATCTCAGCTCTGTCAGTGTGGTTTCAGAGGCCGCTGGCCACCCACTCGCTGGTAAAGACCTTCTTACAGGGGGTCTTGCGTATTAATCCTCCTGTCAAGTCACCACTTTGTCCATGGGACTTAAATCTTGTTCGGTCATCCCTACAGAAACAACCTCTTGAGCCGTTGGCTGAGGTACCTTGATTTTACTGACTAGAAAGTCGGTATTTCTGATCACCATAGTTTCGGCCAGGAGAGTATCGGAATTGGCAGCCTTATCTTGTAAGGAACCATATCTCATTTTGCATAAGGATAGGACGGGGTTCCGTCCTCATCCTTCCTTTCTACCAAAGGTTATATCCAGTTTCCACCTGAACCAGGATGTGGTACTTCCATCCTTCTTCCAAAACCCACCTCTAGAAAAGAGGGGTTGCTGCATACGTTGGATATTGTCAGGGCCGTAAGGGCCTATCTTAAAGCTACAGAGAAGGTTCGGAAAACAGATGTGATGCTCGTTTTACCGGAAGGGCCCAAGATGGGTCAGGCAGCCGCTTGATCCACCATCGCAAGATGGATTAAACAATTAATTGTTCGGGCCTGCGGTTTGAAGAGGTGCCTCCTCCTTTGTCGGTAAAGGCCCATTCTACCAGGGCCAGGGGCACCTCCTGGGCAGCACATCATCAGATCTCTATGGCTCGAATATGCAAGGCAGCAACGTAGTCATCAGTCCACACGTTTACAAAATTTTATCAAGTGGACGTAAGAAGGAATGCGGATACAGCCTTTGGGCAGTCAGTACTACAGGCCGCGATTCAAGCTCCTCAGGATCTGAGGGGGCTCCCTTGATTTGATTTGAGATTTACATTTCTCGTTTAAGTTGGATTTACTAGTATCTGAGTATACCTCTAAAATTAAATCCTTCTTTGGAAGATGTCTCCCTCCCCTCATTAAAGCATTGCTTTCGGACATCCCATATAGTAATGAATATGCCGCTCTGTGTCCCGTGATGTACGAGAAAGAAAAAGGGATTTTTAAATACAGCTTACCTGTAAAATCCTTTTCTTGGAGTACATCACGGGACACAGAGCTCCCACCCCTCTTTTGAGGTGACCATTTTGGGAGGCATACTGCTTGCTACAAAACTGAGGGACTCCCTCTAGGGGAGGGGGTTATATAGGGAGGGGACTTCCTGTTTGAGATTGCCAGTGTCCACACCTGAAGGTACTCCATATAACCCATATAGTAATGAATATGCCGCTCTGTGTCCCGTGATGTACTCCAAGAAAAGGATTTTACAGGTAAGCTGTATTTAAAAATCCCTTTTTTTAATGTTCTGTGGGGGTGTGGTTGCTGTGTTATTTGTATACAGTGTAAAAGTGGCCATAGACGGTTTGCATTTCGGCCAGTTCTTGCTGAACCAGCTGAGATTTGAACCATGAATGAGCAGACTGATTGCACCCAACTTCATCTTTTTTTTTTTTTTTATCCATTTGGGTGCAACCAGACTGTTTGGATTTTTCATGCAATTTATTGCCAGGGCTTTAGCCGCTAGCAGTAATCACTGTGTGTTGTCCCAGCCAAGAAGGCCCCCGCCAGAAGAACACAATGGCTCCGCAGCAGGGTTTCTCCCATCAACACTGTCACTGAATTGAGAAATTTGCTTATTTTTTCCATTTCTGCAACCCGTGGTTGCAGGAATGAAAATCCCTCCATCTATGGCTGGCTTAAGTCTTGGTTCAGATTCTGCGTTCTGCATGTACGCCGGGTTGTTAGTTTCTCTTTTTCTTTTTTTTGTGCCACACTGAGCATGATACTGGGGCACTGTGTGGTTTGGCAAAAAGAGCAGTGCGTTTCAGGAACCCCTTTTTGGCAAGTTTAAGTCGGAACCAATCGTATTAGAATTGCAGTATATTCTAATTCTATCCAATGGTCTGGTCATGCTGGGGGTATTATTGTCCATGGTCTGTGCGAAGTGTAATAGGATTATATTCTCATTCTATAAAATTGGTTGCGTCTTGTTTGGTTTACGTGGTCTATATAATGTAAGTGAATTGTTTTTATAGAACTTTTATAACTACATCCAATGGTCTACTTGGTCTATATAGAGTGTAATTTATCTGTATTTCAATTCTATTCAATGATCAGGTCATGTTGGGGTGCAGTGTTCATGGTCTATCTAAAATGTAATACAATTGTATTATAATTCTAACCAGCATCAGGTTATGTTGGGGTTACATGGTCTGTATAGACCAAGTAAAAGAATTGTATTCTATACAGTGGTCCGGTCATGTTGGGGGTTAATTATGTAGCGCCCCCTTGCGTTTAGCACGGGTATTGTGCTTAAAAAAGAATAGTTGATTGGGAGAGTTACTTTGCTCTCAATCGCAATTGTTGAGTTACTGGCTTGTCTTATTCTGGGAAGGTCCACTGGCTCGGACTGCATTCTGAGGATGTAAGTTCATCCTTGGCCAGCAGTGGGAGCTAGAGGGATTCCTGCCAGATTGAGTCTTCCCCAGCAGCCAATTGGAGAGTTTTTCCTCTCGCTGGGGAGGGGTATATCTGGAAGGGAGGTCAGGTGTTCAGGGGTTTTTTTTGGCGTTCCCTGCGGGGGTCCCGGAGTCGGGGTGCGGCATCCACCTTTAGGGTGTGCGCACCCAGAGACCCTGCCGGTGTGGCCCATCTGGCCAATATCCGGGCCCTGCTGAGTCTCGGTCGGAGACTAATCTGAGAGAGACCCCAGTAGATGGCTGGGTCCTGAATGTCGCCGGGAGGATCCGGTAGTAGAGCCATAGACTGGTACGCTTTGCTGTCGCATGGTGCTGGACGCACGGGAAATAGCTGGGAGGATTTGCTCCGTTCGGGTGTCGGCAAATTATTCAGATTACATTGGCCTGTGGCAGAGGCCTAGAGCCGGGTCAGAGAGAGAGACCCGTTCATCCTAGCCTACGTTGTGACGGTGATGCGTGTGAATTGGCGCTGTCTGCGACTGAGTTGCGCTGTGTGCTTATCCAGGCCTGACATCAAGAATCTCTATCTCTTATTCATCAACCTGTCCTTCATCGAGTTGATGTTTGGCTATGTTGGCCTGGAATTAAAGCATGAGAAAATCTTTATTACCTGTCTGGACATTCAAGTTATTGCAAAGTGTTCTGGTGCATCCCTAGACCAAGCAAGGGTAACTTCAACATGCCGGTCCCATCATCAATCCAGCGGCCCTTTCGGGGGTGACGGTACATTTAGTTTATACAGTGTGTAATAGACTTGTAGAACAATTCTATTCAAGGACTGGGTCATGTTGAAAGTTACCGTATGTGGTCTATATAGCGTTGATTGTATTATAGTTCTAACCTGTTGGGGCATATTGCAGGTTTATTTGCTCAGGACTTACTTGATCCAAATACAATGTAATAGAACTAGAATGCAGTTCTATCTAGAGGTCAGGTAGTCATGTTGCAGGTTACTTGGTCTATAAAGAGTGTAAAAAAAACTATTTTTTTAATCTGTTGAGTAATCGGTAATCACTGGCCGCAGTCCGACTCCCCTAAAGTCTAAAGGACCGTAAACTTTTCCTTTCTGTAAAAAGTTTGGAGGCATCTGGTGCATTAGACACTGTTACTGTGATCAAAGCTATCAACATATAGCGTGCGTCCTCTCGCATAGTAAGAATTCTGATGCCTGCAGCAGTTGTACTAGAAATAGTCTATGTAAGGAGTAGCAAAGATTGCTCATGGCAAGCTTATCCGTTGGATGGACAGCTGTATAGGGAGCTGCAAAGAAAACCCTAATATGGAATGTATTCCATGCTATGCAGAATGTGTGTTTTTGTCATGCAGCTATGTCGTAAAGATTTGTAGAGGAGCTGTGATGGAGAGATTTGGAAGGATGTATTTTGGGGATGTCCAAAGCTTATGGTGGTAATTATAGATCTGTGGAAATTGGCGATCTCCAGGTCTCCCTCTACATCCCCTGGAATGGATTATTTGCTCCATGTGGTGGCAGTGCCTTCACAGTTTACCTTGCAAGATCTGTATTCTACAGGGAATTTACCGTTCACAGCAAGTCTAGAGGTGTCTTCAGACTGGTAGGCCATGCCCAAGAGGCTGCAGGCTACCCCGCTGTCCTGCACAGAGAAAAATGCCATTAGCCTAGAATTTTTAATGCTACAAATTTTGTTTTGACTCCACTAAAGTCAATGTAAAGTATCATCGCGACAACCAGACACCTAAAGTTTTACAAAAGTGGGATCAGTCTAGTTTACCTCCTGTACCTGCAGAATTCCTTTAAACTCTTAGCATCCAAGGGATCCATATGCAGTAGGCATGTCAAACCCAAATTAAACATCGGACCAAATACAAGGCGATGAATCTTCAAGGCGGCCACCATATGGATACTGAGGGCCATATCCAAATGATTAGCACTTTTGTAATGAACATTCTAGCGATAACTGTAAACTCATAATATTATGTTCCAGAAAAAGAGGCTACAAAAGTTGTGTTGAGGTAATAGAGACAAAAGAGAGTAGATCATAAAAGGAGAAATAAAGAGTGCGAGAGAAAAGAGGGCCAGCGAGAAATTCGTTAATTTACAGATGAGTATCGTATCCATGGATCCCATGTCACATCAAATTTCTTAAGAGTTTTTGAAGAATACAGATGAGTCCATCATTTAACTATGATCCCGTTAAGTTTGTTCTTCACGTATTCAAGGGGAATAATCGTACGCCGTAGATATCCGTCCCCATAGCAGGCTTTTTGTTTGACAAGAGTTCAAAATGTGTGAGTGTAGGGGTCCCTCTAGCAAATTAAGTTTTTAGATTGTACAAACGAGATGAGCTGATTGTACCAAAATGTTTCACTAGAGGGCATGTGCAACGTATCCTTAAAATATTGCAGTAAGTATGGTGGTTGATTCCCATTTTGAGGTAGTCGCCTATCGTAAAAAGCCAAGAATGGCATAGGAGTCAGTCGGGAGGAAAACTCAGGGTTGTAGAACAGGGGGGGGGGCACCGGGGTATGTGGGGATGATTGGGGTTTTCGATGTTTTACTGCATTTCAAATCGCTAGTGAAATGAGACAGAGTGGGACACAAAATAAGGGGGTGCAGCTAGAAAGCCACATTAGAGAACCAATGGCAAGGGTGGCAAGAGAGGGGTGTAGATCCCTTGACCGTTGTGTAGGAAAGTTGAGTTATTTGAGCCGCTTGATGGTAGGCCTGTAAATTGGGAAGGCCAAGCCCCACCACTTTGTTTCGAAACATACAATGTCACTTTATTCATTATGGGTTTTTTATTACCCCAAATAAAGCGAAGGACTTCTGATTTGTAAACGCTGTAGTTCACCCCTTGGATCAGCAATTGGTAAAGTTCTACTTCTTCTTTTTTTTTTTTTTTTTTTTTTTTTTTAATGGAGTTGATTCTCCCAAACCAAGATAAGGGATAGTCTGCCCATAGTCGAGACTCTGTATAATTTTATAACGTCTGCAAAATTAAATTAGTGTGTGTGTGTGTGTGTGTGTGTGTGTGTGTGTAATGGATAATATATAGTGGCAAGAATCTTACAGCTGCTGGGGGGGGGGGGGGTTGTTGACCCCCTCTCCACTCCAGCAGTATGCCACCTAGGCCTTTGTTGTGGTAATGTTTCTGACCAGTTGGACCTGTGATAAGATGTCCATAAAATTCCATTGGGAACAGTTGGACAGTGCTTTATCACAGGCTCAACTGGTCTGAAGCAAAATCACTACAAACACATGTCTAGTCTTGGTTGGTCCCCCAAGGATGAGCTAAATTCATTTTGAACTCAGAAGTGTGTTGCTGGCCCATTGCGCTGCACTCCACCCCACAGCTGCTTATAAAGTAGTGGGGAGTCTCATATTGACCTATTACAACGGCTTATTGGGTCGGGTGGGGAAGTGATCATGTGATGGCTTCCCATGGGTTTGGTCCGAGTTCAGATCCTTTTTTTTATTTTTATTTTTTCTGATCTTAACCCAGCTCATACCCATGTCACATTGAACTGGATTTGTTCTGTAGTGATGAAGCCATTTTGTAGCTTACTCAAGCCACGTCTTAAGCCTGGTAAAACACTGTTTATTCGTTCAACCCTGGGGGTTAAATGGGGGGAAAAAACTGACCGCTTTGGTTTGTCGTACGTTTTGGCGCGAATTATAATGATATATTCAATATTTCAGCAAAAATATGAAAAGGCCATTAAAACTTAAATGTGATCGTAACGATTTTATAAGGAAATCAAGATGACTCCAAAGTGAACAAGAAACACATGTGACTTAGATGTACAAGGTCCCCAATACATCAGCTATCTCCACTTTTTACAAGCTCGAATGAAACTGAATGACAATGACAGTTATCATAGAACAAATGATTGTTGTCCTAAATCTTGGTGAATAAACAAGCGATGTTTAAGGAAACCAGCCTTATCCTAGAACATCCTTTGTAAGTCAAGAACTGATTTCAGGTGAGGAAATAAATCCATTGTAGACCGAAGACCGAACATTGACTCAGCCATTCTAAAACAATGACTTGTGTTGACCAACTAGATTTCCTGAGAAGAAGATATTTACACAGCTGGGCTCTCGGGCCACCACGGAAGAGATAGTTTTAAATATGGTCTTCACAAACCAATGTACAAAGTTGACTTGCATTATGAATATACGGGGTATTAGGAAAATATACGTTGACATGAAAAATAATATTTCCAAATTATCAAGGACATCTTAAGGACTGTGGGATATATATAACCATCGCATCAGCTAATTTAGAAATTTGTAAAAAGAATTATAGGAGAAATTTGTTTTTATCAATAGATGTGTTTTTAAAGAAACTAAATCCACATTATGGAAGATATAGAATTGTGATTATAAAGATGTATGCTGCAACATGTGTCCCTCAAACACATATCAAAATAATTCATGTATCCACATTAATAATTATTTTGCATTGATTGAGATATCAACCTGTGCATGATTGGAAAGAATGTTGTTGGAAAATATGCGGTTATACAGGAATATACGTTCATATGATGTAGGGATCAAATATATATTAATTGGATATGATGGAACATAAAGTTATCAGAGATACATATATAGAAGTTACCAATAATAAGAATAATAAGTTAATAATAATAATACAAGTCTCCCCAGTAATATAAAATTATCTTACAAATATTCTCACAATAAAGGTGAGACACCTAGTGGCTGAAAGTGATATTACTTGAGGTTCTCAAAACTCAGTGACCCAGTAAATGATTAAAATCGTCAGCCAATAGGAGCCCGACATGTATTGCCAGGAACTCCCATAGAGACCAGAGGCCAATGAGTTAAGGACAGCTGTTAGATGGGCAGACTTAGTATAATTTAATGGTCCTATTGTTTTGAGTAATATAAGAAAGATAGCCCATGAGAAGAGGAAAAAAGAGCATTCAATGAAAAAGGAGAAAAAAAGATGAATAAGGTACAGGCAATGAAGATGGATCAATGAAGGAAGAAGACCCCATCCATAGGGGGAGGGGCACGCTAGGACAAGGTATTAAGGCAGCTTGTCGTCCCATGAAGGGCCATAGAAAGCACTGCATATTAACTTTGGTCACCTGCAAATTGCCATCGTGGAATTGGTAAATATGCCATTTTACTTTATCAGAAATATTGTTGTTCTGTAGGACTTAAAGTTGTATATCGTGTAGTCATGGTCTGGTCTCATAATCAATAACTGGTAGATTTTTCTGTAAGCATACCATTTTTATATTTTAATATTTTAATATTTTTTACATAATTTCAAAATTAATGACAGAACAAAGCCTTCCAATACATTTTCATATTTTTCCCGCTTACTTAAACTGCAGTAAAGTAACAGGTTGAAATATGAAATAGAAGCTTTCGTTTCGTTGTCTTTTTATATAGTTATCTTGAGACTGGCCATGACACACAGATCAAAGGTATTGCACGCCCATTTTGGGGATAGTTTAATGTATCGCAATGTGTTTGTGTAACGCAACTGGTATTCTAATGTCATGTAAATATCCATATTTTGTCAACCAATAAATTAGCTATTTTGTATGATTACACGTCTCCGTGAATACGTTCATAATATAGACTATGTCATATAGATTGACTTGTATTTAAAAACTTCTTCGTTATCAAAGAATTCAATATAATTTTACTGTGCGGGTAAATATAACCTTAAGAAAGCACAACAGGTTGGAGCTGCTGTACTAACTATGCAAAGTTAGTATAATCTCCTCTGCTGACCTAATGTGTTCTAAATTGGGAGGGCCCTCCCACCAGAACACTCCGATCTCCACCATTGGCTGAGAGCGCTGTTTGGGAGTTGGTTGGCTGCTGATTTTTCCAGCATGCACGTTCGACTTAATGGCTGACTTCTGTTGAACAGACCGACATACACACAGGCAGAATGTCGGCCCTTTTTTTTCTGCTGATATTTGGCCCATGTGTCCATGCTTTAAGTTCTAATGAGTGTCCCAAAACTATCCCAGCATTTATAGTCACACTGGTACCACAGACACCTTAAAGGGGTTGTAAAGGTACAAGTTTTTTTACCTTAATGCATCCTATGCATTAAGGTTAAAAAAACATCTCACAGCAGCGCCCCCCCCGAGCCCCCGTTGTACTTACCTGACCGTTCGAATCTCCCGGGCACGTCCACGTCGTCCTTTTCGGTTCCCAGCCTGGCCGTTGATTGGCTAGGCTGGGCGGATTGATAGCAGCGCAGCCATTGGCTAGCGCTGCTGTCAATCAGAGCGGATGACGCGGCGCGCCGGGGGCGGAGCCGAGTGATACAGTCGGCGGCTATGGCTGCCGCTGTATCACGGGAGCGCGCTCGCAAAAGCTTTCCACCGTGCGAGCGTCCTCGCATGAAGATGGAAAGCTTTTGCGAGGAGGAGCCCAGACAGCCGCCGAGGGACCTCAGAAGACAGCTTTCCGGGCCACTCTGTGCAAAATGAACTGCACAGTGGAGGTAAGTATAACATGTTTTTTTTTTTTTTGTTTTTTAAAAGCCCTGACTTTAGTGTCCCTTTAATCCAATCATTGTGGAAAGATTGGTAAATGTTCTTGTCCAAGGATCGGATGGGAGAAATGTTCTTCAACCTCAATAGAACAGCCGAAGTGGCTTGGTAAGCTGCAAAACCTCTTCAATGTAACACTGGGCATTGTTACTGCTTTGTAGAACTTTGCCTAAAAGATGGTGGTGCTAACTAGTTTTGCCTAACTAACTCTACTGAAATAGACAGGGGCAGCCTGAGAGATGTAGTCGTGGAAGGGGATCCGATCTACAGTTATCCTGGGGTCACAACTACAAGGCCCATGAACACCTGGAGGGATGATATAAAAGAAGCCTGGGAAGGGGAGTAAGAGCCTATAATTAAATGGCTAGTAAAAGTTATCAGTTATTTCAGATTTTCGAATATTCGGAAAAGTTTGTTAAATAGATTTTCGTTCAGATATTTCCAAATGAATGAATTTATCGAAATTTTGTTAAACCCGAATTCGGAACGAAAGAAATTGCACATGTTTAACAGCCAGGTAACTAGCACTGCTGTGGGCATATTTCTCTCAGTACAGGTTGCCAGTGGAGATATCTTTTTATGAAGATGTTAAAGTAGCCGAGAACCAGGAGCTCCATGTCCTACAAGTTCTGTGACAGTCGCTGAAAAGGGTTCGGTCTTTAAAGGCTTTGGCCTGAACTCTGGACTTATTTACAAAATGTTCTCCAGCCTTTATTTCCCTTTATGCCTTTTATTCTAATCTATGGTTTTGTATGTTTAAAAGTGTGCAGAAGATAAGTGGCTTTGTTGTCCTTGCAAGCTTGGGTTCCTTTTTGTTTCTAACCAACGCTAGAAAAAGGTGGCAGCAGTCTGGTTGCTATGGTAGTCTAGCATTTTTACATATGACCCAATAAAATTATTTGATCAATTCTTGCGAAGCTCCATCGTCTGGAGGTCACCAGTGGTAGGAGGTCACCAGATCTGGACTTTGGACAATGCAGCTCATTGTATACTGTGCTGATTTGTAGGGTTGTCCCGATACCACTTTTTTAGGACCGAGTACAAGTACCGATACTTTTTTTCATGTACTTGCCGATACCGAATACCGATACTTTTTTAAAATGTCATGTGACAGTTTTCAAACCACAATACAGACTAAGGATATTTTCTTTAGAATTATGAAGAACTCTAACTCAAGACATTATAAAAGAATAAAAATGAGTAAAAATGAATAAAAATGTTTTATTTTCTTGTCACGCAGTAGTAAAAAACTCAAAGAATTTTCACAGAACATGTTGATGAATACAAAAAAAGTATTCTATTTAGGTATCGGGAGCATTTGGGCGAGTACAAGTACTCCCGCAAATACTCGGTATCGGTCCCGATACCGATACTAGTATCGGTATCTGGACAACCCTACTGATTTGTAGTGCTTTTAAAGTTAAAATGCATATACGAATGCTCCCCAAATCATCACGGACTATGAAAACTTTATACTGGACCTAATGCAACTTTGGAATCTGTACCTCTCCACTCTTCTGGGACCTTGATTTCCAAATTAAATGCAACATTTTCCCCAGTCAGTGATGATTTGGGGAGCCATGTACTCTGCTGGTGTGGGTCCACTGTGTTTTATCAAGTCCATAGTCGGCGCAGCCCTCTACCAGGAACTTCTCAAGCACATCAGGCGCTTCTCTCTGCTGACCAACTTTATGGAGATGCCGATTTAATTCTCGTACTTTTTTTTTTTCTCAAGCATTCAGTGCATACTATACAGTAATTGGATGGAACTTTCTGTATTAAAAATCCTTTTTTTTATCGGTCTTATGTAATCCAATTTTGTGTTTTCACTTTTAGAATTTTACTTATTGAATTACTGAAATTAACTTTTTATGATATTTTAATGAGATGCACCTGTATATGGAATTAAATTCCAAATGATTTGTAATTCTGTTCAGCCAGTCTTTTTGATCCAGGCGGCATAGCCAGAACCTGGACCTATATTGCCTCCGGTGCAGCTAAGCAACACAGCCTGTTCTTTAACCCACTTTAGTCCCTGATTGGGAAAGAGCAGTCGCACGTTGATGAGGTTATCCCTCTGCTTTTTCCTTTTTGTCAGCAGGTTTGTATGTGCTCTGTGCATAGCAGCATAGACCGGATTTAATTTTTTATTTATATTTCCTCCCTTTGTTAGTGCTGCTGTACAGGGGATCAAGAGAGGCTGGTGTAAAAAAAATGTTTTTACATTTTTCTATAACTAGATTAAAATGTGTTTAACTACTTGCCTACTGGGCACTTTCACCCCCTTCCTGCCCAGGCCAATTTTTAGCTTTCAGTGCTGTCACACTTTGACAATTATGGGCTATGCAACATTGTACCCAAATGAAATGTTTTCATTTTTTGAGACGGCTTGCTTTTGGTGGTATTTAATCACCACTGAGGTGTTTTTTGTTTTGTTTAGCAAAAAGAAGAAAACCTATATTTTTTGAATAAAAATAGTTTTCCTTAAAGTGGAGTTCCACCCATTTTTTTTATGTTTGTCTGTGCTGCATGCCCTAATCTCATAGTGTTCAGAATGGACAGTTTTTATTTATTTTGTTGCTTGTAAATACCTTTTATTTTGTAGTCCTTCATTACTTCCTCCTCCTTATTAGCCTAGGCTATTAAGTCACACGGCTATTTGCAAGGGTTTCTGGGATAGGCATCATGTTTCCTAGTAGTCCTTGCAAACCTGACTGAAACCTATTACATTGCTTGTGCAGCACTGAGCATGTGCGAGATATGCAAAGCTGAAATCCAGGAAGTCATCACACTTAACCTCCCTGGCGGTATGATTCTTTAAGATTTTAGGTGCTAAAAGCGGTACCGTTATTTGCAAGGGAATTTGGCGTTTTATACTGTAGGCTTGTAATTCTTAGGAATAACTCACTGAAATCTATCCAAACAAGAGTCTAATAGGCATCCTGGGTATGATTTTTTTTTTTTTTTCTTATTAAAAATTATAATATAATAAATAATTATAACAAATAATAATATAATTATAGTAAAAATTATTCAATAATGTAATCAAATCAAAATCACTGAAATTTGCTCAGTTGCAGAATTTTTGCTGTCATTATTTTTTTTTTTTTATGACGAATTTCCCCACAAATCGCTATCGCTAAATTCTGCAAGTGATTCTGATTTATTATCGCTGTTTTTTAGCTGCTCTAAAACAATTTTTGCCATAAAGGGACACTTTTGGTTGCTATGGGCAATCTACAGTTTGCAGGGAGAAAGAACAGTTTTTATTATATAAAGGACATGTAGTGTACAGGGCAGACCACTAGGGACATGGGGGGTGTGTATTTTTTACATACAGTACTGTAATCTATAAGATTACAGTGTACTGTATGTATAGTGTTTGTTTACATTTTTGAATTTGGCGCCGTTCCCCCCCTACGTCGCGACGCTCGCAGGGAAGGGAATCGGCGGAACACACAGCATCAGGCGGACATCCGCCCGCCGTGTACTGCGGGGATTCATCGCTGGATCGCAGAGAAAAGGTAAGTAAACTTTTTTCTGCATCCAGCGAGGCAAGTCCGTGTGTGGCACGGGGTTACCGATCGTAGCTTTAAAATCTCACCCCGTGCCACACACGGGAAGACCGCCAGGGAGGTTAAGATGGCCATGGTCTATTTCTAGATTAAAAATCTAAATGCTGTAACAACCTAACAAAACGGACCTTAGTTTACAGACTAACTTTACTAGAATACATTAAGCTTGTGTATTACAGGGGTATTTATATTTAAAAAGTGAAATTGTGGGTGGAACTCCCCTTTTAATTTTCTGTTGGAGCTGCACAATTATTCGTCAAAGAATTCTAATGTTGTATGACACTAGTAGTAATTATATTTATAAATTATTATTATTATTACTAGTCAACTAACATTCAAATTCTTCTATAGGCTGAGCATTTGCCGGAAATGTACGATTGCGGTGTCCTACAGTGTAGCTGCTTTTCGAATCTTCTTAGAACTTTTGACACACCATAAGCCTTCAATGACGATTCAACATTTGTATGTTTTTTTTTTTTTTTTTTGCTGCTTCGTCAAATCTTCGTCGTTCATGACGCTTGGTCTACTCCGGCCAACACTGTCGCTATAATGTCGAATCTTAACGTCTCTAAAATGTTAAATCTTTTCTCTTTTTGTAGAATATTCTTGGACTAATAGTTAAAGAGGGGGTTCACCCTAAATTTTCACTTAATATGTATTAAACAGCCTTCTATTCACAATACTAAATCTGTGCATTTTTTTTTTTTTTTTAGTGAAGGCTTACCCGTTTTCTTCATTTAATTCTGGCCTGTCAATCAGAGTACACCGCGGGGGAATGGGCGTGCCTATCCATTTTCCCCCGACGGCGCTATGTCTCCTGGGAATCTGTCCTTACGTCCCCAGGAGACGCTCTGTGATCAAATCCCGCGATATTTCGCCGGTCACGTGACTCGGCAAGTGACTATTGCTGTGAGAAACCAGCTGTTCAGTTGTGTCTCAGCACAACGGGGCGGGTCATTATGACGCCGGCCGTTGCCATAGGAACTGTGCAGTGTTGACGCCAGCATTCACCGTATCCCGGAAGAGGATAGTGCTCGGCTTCAACGTGGCACAGTAAAGATGGAACCTGCCACCTCCGGATTTTATAAAGTATCGTTTTGTTCCAAAAAACTATGCTGGCGGCGAAAAGAGTGGTACGCGCGGGCTCATATTAAGACAAGGTAAGAGCGGGAGAGTAATTAAAAAAAAAAAAAACGGTCGAACTTCCGCTTTAAGGTTAGGCACATTTGACTGCAGATTCGATAGACGCAGATCACTATTGTTATATTGTTAGTGTCAAATCTCCTATCTTTATTGAACTGTTGTAGCAACGAAAACAAAGTTTTTTTTTTTTGTTTTTTTTTTTTTTTTTTTTGTTTTTTTTTTCGCATTCTGCGCGTTCGTTTTCATTTGTTAAAACGAAAATACCCGAAATTCGGACGAAAACTAATGCACATGTCTAATGTTCAGTGCCCTGATATATTGGTGTAGATGTCCCCTGTGTGGATTGCTGCTTACCAGTTTTCCTCATGCGCTGTGGGCATGAGGAGAGGACTAGAATCGGAAGTGAAGGGGCGCTAAGTAATACAACATCAAATTATGTGTATATATATATACATAGAAAAATGTGCAATCTTTAGAAAAACATATATTAGTATTACAGTGTCCATATAATGAATCAAACCATAAAACATATAATGAATAAAATAAGTCCAAATAGTGCTAAATAATAAGCACCCAATATTATTCTTGATTCAAACAAAAAACATGTGAATATTGCAGTTCTGGAACCTCCACCATAAATTTGCACCCGGTGAGATCAATAGAAATGGCTCCTTACCAATACTAGTGGACTCTTTTAATTAAAAAAGAAGTCATAAACCGCTTGTGTCAAAAAGATGACTCGGAGTAATCCAGATAGGCACGTTCAGATGATCCAGCATTCATATAAGTAAAAACAGAGGAGCAATCATAGTGAAATACTGTTTATTAAAATAAATTTAAAAGTAACATGCCAAATGGCTGCTTACTCAGGATTGTGCCCTGATCCCGGCACTGAGGCTTAATGGCGTTTTTCGATATCCAATCGAATCCGCAGATTGCGATGTGGTACGGTACTCCGTCGCGCTGGTGGTCTCACTAGCCGGCGTCCGTCCGTTATACCATCGAAGTGCCGTTACATTCGGAGATAGATCGAAAATCCGTCGCACTACTATTTCGATAGTCGGCGTGCGTTCCACCGTCGGAAAACCAACGGGCCCGGAAATCGGAAGTGGTAGGGAAAAAGCGTAACTGGTTAGCGCCTCGACGTACGTTTCGTTGGTTTACGTCATCAGGAAGCGTGACCAGTTACGCTATGGTGTCGAATTTAACCCAAAGGCCTAATATGATTGATAGGAAAGCCAGCCAATTGAAAAAAAGCCTATGTAAAAAAACCCTTAATCGAAAAGCCTCGGTCCCGTTATCATATGCCATACACTAAAAAGTACCAATAACATCTAATGGATACTACGCTTGCATTATTGGCAATAGTGATAACTTATATCCAATATTACATACATGCGCCATTGTTGATCCATGGTGTAATAATACATTTTACAATGCCAATATATGGCAGTATATTTAAACTTAACAACATTCTATTAGAATTAAAATTACATTAAAAAATATATATAACATATAAGATAATAACAAATTAGAGTACCCCTGTGAGGAACCAGCATATCTATATGTATGTTGTATAGTGCGGCTGCTCTTATAATACCCACTATTACCAATCGGGTTTGCTAGCTGTACTAACAATTAACAATTGGTACTGTTAGTTGGAAAACTTGCTACCAAGACTGTACATAAGAAATAATCTTTTTACTTGTTGCTCAAAAAGCAGTTGAGGTCTAGTTCTACATTCATGCCTTGAGGTTGCATGGCACGAAGGCGATGTATCCATAATGTCTCGTTTTGGGATATCGCCTTGGTGAGATCTGAACCTCGCCAGTGACTAGTCACTCTATCTATCCCATAGAACGTCATTTGTCGAGGATCTTTATTATGACAAAGGTCAAAATGTTTAGAGACACTATGGTTGGGATAGCCATTTATGATATTTGCCACATGCTCATTTATGCGCACTTTCAGTTCTCTAGTAGTGCGCCCTACATACTGCAAGTGACAAGGGCACTCGATAACGTATGTTACAAATCTCCTGTACTACAAACGCTATATAGACGATATTATACTGTTTTGGGATGGGAACTTACCCTCATTGGAGAACTTCATAATGGCAATGAACAGCAACCAATATGAGTTAAAATTTACAGCAGAATTCAACTTATCTACCATTAACTATCTGGATCTAACGCTCACAAAAAGAGTGTAATTCAATCAGTACCAAAACTTACAAACCGACAGACGGAATGGTTATGTCGCACTTTCCAGCTGCCACCACCCAAAATGGCTAGGGGTGTCCCCAAAAGCCAATTAATGCGCATACGACGTCGAAACTGTGACCAGATCACTGATTTTGATGAACAAGCAAATATGTTGGTAGACAAATTTGTGGAAAAGGGGTACAATGCCCAAAGCCTTGAGACTACGAAAAAAGAGAAAGTTTCGCAATGGAAAGGCCAGGTTTGCTAGCACCAAAAACTAAGGTTCCCTTTCACGGAGAGATAACATTCCTCACAGGGTTCCATAGAGAATATAAGAGCGTGGAAAAAGTCATAAAACAATTTTGGCCAATACTATTGAAAGATAACGATTTGGCTACAGTACTACCAGCCAAACCAAAATTTATTTACAAGCCCTGGGTTGAGAAATATGGTAGCACGTAATGTTCCAGACCCCCCAGAAAAACCTCTTACTTCCTGGATACCCCCGGTTTCTATTATTGCACTAGGTGTAGATCGTGTAAAACATCTAAGAGACAGGGCAAGAAAAAACTTCAGTTTAAATCTAATGTTACACAGCAAGAATTTAAAATTAAACCACTTATTACCTGTCATTCCAGATTTGTAACATACGTTATCGAGTGCCCTTGTCACTTGCAGTATGTAGGGCGCACTACTAGAGAACTGAAAGTGCGCATAAATGAGCATGTGGCAAATATCATAAATGGCTATCCCAACCATAGTGTCTCTAAACATTTTGACCTTTGTCATAATAAAGATCCTCGACAAATGACGTTCTATGGGATAGATAGAGTGACTAGTCACTGGCGAGGTTCAGATCTCACCAAGGCGATATCCCAAAACGAGACATTATGGATACATCGCCTTCGTGCCATGCAACCTCAAGGCATGAATGTAGAACTAGACCTCAACTGCTTTTTGAGCAACAAGTAAAAAGATTATTTCTTATGTACAGTCTTGGTAGCAAGTTTTCCAACTAACAGTACCAATTGTTAGTACAGCTAGCAAACCCGATTGGTAATAGTGGGTATTATAAGAGCAGCCGCACTATACAACATACATATAGATATGCTGGTTCCTCACAGGGGTACTCTAATTTGTTATTATCTTATATGTTATATATATTTTTTTGTAATGTTTTTTAATTCTAATAGAATGTTGTTAAGTTTAAATATACTGCCATATATTGGCATTGTAAAATGTATTATTACACCATGGATCAACAATGGCGCATGTATGTAATATTGGATATAAGTTATCACTATTGCCAATAATGCAAGCGTAGTATCCATTAGATGTTATTGGTACTTTTTAGTGTATGGCATATGATAACGGAACCGAGGCTTTTCGATTAAGGGTTTTTTTACATAGGCTTTTTTTCAATTGCTGGCTTTCCTATCAATCATATTAGGCCTTTGGGTTAAATTCGACACCATAGCGTAACTGGTCACGCTTCCTGATGACGTAAACCAACGAAACGTACGTCGAGGCGCTAACCAGTTACGCTTTTTCCCCTACCACTTCCGATTTCCGGGCCCGTTGGTTTTCCGACGGTGGAACGCACGCCGACTATCGAAATAGTAGTGCGACGGATTTTCGATCTATCTCCGAATGTAACGGCACTTCGATGGTATTAACGGACGGACGCCGGCTAGTGAGAGACACCAGCGCGACGGAGTACCGTACCACATCGCAATCTGCGGATTCGATTGGATATCGAAAAACGCCATTAAGCCTCAGTGCGGATCAGGGCACAATCCTGAGTAAGCAGCCATTTGGCATGTTACTTTTAAATTTATTTTAATAAACAGTATTTCACTATGATTGCTCCTCTGTTTTTACTTATATGAATGCTGGATCATCTGAACGTGCCTATCTGGATTACTCTGAGTCATCTTTTTGACACAAGCGGTTTATGACTTCTTTTTTAATTTAAAAGAGTGCCTACCTAGTATTGAGTAAGGAACGCCATTTCTATTGAGTCTCACCGGTGGACAGGAAATTCGATATGGTGGGAGGTTCCAGAACTGCAATATTCACATGTTTTTTGTTTGAATCAAGAATAATATTGGGTGCTTATTATTTAGCACTATTTGGACTTATTTTATTCATTATATGTTTTTATGGTTTGATTCATTATATGGACACTGTAATACTAATATATGTTTTTTTCTAAAGATTGCACATTTTTCTATATGTATATATATATATATATATACACATAATTTGATGTTGTATTACTTAGCGCCCCTTCACTTCCGATTCTATTTGTATTTTCACACACTGAAATTTTTTAGGTGGCAGCTCTTAAACTGGTATATTTAATTTATTTAGGTTTAATTGTTATTTTATTCTACCCTTTAGTTGGGAGAAATAATATTGGTTTCCCGTGGCGCATATTATACACACTTTTTTCCACATGAGGAGAGGACTGCCAATAACTGGCTGTTTTTACACTGGTCAGCTGCAATTGGACACAGCTGATCACATGGTAAAGAGCCAATCTACTTTGACTAGTCCCCTAGACCTAAACAAACCATTACCCCCTGCAGTGTGGGCACAACCCTACTGCAAGGGAGAATTTTCAAGTGTCCCGTGGTTGGACTTTAGTCTTGTTTCAATGAAGCCTGAAATATAAGTGAAACCCTGCCTGCTATACATAGAACTGAAATTAAAGGGGTGTTCCAGCCAAAATTGTGTTTATTAAAAGTCAGCAGCTACAAAAAGTGTAGCTGCTGGCTTTTAATAAACACTCACTTACCTGGTCCAGCGTTCCAGCGACGCGCCGACCGGGGCTCCGCTCCTCTCCCCCCCTCCCCAGCCGGCGTCTCCATCTCCACTGTGGGCACCCAGCCGTGACAGCCTTCGGCTTCACGGCCGGGCACCCACTGCGCATGCGCGAGCCGTACTGCGCATGCGCGCGCGGCGCGGCTCGCCGCTAATTGGAGAGGCGATTGCATGGGACCTGTCAGTGTCCCATGTGATCGCCTACAGGGAGGGGCTGCAATAAGGCGATTAAGGCTTAATCGCCTTACCAGCCCCTCGGCGGAAGCAGGAAGTGGGACAGGAAGTCCCACTCCTACTGAAGCCCCCACTCCCCCCCCAAAAAAATTACATGCCGAATGTGGCATGTATGGGGGTGAGGAGTGGAACAAGAGGAAGTTCCAAATTTGGGTGGAACTCCTCTTTAAGATTGTAAGGGAGAGGCAGCCACTATGAATCATCTTGCCTTTAATTTGTTTATAGTAAAGAGATGTAAAGAGTAATCTCTGCATACAGCACGCAATTTTTTCTGCAGAATAGAATAGGCAAAGGGATAAATAAACTGAAGCATTGCATCAGAAGTTCTCCCTCTAACCTGCAATGAAGCTGTAGTGAGAAGAGTATGTACATATTTTAAATGGACTGGATAGGGCAGAGCTTTGATTTTAAAGCCTGACTTCAGATAAAACTCTTTATATTTTGGAAAGGGAAGGGAAGAAGGAGTTTGGCAAACTTTTCCGGGACTTTTTGTGGAAGAATAGTGTTGCCCCCCCCTTGTTGGTGGGGAGGAATGGTGTTGCCCCCCTTGTCGGTGGGGAGGAATGGTGTTGCTCCCCTTGTCGGTGGGGAGGAATGGTGTTGCTCCCCCTTGTCGGTGGGGAGGAATGGTGTTGCCCCCCCCTTGTCGGTGGGGAGGAATGGTGTTGCCCCCCCTTGTCGGTGGGGAGGAATGGTGTTGCCCCCCCCTTGTCGGTGGGGAGGAATGGTGTTGCCCCCCCCTTGTCGGTGGGGAGGAATGGTGTTGCCCCCCCTTGTCGGTGGGGAGGAATGGTGTTGCCCCCCCTTGTCGGTGGGGAGGAATGGTGTTGCCCCCCCCCTTGTCGGTGGGGAGGAATGGTGTTGCCCCCCCCCTTGTCGGTGGGGAGGAATGGTGTTGCCCCCCCCTTGTGGGTGGGGAGGAATGGTGTTGCCCCCCCCTTGTGGGTGGGGAGGAATGGTGTTGCCCCCCCTTGTCGGTGGGGAGGAATGGTGTTGCCCCCCCCCTTGTCGGTGGGAGGAATGGTGTTGCCCCCCCCCCCCTTGTCGGTGGGGAGGAATGGTGTTGCCCCCCCCCCCCTTGTGGGTGGGGAGGAATGGTGTTGCCCCCCCTTGTCGGTGGGGAAGAATGGTGTTGCCCCCCCTTGTTGGTGGGGAGGAATGGTGTTGCCCCCCCTTGTTGGTGGGGAGGAATGGTGTTGCCCCCCCCCCTTGTGGGTGGGAAGGAATGGTGTTGCCCCCCCCCCTTGTGGGTGGGAAGGAATGGTGTTGCCCCCCCCCCCTTGTCGGTGGGGAGGAATGGTGTTGCCCCCCCCCCCTTGTCGGTGGGGAGGAATGGTGTTGCCCCCCCCACCTTGTCGGTGGGGAGGAATGGTGTTGCGCCCCCCCCCCCCTGTCGGTGGGGAAGAATGGTGCCCCGAACCCCCCCCCCCCCCCCCCCCCGTCGGTGGGGAAGAATGGTGTTGGGCCCCCCACCCCCTTGTCGGTGTCAGTTGTGGGGAAGATTGGTGCCCCCTCAAATGGTGCTGGACTGCTATACAAAACGCAGAGCAACTGGATCTTCTGTGCCACTGAATCTGGTGCAGGCAAACGCATTATTTGCACCCTGTGTTTGGGGTGTCATTAGCAGCACTCGCCCCTGCTGCAGATTACAAAGTGCAGTGCATTTTGGATGTTATGTGGGGAAACAAGCATGGAACATGGGTTTCCTGCATCAAGTTCTCCACTGCACGTTCAGAACTGCATTCAAAAACAAGAATATGAATGGCCCATTTAAAAGTTAAAATGAAACCATATTTTGCTGCAATATTCACTTTCAATCCTAAAAATTTCCCCCACACTATCGGATGTCCTCAATCTGGTGGTTGGAACCCCAGCTGTCCAGCCTCCTATGAACTCTCCCACTACTGAAACATACTGATATTTTATTTTTATTTTTTCAGTAGAAGTTCTGAACCATACATCTTTTTATATTGTGCAAAAACAGTGTAGCGCTGGACAGCATATACCACATAAGTATCTAAAATAACTGGTGTAAACAGTGTTCATCTATAGAATCGGAAGTGAAGGGGCGCTAATGACACAAAAATCAATGCAAATTATGTGTATATATATATACATAAAAATGTGCAAACTCTTAGAAAAACATATATTATTAGTGAAAAGTCCATACAGTGAAGACCAAAAAATTATTATTAAATAATGAATTGAGTCCAAATAGTGCTAAGAAATATAAGCACCCAATAGTGATTCTCGGTTCAAACAAAGACGTAAATATTGCAGTTCTGGAACCTCCACCATATGTTTGCACCCGGTGAGATCAATAGAAATGGCTCCTTACCAATATTAGTAGACTCTTTTAATTAAAAAAGAAGTCATAAATCGCTTGTGTCAATGGGATGACTCAGAGTGATCCAGATAGGCACGTTCAGATGATCCAGCATTCATATAAATAGGAACAGAAGAGCAATCATAGTGAAGTACTGTTTATTAAAACAAAATTAAAAAGTAACATGCCAAATGGCTGCTTACTCAGGTTGTGCCCTGATCCCGGCACTGAGGCTTTATGGCGTTATTCGATATCCAATCGAACTCAGATATGGTACGATAGTCCGTCGCGCTGGTCGTCTCACTGGCCGGCGTACGTTCCACCGTCGAAGTAACGTAGATTCGGAGATGGATCGAAAATCCGTCGCACTGCTAGTTTCGATAGCCGGCGTGCGTTCCACCGTCGAAAACCAACGGCAGTGTTCATCTATAAATGGTAACAATCAAAATGTGAATACACAAAAGCTATAAGTGCATAGGTTGTTATAACACTGTGCCAATCAATATGGCACTGAGCATAAAGTACTTATAAATATCAACAGATAAATAAACAGTGTAAAAATAAAGTGACCAATTCAGCATATGAGGTGCAAAACAAATAGAGTCCACAGAAAAAAGCTGGGAGTTATTAGCCCCTTCCAATGCAGGTGATGAAAAGATGCAAACAATGAAAGTCCAATTAGGAGATCCACAGGTGAGAAAGGAGGGAGATTTCAGACATCAGTGGCCCAACACCAGTAGAAATAAAGGCTTATCAGAAAGCCTGTGACTATCCCTTTCAGGAGTAGTCTAATGGCCCATACACACGATCCGAATATCGGCCGACAGATCGTACGACTTTTTTCGCTTAATAATCGCGAGTAAAATAAAATAGGTTTTTAAACTCACGAAAATTATCGTACGATAGAAAAAAACGATCGGAAGTGATGTCACGTGTTGAAATGTATTTGTATTGTATTTTCGGACGACGGCTGTACTGACTAAACGAAAATCGGACATCGTACGAGGAAAATTTTCGCGCTTGTTCGATCACATTTAATCGGATGAACGGTCGTGATCGGCTGTCGAAAGTAGTGTACACACGATCCGAAAATCGTACGATCCATCATCGGACGATCGTTTTCGTCCGATATTCGGATCGTGTGTATGGGCCATAAGGGCTCTTTCACACGTCCGTTCAGTTCGTCCGTTTTTTGGACGTCCCTTAACGGACCTCAATGCTTCCCTATGGGTTAACATCCGTCTGCGGTAAGCTCCGTTTTTTTGGACGGAAGAAAACCCTATTTTTCTTCCGTCAGAAAAACTGACGTTAGCGGATGATCCGTTTACCATCCGATCCGCTAATGTCAGTTTTTCATCAAAATATATGTAAAAAAAAAAAAAAAAAGTTCTAAAAAAAAAAACGGATGAAAAAACGGACGTCAACTGACGGAAAACGGAAACGGATGGAAAATGGACGAAAAACTGATGAAAAAACGGATCAACTGAAGGGGAAAAAAATGATCTAAACTGAACGGACGTGTGAAAGAACCCTAAATGAATCCGCGTCTCTCCACAGATTAGATGGTAGAATCCACAGCTCCTCATGGGGTTAACCACTGCTTCCAAATGGAACTTGCATAGATGTATGTGAGCGTGTGTTTATCAAAAACCATGTGGGGAAAAAGAAAGGGACAATCCCATAGTGTAGGCGTAAAAAACGAGAGGGTTTATTTAAAAACTAAAAATATTGAAACGGCTTAAAATACTCTCATTCATAGAGAGTGATACAAAAGTCCTTGCAAGGATAAAAAGCTCCGTAAGGCCGTTAGCATATGCGCAATACGAGTGTGTCTGCCCGACGATCGTTTCGTCGTAATGACATCAGGGGCAATCTTTTTATATTGCCACTGCTGTCTGTAGAGTTCATTCTACAGGCAATGGTGGGCCCAGCAGTTGTCTGGCCTACTATGGCTACAGTTGTATCCTTGGATTGGTTTCTAAATCTCGTTTTGTCAACTTGGAGGACTAGGTGGACACCTAGGTTTGTTCGCTGCACTAGATGACCAAAAGCTCACAGTATATAAAAATAAGACCGCTGCTTCGGAGGAGAACCAGGAGAAGATTGCAACATAAAAGGAGAACATAAGCTTCTCTGGGGGAACATGAATAAAGCCTTAATTGGTGAACATTAACGGGGGGGGGGGGGGGGGGGGTGATCTGTATTTTCCAGGGGATCAGAGTCTCATGACTGATACTTCCTACTACTGCTGCTTGGCAGACAGAGGTGAATTAACTTTCCAATTCATTAAATCAATTAAATTATCCATAGTGATGGCAGTAAAGTCTAATTTTGATGGTTTAATGACCCTAATCCCTGTTCTTGCAAGAGAATAAAAAGCCAGGATGTTCTCTAGATTTTGAAATGCTATGAATACAAACACATGTAGTATTACTGTTGCATGAGAGGTGATGGGTGCCTTATGCCTCGTTTCCACTGAGTGGTACGGTACGCTATTTTGGGTGTTTCCGTTATGAAAGCGTACTGTAAAACCGAACCGTACTGCACCAGCAAGGGTCCTGCTTCAGATGATGGACCAGAGAGAGTGGAACGGTTCGGTTAGGGTGGACCTACAAATGCATCTCACTGATTGGTGGATGCGCTAGGAATTTTTTCTAAACCCTGAATGGTCCCTCACGGTCCGATTTGCAGTGGAAACGCTCACGCGATTAGACCGGCCCCATCCGAACCGCTCCAAAATTACTGACCCGATCCGTGCAGTATAAACGAGGCATTAGTCTGCCTTTATTTACATGCCACCCTAGGCAAAAAGTTGGGATGATGCCCACCATGGAAAAGCATATTCTACTCCCACATACAGTACAGACCAAAAGTTTGGACACACCTTCTCATTCCAAGAGTTTTTTTTTCTTTATTTTCATGACTATGAAAATTGTAGATTCACACTGAAGGCATCAAAGCTATGAATTGACACATGCGGAATTATATACATAACAAAAAAGTGTGAAACAACTGAAAATGTCATATTCTAGGTTCTTCAAAGTACCCACCTTTTTGCTTTGATTACTGCTTTGCACAATCTTGGCATTCTCTTGATGAGCTTCAAGAGGTAGTCACCTGAAATGGTCTTTCAACAGTCTTGAAGGAGTTCCCAGAGATGCTTAGCACTTGTTGGCCCTTTTGCCTTCACTGCGATCCAGCTTACCCCAAACCATCTCGATTGGGTTCAGGTCCGGTGACTGTGAAGGCCAGGTCATCTGGCGCAGCACCCCATCACTCTCCTTCTTGGTCAAATAGCCCTTGCACAGCCTGGAGGTGTGTTTGGGGTCATTGTCCTTTTGAAAAATAAATGGTGGTCCAACTAAACGCAAACCAGATGGAATAGCATGCCGCTGCAAGATGCTGTGGTAGCCATGCTGGTTCAGTATGCCTTCAATTTTGAATAAATCCCCAACAGTGTCACCAGCAAAGCATCCCCACACCATCACACCTCCTCCATGCTTCACGGTGGGAACCAGGCATGTAGAGTCCATCCGTTCACCTTTTCTGCGTCGCACAAAGACACGGTGGTTGGAACCAAAGATCTCAAATTTGGACTCATCAGACCAAAGCACAGATTTCCACTGGTCTAATGTCCATTCCTTGTGTTCTTTAGCCCAAACAAGTCTCTTCTGCTTGTTGCCTTTCTTTAGCAGTGGTTTCCTAGCAGATATTCTACCATGAAGGCCTGATTCACACAGTCTCCTCCTAACAGTTGTTCTAGAGATGTGTCTGCTGCAAAAGGTGGCTACTTTGAAGAACCTAGAATATGACATATTTTCAGTTGTTTTTGTTATGTATATAATTCCACATGTGTTAATTCATAGTTTTGATGCCTTCAGTTGTGACTCAACAATTTTCATAGTCATGAAAATAAAGAAAACTCTTTGAATGAGAAGGTGTGTCCAAACTTTTGGTCTGTACTGTATGTGTGTGATCAGCACAGAATTTATTTCAGTGTTTGGTAGATTGTGGAGAGATGTTTGATTGTTCCTTATCTCAAGGCCTCTGAGCTTTCTGGTCAGTTTTTGGGTCTACACATCTGCTGTGGCTATTTAAGGGGCCTCCGGTCTCCCTGTTGGATTGTTTTCAATTTCTTTTTATTGATCTTTTTTAGGGCTGTGCAAATTAACTTTTAATCGATCGATTATTCTTTAATTTTTTTGATCGATCAAAATCTTTTTGATTGATTAAAAAATTCTTATGACTGGTACTCACCTCTCTGCTGGCTTCTGGGCCTTCAGGGAGTTCTGTCAGAGATCCGGTGACATCATGGACACCGGCGGGGCTTGCCGTGTCCATTTGAAGGGCTCCTTTGCTGTGCCTTCATATCTGCATGCCGGCGGGACCTTACTATCTGCCATACGCAAGCCAGGGCCGTTTTTAATGGCATCTTGGGCCCCTGGGCAAAGAAATGCTCTGGGGCCCCTACAATAATGACAGTGCAGGTAAACAGACATCAAGTAGGTAGAAGGCAGACTGCCTCCCCTGTGTATCTATCACTCTCAGTGCCATCATGGGGGCCCCCAATTTCGGGGCAGCGTAGGCTCAAGGACCAGCTGCTTTGGGCAAATTGCAGGGGCCCTCAATGCAGCTGGGGCCCCTGGGCAGTGCCCAGGTGTGCCCTCTCATTAAGACAGCCCTGACGCCAGCGCTGTTACACTTCCCTCTATTACTTCCCTCTGTCAACCTGGGATTCTACAACCATCCACTGGGAGTTGTGATAGTTCCCTTCATGGGACATCTACATGCCGATGGACTGATGTTAACCCCTCCTCATCTGGATTCAGCAGTGGCATCGTTGTACACATTTTTATACCAGTATCATACTTGGCTACAGGTTTTTATGACTGCTTTTGGTACCATTTGGTATTACTCGCACCATTTTTACAGTTTATGTAGCTACATCGATTTCATCTCCAGTGCAATATGTATTTTGTTACCTACTTGAAGACTATAAAAGTTTTAATGCTATTCCCATCGAGCGCTGCCTTTGTGTGTTTTTTGTATCCTGCTATCCATTTTTCCAGTGGTTGGGAGCTGCACTGGGAATCGGCCTGCAAGGAGATCAGCTAAAAGTAGTTGGATCTGTATGTGCGTAATAATTAATCGAAATTAGTCGATTAATCGATTAAAAAAAAAAAAACATTAATCGAACACAAAAATTTTGATCATTCACAGTCCTAATCTTTTTCCCAAATACAACTTTTATTCTTTTACATTTTATACAAGATTCGAGTCTTGATGAGTATGTATTTGTTACTGATACTTATTTGGACTGATACCGAGTATTTGCGGGAGTACTTGTACTCCCGCAAATACCCCCGATACCTAAATAGAATACCCCCCCCCCCCCCGCCGCATACCGCTGCATTAATCCCTGTGTAATAGAGCGCGCATTACAAGTAGTCGTTTGTCTACTTGTAATGCCCGCCTCGCCATGTATAGACACCCCCCTTCTTGGGATTGGACGGATCTGTCCAATCCCAAGAAGGGCAGTGTCTATACATGGCGCGGCAGGCATTACGATACAAACAAAAGCTTGTAATGCAGGGGGATTAACGCGGCGGTATGCGGCGGCATCATATCAGGTATGGGGGACATGCATGGCTGCAATATGTGGGGGACATGCATGGCTGCAATATGTGGGGGACATGGCTGCATTTGGGGACACATTTAAAAAAAGTATCGGTATTCGGTATCGGCGACTACTTGAAAAAAAGTATCGGGACAACCCTAAAAATTGCTTAAAACCCCCAAACATTAGATATATATTTTTTTCTAACACCCTAGAGAATAAAATGGCAGTCATTGCAATACTTTTTGTCACACCGTATTTGCACAGCGGTCTTACAAGCGCACTTTTTTTGGAAAAAATTCACTTTTTTAAATAAAAAAATAAGACAACAATAAATTTGGCCCAATTTTTTTACATATTGTGAAAGATAATGTTAAGCCGAGTAAAATGATACCCAACATGTCACGCTTAAAAATTGCGCCCGCTCGTGGCATGGCGTCAAACTTTTAGCCTTAAAAATCTCGATTGAGATACAGAGGAGGTCTAGGGCTAGAATTATTGCTCTCGCTCTAACGATCGTGGCGATACCTCACTTGTGTGATTTGAACACCGTTTTCATATGCGGGCGCTACTCGCGTATGCGTTTGCTTCTGCGCGCGAGCTCGTCGCTACGGGCCGATTTTTTCGGATTTATTTTACCAATTTTTAACACTAAAATAAAAAAAATAAAAAAATCTTTTATTCTTATTACAAGGAATGTAAACATCCCTTGTAATAGAAAAAAGCATGACAGGTCCTCTTAAATATGAGAACTGGGGTCAAAAATACCTCGGATCTCATATTTGGGCTTAAATGCAAAAAAAAAAAAAAAAAAAATGTAAAATGTCATCTTTTAAATAATATAATAAAAAATTAAAAAAAAAAAAAAGTCTCTTTAAGACGCTGGACGGGACTGACGTTTTGACGTCACTTCCGCCCAGCAGAGCTACGGGGATGGATGAGGGAAATTTTTTTTCCCCACTCAGCACGGGAGAGGACCCGATCGCCTCCGCCTCTACCGACGACTCCGGTAAGCGGCGGAGGGCGCGGGAACGCAGCGGGAGGGGGGGGGGGGGTCCTCGCCCACCACCAATAACGGCGATCTTGCTGCAAATCCGCCGCGGAGACCGCCATTATCGTTTGACCGACCGCCCACAGAAGAGATGGATATCTCGGTTGTTACCGAGATATCCATCTTTAAAGTCATGACGTATAACTGCGGTGGGCGGTCAGGGAAGTAGTTAAAGAAACTAGACGGTTGGCTTACTTAAGAACTTCCAACCACTGTTGAATTTCTATGCCAATCCTCAACATAACCTGTTATGAAAGAATGGGGTCTATCAATCTTGTTCTCTTGGTGGTTTGTACTTAATAAATACAGTAACTGGTCTGAAACAAATATTCAGGTCAGGAGTTCTAACCTTGGAGTACATGCTTGATTTGAGTTGATATTTCCACTTGATCACATTTTAAATTTACTTATTTACTAAAGCAGTTGTTCCCAGCCTAGGTCCTCAAGTAGGCCATGTTTTGTGAAGTTCTCTAATGCCGCGTACATACTATCAGAAATTCTGACAAGAAAACCATGGATTGTTTTTCTGACGGAATGTTGGCTCAAACTTGTGTTGCATACAAACGGTCACACAAATCTTGTTGGAAATTCCCTCCGTCAAGTACGACGAGACGAGATCAATGAAGTTGAATAGGCAGTTCAGCTCTTCTGCTTGATTCTGAGCACACCACATGATTTATTTATTTTTTTGCACATGGGAACTTTTTCCATCTAAAAAAAAAATTAAGAACCAGCTCTCGATCCTTTTGTTGTCTGAAATTCAGACCGAAAAAGTCAGATGGAGCCTACACATGGTCAGGCTTTCCAACAAAAAGTTCATGCTCTAAATTTTCCAATCGTGTGTATGTAAAAGCCAGTTCCTTTGGCAGAAAAAAATGCTCCATATAGAACACCGATGGAAAGAATTACTCGGGTGAGCCCATCGTTGGATCCTGGGACAGGTGAGTGTTTATTAAAAGTCAGCTACAGTTTTTGTAGCTGCTGACTTTTAATAGCACTTTTTAAAAGGGGTTGTAAACCCTCGTGGTTTTTCACCTTAATGGATTATGGTGAAAAACCTCCTGTGCTGCAGCTGGCCCCCTTTTTACATACCTGAACCTGGTCTTTCCAGCGGCGGGAACGAGCACACCAGCTCAAGCCCGTGTCTATGCTCCCGATTGGATAGATTTCTAGCAGGGCAGCCGTTGGCTCCCACTGCTGTCAATCAAATCCAATGACGTGGGAGCCGGTGGTGGGGTTGAGTCCTCTGTATCAATAGACGCAGCAGCAGGGCATGGGAGCGTGCCTGCATGAGTGCCCCGAAGGAGCCAGGAGCGCTGCTGAGGGACCCCCGAAGAGGCAGATCGGGGCCACGCTGCAAAACCAACTCCCAGAGGAGGCCAGTATAACGTGTGTGGTTTTTTTTTTTTTGTTTTTTGTTTTTTTAAACCAAACCTTAGTTACCCTTTAACCACTTGCATACTGGGCACTTACACCCCCCTCCTGCCCAGGTAAAATTTCAGCTTGCGGCACTGCGTCGCTTTAACTGACAATTGCGCGGTCGTGCGACGTGGCTCCCAAACAGGATTTACGTCCTTTTTCCCCCACAAGTAGAGCTTTCTTTTGGTGGTATTTGATCGCATGTGCGATTTTTTTATTTTTTGCGCTATAAACAAAAAAGAGCGACAATTTTGAAGAAAAATACAATATTTTTTACTTGTTCTATAATATCCCAATTAAAAAAAAAAACACTTTTTTTCTCAGTTTAGGGCGATACGTATTCTTCTACATATTTTTGGTAAAAAAAAAAAAAAAATCGCAATAAGCGACTGGTTTGCGCAAAAGTTATAGCGCTTACAAAATAGGGGAGAGAATTATTATTTTTTTTTTTTTTTTTTACTAGAAATGGCGGCGATCTGCGATTTTTATTGGTACTGCGACGTTATGGCGGACACATCGGACACTTTTGACACATTTTTGGCACCATTCACATTTATACTGCGATCAGTGCTATAAATATGCACTAATTACAGTATAAATGTGACTGGCATTGAAGGGGTTAACACTAGGGGGTGAGGAAGGGGTTAAATGTGTATGCTAGGTGTGTTCTAACTGTGGGGGGAGGGGGGGTGACTGGGGGGGTGACCGATCTGTGTCCCTATGTAAGAAGGAACACAGATCGGGCTCCTCCTCTCCAGAGACAGGACGCTGTCTCTGTGTAACACGGCAATGAGAGATGATCTATGAGAGATCATCTCTCATTGGCCCACAGATCGCATCGCAAACGGCCACTCTGATTGGCCGTTTGCCGCGATCGGTGATTGGCCGTGTCCAAGGGACACGGACAACACAGGGCTTCCCCGCAGCACGCACTACAGCGCGCGCTGGGAACGCCAGAATGACATGCCGTCAAATGACGGCATGTTGGATATTCAGGCCCGCGCTGTTGCCGTCATCCGACGGTAGCACGGGCCTGAAGTGGTTAATGTCCATTGTCATGTGCAAGACATGCTTCACCCTGCAACAGGGTAAGACATGTTTAACACTGAGTGCTGCTATGTCACCCCCAATATAAATTGGGCTTCTTGGGAGGCCAGGCAGCTTTTCTGAAACGGGAGAGGTTGTGAGAACACGTGCCCAGAGCATTTTATAGAATTCTACCTGATGAATATGACCTAATGCATTTTAATTAATGGTTGAGAGGTTTAAATCTAGCTATTAGAGGATGGCGTCCTCTGGAATTGCACCTCTTGCACGTGGTTAATGTTGACCAGACCTTTGCAGTTTTATGTGATGGTTTATACCTTGATTGTGACTGTTCATTCTTTCCTTCGAATATGTGCTTTTGAGAGAAGTGATTTGACACATGGATGTTACAGTTGCAGATCCAGGCATGTTGGCATTCAAACAGACCTTTTTCAGGTTTGAACTCTCTGCATTCTGTTCAGTCTGAAAAAAACGCATTCTGATTTAAAGGATCACTAAAGGAATTTTTATTTTATTTTTTAGCTAAATCGCTTCCTTTACCTTACTGCAGTCCTGGTTTCATGTCCTCATTCTTAGTTTTTGCTTTGAAGTTGCTGTTATTCTGCTCTCCACACTTCCTGGTTGTCTGGCTCCTTATGAAAAATCTCATGGCAGCTTTTCACTGTGGTCCAAGCTGTCATTACTGTGTGTCTAAAACTCCTCAGAACCAATCAGATTCCTTTTAAAAACAAAACACTGCCCTGGATTTGTTTGTTTTTGTTCTGTGTGTCTCTTTACTTCACAGAAACATGAAACCAGTTTAAAAGTGAAACTAACCTGCAGGCACATTATATAATTGATTTTTATCTATTTTTAACCATTTTTAAAAGGAATCTGTTAACTTTTATGTCTCTATACCCTGTAAACAGTCATTTCAGCAAAAAAATTGTTTTCCTTTAGTGACCCTTTAAGCCAGAACCATTTAACGCAGGGGTCTCAAACTCAAATGACCTGAGGGCCACAAGACAAGTTTTCATATCCTATGGGGGGCTGCATGCAAACTTTCAAACTTCTAAAAAACAACAGTACTGGTGTCAGCAAGCGCATTATTACCACTAGCACTGGTGTCAGTGGATGCATTATTAACCCTGACTGCTGCACTGCCCACCGACTGCTGCACTGCCCACCGACTGCTGCACTGCCCACCGACTGCTGCACTGCCCACCGACTGCTGCACTGCCCACCGACCGCTGCACTGCCCACCGACCGCTGCACTGCCCACCGACCGCTGCACTGCCCACCGACCGCTCACCATTAGGGCACAACACAACAGGCCAAATCAGGGTACATGGGGCGCATTAGGGTACATCCAGGGCACATGGCACACAGGGCCCATCAGGCACAGCATATCAGTACAGGGCACATGGCACCCTGATGTACAGAGCCCAGCACATCGGGGTACATGGGGCACATCGGGGCACACATGGGGCGCAAATCAGGGCAAAGGTCAGCGTTTACTTTTCTTCAGATGCAGAGTAGTGCAGGAAGCGTCTGTCAGAGGTTCACTTCTCTCTCATGTCACGCTGCTACTCCCCGGCGGCCCCCCCCCCTCTCTTCTTGTCCATCTCAGATGATGTCACAAGCAAATAGAGATGGACGAGAAGAGAGGGGGTGCCGCCGGGGAGTAGCAGCGTGACGTGAGAGAAGTGAACCTCTGACAGACGCTTCCTGCACTACTCTTGATGCACCTCGATCTACACTTCCGCGGCACCCGCCCTGCCTGCGGGCCATTTATTACCAGCCCGCGGGCCAGTACTTTGAGACTGGTCTATGGCCTCATGCCCACCATGACGTTTTTGAGCTGTAGATGGCTGAGACGTTTTTAAGCTGCAAAAAAAAATGCGAGACCAGTGCTATCTGAAGCTCCAGCAATAGAGCTGTAAAAACGCGCAAAAACGCTGCTGCAGTGTTTTTTTTTTTTTAATTGGAAAAAACAACTTTATTGAAGAGTACATGCATGGTACATGAATCGATATAAACCATTGTGACCAAAAGAAAAGTAATACATACATAGACACATTGGATTACCTGAGTGACATAAAAGTATAGACCCAGCGCACATAATAAAAGAAAAAGGGAAAAAAAAAAAAACGGGGGTACAAAAAGGGGAAAGGGGGGGAGTTAAGCGATAAGCACATCATGCACACGTCTCGCCATCCGCCAACCATCTGCCCCAGACCTTCTCATACTTAAGCGGACACCCTCTATGGATTGCCGCGGTGTTTTTAAAGCTTTTTTTTTTTTTCTAAAATAAACCTGGACAGGCGTTTTTTAAGCTGTAAAAAACGCTCAGAAAAGTGGCTGTAAAAACGCCAGTGGAAATAAAGCCTTAAGTGTGTGCTCTGTTCCTGTGCGCTGTGTGAAGGGGGTGTGTCCCTTCGCTCCAAACAGCTCTGAGCTTTCACTGATTTAACTTTAGCTCCCCGCCCCCTGCTTCTCAGAGCTAAGAGATTCTGTATAAATTCTGCACTTTCAATGGCTGTAGGGGAATGATTGTTGTAGATAAAAGGGTACAAGTTATGTAAGAGGATTTGTTTTAATCTGTTTATTACCTAAGGCCAGTCATTTCACTTGGTTTTTGTAAAGGTTTACAACAACCAAGTTTTTTTTTGTTTTGT
This sequence comes from Rana kukunoris, assembly GCA_029574335.1. Classification (NCBI taxonomy): domain Eukaryota; kingdom Metazoa; phylum Chordata; class Amphibia; order Anura; family Ranidae; genus Rana; species Rana kukunoris. The sequence continues at coordinate 485,986,585 of CM056051.1, read as the reverse complement.
TTTTCGGCCCTGTAAGCTGAATGTGAGAAATCACTTGATTCATCCATCTAACAACAAACATGGATGGCGATATCTGCAGCGGCATCTATTGTATTCTGACAGCCTGCCCCTGTGGTCAGAATACCCAAACAGTGCCTGCATCTAATTAGATCGCTGTTCAGCCAAGATTCTTTGCTGGTCAAATTTAAAAATTCACAATTGTCAAGGCAACCGCACCTCCCACGGAAAAACAAATTTTAGCCAATTCCACAGGAATTTTCCAAAATGTGAGTCATGTGGTTAGCCTAAAGGGCCCATAAATTTATATAACCTGTGCCAAAGCTACGCATAACCCATAACGGACATGTGTGCTTTAAATATGTTTCTAAGTCCTTCTGCCATTCCAGGAATTGGAAGCAATCCCATATAAAGAATGTTAATCTTTTTATTGAGATTGGATATTCAGGGTTACGTAGTAAGCTGTGTGGCAGAGCTCGGTAATATTTAAAGTGTAACTAAAAGGTAAAATGTTATTTTCTTTGCAGATTTTAGCTAGAGCAGAGAGGTTGGAACCACTGTTGGGCTTCATTGTGACCTGTGTCCTCGTTTGCGGGATTTGCTCTCTAATTGTCTTGATTGGCAACGTCCGCTGAGATAACCGTAAGGGGTGAAGAGGAATAGTGTAAATCTGTCTTTGGGTCCGTGCATTTTGATGCACAATATTCGGACATAGATTGTAAATAGCGCCAGTATTTTGCATTCAAGATCCACAGAACTTGCATTGTATAGGTGGCTGTATGCAACACCTCGGGCTCCTGGGTGCTGAAATGTAGGTGTTTACAATCTATGGCCAACATTGTGCACCCAAGTGTATGGTCCCCTCGATTTACCCTCTAATCCTGTTCTGGTGGCAACTGAAACTATGTAATTGCCCCTCATTTTTATCCTAGCCGACGTTGCTCCAATATGCCCAAGCCCTTTCCATTGGAAATATATCCTGCCACTTCCTGTTGAGTCTACTGGACAGAAAGTAATAAGAAAAATGTGTAAAAAAAAAAAAAAAAAGAAGGTAACCTTCCATTACTCTCCAAAATTTGGGGAAAAGTTTTTTGGCTTTCGATCGATTTTTAACATCTAATCAGAGATCTTACTGCAGTAAGCTGAAATCTGATTGCTGAGTTTCTGCATTTTGCCTATAAATGTTGGAGGGAATTTATCAACCCTGGAGCAAACAGAACCTGGTGCTGTTGTGCGTGACAACCAATGGGCTTCTATCTTTCATTTCAAGGCTTAACTGAACGAGCCGAAGATAAAGAGGCTGATTGGTTGCTGTAACGGAACGTCCCACACTCTGCTTGAGTGCTTCCACCATATACTGCTTCCTGTCAGTCTGGATTTAGATATCCGATATTCCAGCTGCTCTCAAGCACACGAGATGAGACTTGTCTGCTGAACATGGAGCGTTTTAATAGAACCAAGAATACAACCTTATATACAGTTTAAGAGGAGGTAACCAGAACATAAATTAGTATGAGCTAATTAACTAATCCTTTACCCAGACTAGACATAGATATGACCTTTTGAGAGTAAATGTCACGTCTCCTCACTCACCTGCTATACAATACACATTATCATACGTGTAAATGCAGGACATCTTCACACAATAGCAGGGTCAATTGGCACAGAGGACAGATAGATGGCTGGAGGTGAGGACATTAGCATCTAACAGTATGTGTCCCAAAATTATGAATGAGTCACTCTTACAATTAATCTGTTTTGAGTTCAGAATCAACAAACAGTAAATAGTTCTTTACAGATATCCTGGAATATATTGTGGATAATAATTACATAATAATCCCATCTCAGGTAGTCGAATATATAATTTCTCAGTCATCCTATGCCCCTAGTGGACATGGGATGATTTTAGACATAAGAGGGTCCGGGGATGTCCCGGGTGAGTCTGTCAGTTGCCATGTAAAGTTGCTCCAACTCCAATTTTTTTTTCCCCCCTTGCACTGCCTAGTTGGCTGTTAGCCCAGGTTTACCCTACTGCGACTGCAGGAAGGCGTGTAAATCGCGTATGTTCCCACGCACACAGGAAAAAAGCTGCTGTTTGGCAGATGCACAGGGGTGCCATTAGTTCATAATGGCTACCACCATGTATAGGAAAACGCAATGTGTTTCCATGCGGCTGTGGCCTTCGAAAAGGGTCAGGGATCTTTTTTTTCTCCCACAGATACAGCAGTCTATTCAAATGAATGGGCTTCTGTGCCCACACAGCCACAGAGGAATCTGATTAGTGTGAACCTAGCTTTAGGGCTATTTCAGATGGGCGGTGGTAAAAACAGGCAGCTGAACTGTTAAAATACAACCACATAGGGCTGTACAATTGCTGTGGCATTTTTAACTCTGGGTGCAGAGTTTGACAGGTGATGCTGCCTGTCAAACTTGCCCATTGAGTTGTGGTGTGATCCAGCCATGTAATGTTTACAATTTTAAAAGTCAGAATATATATATATATATATATATATATATATATATATATATATATATATATATATATATATATATATATATATATATATATATATATATATATAGTTTGAGAGGCAGCAGTACTGGCTTCTGTACATCTTGCCACCCCTGGCCTGTGTAGTAGACATGCTGGTAGGTTCATTCATTTACTTCTGTCTAAAGTGTTCCCAGTTTGTATGTTTTATAGAGGCTTTAGATTGTCAACTCTTTGAGGCCAAGCACACATGTGACTGTGCAATACGTAAAGCCCTGTGTAAATTGACATACTATTACAGATTTTCTATTCTGGACAGTGCTGCCTCCTCGCTTTCAGATTGCCAGGGACAATATATACTAAAACTATATATATATATATATATATATATATATATATATATATATAATATATATATATATATATATTTTGGGCTGTTACTGATCAAAAATTTTGTGTTCGCTTAATCGTTCGTTTTTTTTTTTTTTTTAATCGACTAATTTCGATTAATTCTAATGGAACTCTTTATGGAAGAGTGGCAAGAAGAAAGCCATTTCTTAAAGATATCCATAAAAAGTATAGTTTAAAGTTTGCCACAAGCCACCTGGGAGACACACCAAACATGTGGAAGAAGGTGCTCTGGTCAGATGAAACCAAAATCAAACTTTTTGGCAACAATGCAAAACTTTGTTTGCCGTAAAAGCAACACAGCTCATCACCCTGAACACACCATCCCCACTGTGAAACATGGTGGTGGCAGCATCATGGTTTGGGCCTGCTTTTCTTCAGCAGGGACAGGGAAGATGGATAAAATTGATAGGAAGATGGATGGAGCCAAATACAGGACCATTCTGGAAGAAAACCTGATGGGGTCTGCAAAAGACCTGAGACTGGGATGGAAATTTGTCTTCCAACAAGACAATGATCCAAAACATAAAGCAAAATCTACAATGGAATGGTTCACAAATAAACATATCCAGGTGTTGGAATTGTCAAGTCAAAGTCCAGACCTGAATCCAATCGAGAATCTGTGGAAACAAACTGCTGTTCACAAACACTCTCTCCATCCACCCTCACTGTGCTCGAGCTGTTTTGCAAGGAGGAATGGGCAAAAATGTCAGTCTCTCCATGTGCAAAACTGATAGAGACATACCCCAAGCGACTTACAGCTGTAATTGCAGCGAAAGTTGGCGCTACAAAGTATTAACTTAAGGGGGCTGAATAATTTTGCACGCCCAATTTTTCAGTTTATTTGAAATAAGGTTGAAATATCCAAAAAAAATTGTTCCACTTGTTGATTCTTCACAAAAAATTACAGTTTTATATCTTTGTTTGAAGCCTGAAATGTGGCAAAAGGTCGCAAAGTTCAAGGGGGACGAATACTTTCGCACTGTGTGTGTGTGAGATAGATATATATATATATATATATATATATATATATATATATATTCTCTCTCTCTCTCTCTCTCTCTCTCTCTCTCTCTCTCTCTCTCTCTCTCTCTCTCTCTCTCTCTCTCTCTCTCTCTCTCTCTCGCATATAATTAATTTTTTTACTAAAACTAGAAATGAAAGTAGAGGTGTTGTCCTTGGCAATCAAAGCGAGGAGGCAGCATTGTTATAGAGCCGGCCCGTGTCCAGAATAGAACATCTGTAGTAATATTATGTCATTTCGGCGAGCAGAGAGCCAGTGCGTCAGCAAATTACTCTTAAGGAATATTCTGGCTGGAACATGATACATAAGGGTGGTGTGTGTGTAATGGTTTCCAGATCTGTGCAGAGGAGCTGAAAATAGACGTTTTCTCTCCCAGCCCATTTCCTGCTTTGTGTAGCCCACACACCACAAGACTGATGTATAGAACCTGCAAAGTGGTGCTTGCTCCCATAATAACCTTATTTCTACTGTCCTTATACACTGCACATTTTGACTGGTTATTATAGGTAAAAGATTTTTTTCCTCCAAGTCTGTTTTTTTTTTTTTTTTTTTTAAATCCATGCAACATAGGTGTTTGGCATGGATTAAAGGTGGTGTTCTTGTTGCTCATAGCACCTAATCTGATTATTTTATTTTCACAACCCAGCAACAAATAATTGGAACATGTTGGGTAGTCGTGAGCAAAAAGGGCAAAGTGGCCTCTATTATTATCGGAGAGTGTTTTAAATGGCCCTAACATCCAATATATTGTAATAAAGCAGAGCTCCACCCAAAAGGAGAGGTGCCGCTTGTCTACCTCCCCCCCCCCCCCCCCCCCCCTCCACTGCCACATTTGATACCTTTTTGGGGGAAGCAGGTACCCACTCCCGGCTCAGTTTGCCACAGCTAAATGAACCGGAAGTTCGGCTTCCTCCTTCCCCAGCAGCCAGCCCTTACAAAGCTCAGTGTGATTCACGCATGTGCAGTAGAAAACCAACTGTGAAGCCGCAAGGCTTTACTGCCAGTTTCCCTTAGCGAAGATTAAGGTGCCAGCACCCGAGAGCTGATTCAACAATCATTCAGCATTAAATCTTACAATATTCAAAACTTAAAATAAACATCGTCACGAAACCCAGTCGCATTTCCCTTGAGTGCTTCTGTCGGTACACAGCTTCCTCCAGTCTGAATATACGATATTGCAGCTAAAAGTACAACACTAGCTTGCAGGAACATGGAATGATTTATTGGACAAGTATACAGCCTTTTTATACACTTGAAAAGTATGTCAGTCCCCACATACACAATAACCCAAATATCTACCCAAAACATTACACAATGGTTTAGCTAACGAGGTAAGGCTGACCTATGGCTAATGCCATCAACCTCAGATGTTACATTGCAGACCAGCCTTGCCGACTTCAAGCCAACTGTAGACAATACACATTATCATAAATCTAAACACTGCAAGTCTTCAAACAATAGCAGGTGTCCCCAGTAGCAGACTGTCTGGCACCAGAGGCCATGGTGACCTGCTCTTTTAATCAACATGTATAGTTTAGAATCAAACAAACCAGGATAATCTTTGTATATTTCCTGGGAGATATTGTGGATAAATATTACTGTTTCATTTTAAGTAATCCAAGCCACATTCTTAATGTCCATTATTTTTCTTGGTCACCCTGTGCTCCTAATAGACGTAGGGTAACTTGGACATAGGAGGTGCATGGGGAGCTGAAGCAAGGGTTTCCCAACCTCTCCAATGAATTCTTGGTTCCACCAGCCCCCGCCCAAAGTGACTCCCTTCACAAACATAATGGGGAAAGAACCTTCATAATGTCAATCTGGAGCTTGATACTATTGGCTAATATAGGCATTTGCTTGGATAGTAAGTAAAACCTGTTTTTCCTTTCTTTTCACAGATCACCATATTCGGCGTCAGGATGCATACAGAGATTTGAAATACTGCTTCTCCAAGTCCCAACTGGAAAGAACATCAGGTAATAATTGTCTATACATTTAGGGTCCTTTCACACTAGCGGACAGTTCGTCCGCTCATTACAAGTCCGTTTACGGACTTGTAATGGGCCCCTATGGGAGCGGATCCGTTAGCGGATGATGCATCCGCTAACGTCCGCCAGATCCGCATCCGTTTTTTCAGACGGAAGAATGTCCTATTTTTCTTCCGTCCGGCCAAATGGATCGGATGCAAACGGACAGACGGTCCGTTTCCATCCGACTCCCCATAGGGGAGAGTGGAGGAGAGACAGGGCGGTCCCTGCACAGTGTGCGGGGACCACCCTGTCCGCCGACAGCTGAGCGGAGACCCCCCGCTGAGCTGACGGACACACGGAGCGGACCGAAAAACGGTCCGCTCCGTATGAAAGGACCCTTACTGCCATCAAGAAGCTAAAATACTGCTGGACTAAAAAAAAAAAATGCAAGAAATGTCCCCAGTCCTAGAAGTTACGAAGATTACTGTGTAGTTGACGTTTGTTCTATAGATATTTAGTAGGTACATTAGAGTGTGAATTGCTTCTTGTAATACTGTAGAGGTCCTAGCACAGCCCCTCAAGTGGACACATTTGGAAATGCCAAGGATAGCAGTAAAGGAACAACATTTAAATGTTACTAAACCCAGGACCCTGCATTCACTATATCTGGTCTCCCACAGTACACAGAACATGGAAATGTAATTATTTCCAAATATACTTTTCTCATCAGCAGTATATAGCAGTCTTGTGATTTCAATCTAATCCTGGTGAAGCTTGTCAGAGGAGTTTTCATACTACAGCTGTCCTTTGTCCTCTGACCCTCTGTCTGGACAGTGCTAATTGGCCCTGTGGTGATCACATGCACTCTCCCAAGAAACAAAAATTCTCTAGCAATACACATGAAACTGAGCATGTGCAGTCTGACTCCAAAGACTCGGTCTTATTTGGACTCGTCCGGGGGACAGTGCTGGGAGGGGAGGATCTGTGCATACAGGATCAAGCAGCCTTTTTACTTAGTGCAGAGGATATACCTCTTAGGTTCCACAGTGAGTATAACAAGCATGCTTTCCTCCATATACAGACTGATTTTACTGTTGTGGGTTTTGTAAAACTTTGTAAAGCCATTTCCTTGGAATTTAGAATTATTTCCTCTGCACAACAAATGTTGGTGCCTGTGACCGTTTTCATGTACTTGTTGGAACAGAATTCATTTATTACATAGAGGTTTTATGGGGAAATGGCATTGAGGCCAGTGTCTATACTGTAGTATCTGGTGGGGCTCATGTATAGTAGATGGGCTTGTCTGATTTGCACATCATACATGACATATATATATATATATATATATATATATATATATATATATATATATATATATATATATATATATATATATATATATATATATATATATATATTATATAGCAGAGCTGAGGAAATTTGACAAGCTTTGATGTGTTGCTTTTCTTTGGACAAAACCGGTCCTATTGAGATGTGTTTTGCATTATAGGGAATGGTTGCAATCCCTGCTAGACAGTTTTCAGTGGAAAAGATATCCCCATTGGAAAACTTTCCCCTTTTATCTCCTGTGCTTGTGACAACTCAAATTTGGGGTTTTCCCACTCATGGTCACCAGTATAGAGAGAACAAATCTCTCTAGGACTAGGTTTCCATCTATGCATGTCGGGAACGAGCGCAGAATCATAAGCTTTCCCAACACAAAGGTGCTGCCCTTTAGCAGACACGCGGTGGTGCCCTTAATTAGTGGCATCCCGTGCATCCACATACGTGCACCAAACCACATGGTAAAGTGCGTTTTTTTTTTTTTTTGGAAAAGCCTCAGAAGCGACTTCCACATTTTACGTGTGTAAGACAGCCCATCATCATGAATAGGAGTGTGTGTGAAAAACATGCAGGAACGTGCCTGTGCTTGGATGTACCTATACGTGTGAATCTAGCCTACTGGAAACACGAACTGCAACAAAACATGACCCTTTACTACTTTCTTTTATTTAAAAAAAAAAAAATACTTTAGAAACACTTTAAAGCGATCTTTGCCACACTCTCAAAAAAAGACAGATATGCAAATATATGTGGCCTTGTGGAAAAACACAGTCCAGTGGCGCCAAGGGGTTAAGATGGGGCCTTTTTAAGGCAGGGCAAAAGGGGAAGCTGCCCTGGGCCATGTCATTGTTGTGGGGCCCAAAGCAGGTGCCTCATACTTGCCAACTATCCCAGTTTAAATTCCCATGCTGTGTCCTGATATCTCAGTGTGAAGTGCTGGTACTAGTGCTGCCCAGCTCTGCCCTATTGTTTACAGATGACTCGCCTGCAGACCCTGTCTTTACGTGTAAATAACCGTCATTTAAATAACTGGAGCATTCATAAGTAAATAGTGGCAGCATTCATATGTAAGTAGCCGAGCCTGGCGGCATTCATATGTATATCATGCTCCTCTGCAGTGAAGAGATGTGCTGTAACCTCTAGCAACCAATCAGTGAGAAGTTTTACTGTACAGTAATCTCTAACAACCAATCAACAAGAAATCATGTGCTGTAACCTCTAACAACTAATCAGTGAGCTGTAATGTGTGCTGTAACCTCTAGCAACCAGTCAGTAAGTGGCAATGATATGCTGTAACTGATCTGATACAGTAAACTGATTTAAAGTCTAGCTCATATTTATTGTATGTCTCAGAGCAGGTGGAGAGCAAAATTGCATGGGGGGGGCGCAAGAAAATGTTTCCCCGGGGTCCAATTAACATTAAAGATGGCCCTGGGTTAAGATCTGGCAGTATCTGCAGGTAAAAAGCATAGCCTCGTTCTCTGTGGTTTACCATCGGCCTCATGTTACATTGTGATCAGGATCATTGTGAGGCTGTACACTCGCTGGGCACTGTATCTACACAAGGGTCCTATTTACAGCTTCCCATCAGTAACGGTATCGGTGTTCAGTCTGATGAATAGTGCGGGACCAATCTACACGAGTATCCTTACAAGGAACGCTGAGGTCACAGTGCATAGTTTTTGTGCCAATTCTCAGAAGTATCAGATTCCAATCAATATAAATGTGGAAATGTAATACAGTGCTTTGTTATCCCTGCAGATCATTGCTACAACTCCGTAGCTGCAGGACTTGCAGAATCTTCCTCGTTAACCCCTCCTTTACCAGAGCGAATGGAGAGCAATGGGTGGGGAATTCTGCAGGTCTCAGATAAGAGTTCTGGGCTCACTAGGCTGATAACAAGTGTACTGTTTGTGACGGAGAGGATAGAGGGGGGTCCCAGGGCTGTGTGGTGTTTTAGGCGGCTGTGTGAATATGATCCAGGGTGTGTAATGATGGCTACATGGTATTACCGGCAAAAGCTTGACAGAACTCCAACAACTTTTTTTTAATTAAATCTTTTCTTGTTTCAGGTTAGTTTGCAGCCATGATTCCTGTAGCCGAGTTCAAGCAGTTTACGGAGCAACAGCCAGCCTTTAAGGTCCTGAAGCCCTGGTGGGATGTCCTGGCTGAATATATAACCGTTGCAATGCTGATGATTGGGGTTTTTGGATGCACCTTGCAGGTAGGTTATTCTTACGAATACTAAAAAGGTTCCGTCTGCCTATTTTGGCCGGTACAAGCAAACTCATGAGGCGGATCGCACCAAAACGTAACTTTATAACCCGTATGAGTCCTTATAAGCTTGCAGAGTGCTGTGAAGGTGTAGTGGAGACCTGCCTAGGTCAGCTTCTTTAATCCTGTGGCCAACACCCTAAAACATAACCTGCGATCTGATTTGTAGTGTATGTGCTGAGCAGCTCTAGATTTTAGAGTGCCTCCACTTTTGCTGGGTGATCAATATACATTACAGGGATTTTAACAAACTTTGTTAGATTCCTTGGCTTCTTGTATGTCTTGGTGGCTCCAGGGGCCTTAACCACTTCCATACAGGGCATTTTCACCCCCTTCCTGCCCAGACCAATTTTTAGTTTTCAGCACTGTCGCACTTTGAATGACAATTGCGCGGTCGTGCAACGTGGCTCCCAAACAAAATTGACGCCCTTTTTTTCACACAAATAGAGCTTTCATTTGGTGGTATTTGCTTAGCTCTGCGTTTTTTGTTGTTTGCGCTATAAACAAAAGAAGAGCGACAATTTTGAAAAAAAACACTATCTTTTACTTTTTGATTTAATAAATATCATAATTTAAAGAAAAAAATTTTTTTTTTCCTTAGTTTAAACCAATACGTATTCTTCTACTTATTTTTGGCAAAAAAAATCGCAATAAGCGTATTTTATCAGTTTGCGCAAAAGTTCTAGAATTATGGATTTTTTTTTACTAGTAATGGCGGCAATCTACTTTTTTTTTTTTTTTTTTTTTTTATTGTGACCGTGACATTGCGGCGGACATATCGGACACTTTTGACACATTTTTGGGGCCATTCACATTTACACAGTGATTAGTGCTATAAAACTGCACTGATTACTGTGTAAATGTGACTGGCAGGGAAGGGGTTAACACTAGGGGGCGCTGAAGGGGTTAAATATGTTCCCTAAAGTGTTCTGTTAGGGGGACTCACAAGGAGATCGATGTGTGTTCCTCTGTACTGGGAACACACATCTGTCTCCTCACCGCTGACAGGACACGGATCTGTGTGTTTACACACAGATCCATGGTCTTGCCGTGATTGCAGGCAATTGCGGATGCCCGGCGGTCATCGCGACCGCCGGGCACACGCACTGGGTCCCGAGGAATGCGGCGGGGGCACGCGCACGCCCCCTAGCGGCTGGAAAAGCAGGGACGTCATATGACGTCTAGTCTGAAAGACGGAGGGTTCCTGCCGACCTCATTTAAATTTTCTAAATTGGTTGCTTTAAGCTAGTGCATTGTTGGTTCACTTACCTTTTTCTCTCCATTTCCCTTCTAAATGTTTTTTTCTTTGTCTGAATTTCTCACTTCCTGTTCCTCCTCTTTAACCACTTGTCATCTGCCCGCCGTCAATTGACGGCGGGCAGACGACTCCATTGTTCTGACATCACGTCATATGACGTGATGTCCCTTTAAAGCCGCGGGCGGGCGCGCGCGCGTCGCCGGCGGCGCGCGCGCGCGCGCACCCGCCGCTCCGCGGGGATCCCGTGCGAGTGCCCGGCGGCAACGATCGCCGCCGGGCACACGCGATTGCTCTGTAAGTGAGCTGGGACGTGCAGCTCTGTATGTAAACACAGAGCTGCACGTCCTGTCAGGGAGAGAGGAGATCGATTGTGTCCCTTGTACATAGGGACACAATCGGTCACCTCCCCCAGTCACCCCCCCCTCCCCCTACAGTAAGAACACTCATAGGACACACATTTAACCCCTTCCCCGCCCCCTAGTGGTTAACCCCTTCGCTGCCAGTCACATTTATACAGTAATCAATGCATATTTATAGCATTTTTCACTGTATAAATGTAAATGGTCCCAAAAATGTCAGAAAAGTGTCCGAAATGTCCGCCATAACGTCACAGTCCCAATAAAAAAATCGCAGATCGCCGCCATTAATAGTAAAAAAAAAAAAAAAAAAAAATGCCATAAACTATCCCCTATTTTGTAAACGCTATAAATTTTGCGCAAACCAATCGATAAACGCTTATTGCATTTTTTTTTTACCAAAAATATGTAGAAGAATACGTATCGGCCTAAACTGAGGGAAAAAAAAAAAATTTATATATTTTTTGGGGTTATTTATTATAGCAAAAAGGAAAAAATATTGCATTTTTTTAAAAATTGACGCTCTATTTTTGTTTATAGCGCAAAAAAAAAAAAACCGCAGAGGTGATCAAATACCACCAAAAGAAAGCTCTATTTGTGGGGAAAAAAGGACGCCAATTTTGTTTGGGAGCCACGTCGCACGACCGCGCAATTGTCAGTTAAAGCGACGCAGTGCCGGAAGCTTATATTTTGTCTGGGCAGGAAGGGGGTCTAGGTGCACAGTAGGTAAGTGGTTAAGCTGTTCTAAATGACTTTCCACCGCTCAGATGATGGGGGCAAGCTTACTGAGGAGAAAGGGGAAGTGAGAAATTCAAACAAAGAAAACATTTTTTTTTAGAAGGGAAATCAAGGGAAAAGGTAAGTGAACCAACAATGCACTAGCTTAAAGGAACCTATTTAGAAAATAAGACGAACCTTTGCAACCCCTTTTAATGCCTAACTTTTCACACCCTGCCACAATGCCCAACTCTGTTCTTGCCCAGTTGGGAATTTTGGTTATTCCTACCATTCCCTTGTGTTCCAGCTCCTCCTATTAACATTAACAAATAGTGGCAGCATTCATATGTAAGTAGCCGAGCCTGGCGGCATTCATATGTAAATAAAGGCAGCATTTATATGTATATCATGCTCCTCTGCAGTGAAGAGATGTGCTGTAACCTCTAGCAACCAATCGGTGAGAAGTTTTACTGTACAGTAATCTCTAACAACCAATCAACAAGAAGAAATCATGTGCTGTAACCTCTAACAACTAATCAGTGAGCTGTAATGTGTGCTGTAACCTCTAGCAACCAGTCAGTAAGTGGGAATGATATGCTGTAACTGATCTGATACAGTAAACTGATTTTAAGTCTAGCTCATATTTATTGTATGTCTCAGAGCAGGTGGAGAGCAAAATTGCATGGGGGGCGGGGGGGCAAGAACGGATGCGGATCTGGCGGACGTTAGCGGATGCATCATCCGCTAACGGATCCGCTCCCATAGGGGCCCATTACAAGTCCGTAAACGGACTTGTAATGAGCGGACCCTTAACCACAGTGGATCCTTTTTTAGAGGGTGTTCGACAGGCGGCAAGGAAACCTTATTTTGCCTCCTCGTATGATATAATTCCTAAAAAAACCTGCACCACCTTGCTGCATCTGTGTTGGTTGGGGGGGGTGTATTTTTGTATAACCCCCATTTGCTGCCTTTGCCATTACCAACTCCTAACCACTGCATTATGTACATTACATATAACCGGACCCCTGCATTCCATGCATTGCCCACTCCTGACCCCTGCACTCTGTATGTTGCTTACTCCTGACCCCTGCACTCTGTATGTTGCTCACTCCTGAAACTACACTGTACGTTACATTTTTTTTTGACGCCTGCATTTTGTAAATTTATATACATACACCTGATACCTGCCCTCCCACTGATGCAGTTATGCCACATCCTTATTTCTCCACAGCACACAGTTCATGCTGCTTACTTTTTCTCTGCTTGTTGCCTGTGGGCTCAGGGGAGCGGTGGTCGGGCTCAGGCCCCAGGCCCTATCAGGTAGGCTGTACGGGTCCCCATGATTTCCACCAGCCCCGCGTCTGCATACCAGCCCCGTACTTACCCCCACCTAGGTCACGGGCAGCTTCAGCCACACCCGCGCGTCTCCTGGGCTCCATCCCCCTGCCTCTTCTCCTCAATGGCTTCCTCCTCGTGGCCAATATGGCTGCTTCTCCCAATTGGGTCTTAAGACTCGCTTTCTGATTGGCTGGGAGGAGAAGCAGGAAGACGATAGCGAATATTTGCTTTTGTCAAACAACTAGGTGAGCCCACCCTTTCTCTTTTTTTTTGCCAATTGGAGCCTCAGGCTATGATCATGTGCTTTAAAAAATAGAAAACCCATTAAAATCCATGCATCTGGTGCCCTGCATGTAGATTAGGGACCGGGCGCATTGATTATGAAGACTGCGCCTCTAATGGAGCAGACGCCACTGCTGAGAAGTATAGGAAACTGTCAAATGAATAAGTACTTTATGGTGGATCCTTTAACTGGAAAGATACCAGCTGGTTCTTCTAATCTTAAAACGTATTCCGTGCATGCCAACACGTTTACATGTAATGGAAGATGTGCACATTAAACATCATTTCCGTTCATTAATATGGACAGTAAGAGCCGTAATCCCATTAAATGGTCTCCTTACTCCTGGATAAATTGGATCGGGTTCATCCTTTCCAGTAAAGTGTAAGTTGGCTTTGCTTTCATAGACCTTCATGCTGATGTTCTATTATCGCCAGTACAGAGCTCCATGTCTCCTTGTTAATCTATCTTAATGTATATCCAATATAGGGAGCTTAAAGGATTTTGGAGAAATGTTATTTCTTCCTATACATCCATATTCATGTATTCATCATATTCATGTGACCAGGCCATTAATTTGTTAGCTGGCCATAGATTGTTCATAGTGTTTTGTTTCTGTTCCTAGATGCTGAATTTTTTCATGTATCATCTATTAAATCTTCTCCCCTTGTTGTTTTTAACTTTTGGATAGTAAAACTATTTACTGGCAGGAAAAAAAAAAAGCCCACTTCCTGTTTCCTGTCTGGTGATTTGGCTTATGACATCATGCACAGCTCTCTATTTCTCTCTCACTCTGTGAGAGTTTGCCAGGAAGGGATATGGGATGAGTAATAAGAGGGGGTAATGAGAGATGCAGAGCTTGAGGTGTGTCTGTGTAAATTCAGGAAGTGAAGAGGCAGCAGCTTTAGCTGCCCACAGTTAAAATGGATGCAGCCAAACTCAGTGGAGGGAGATTTCTGCGGCATATTTGGCAAGTACAGAATCTGTATGTATATATACAATGTGTGTATGTGTGTATGTATACACACACACACTTTACCAAGGGTAAAAAAAGCCCTGCTAGCCGCATCTTTGGAGTGGTGTGTGTATACCGCTCCTCCACCACTGCATTGCGGGTGGTTTTAACCCTTTCTCTGCCACTAGCGGGGGGTTAAATGCGCCCCGCTAGCGGCCGAAATGCCCCGCAAATTAGCCCACAGCGTCGGTGGTAAAATAGCGGCATTTTACCACCGACACTTCAGTGTGAAAGGGGTCCAAGTGGGTTAAAGGAGTTGTAAAGGCAGAAGGGTTTTTAAGTTGATACATTCTATTCATTAAGATAAAGCCGTGTGTGTGTGCGTGCGCGCAGCAGCCGCTCTCCAGCACCCCGTAATACTTAGTGAAAGAGAGAAATGTAGCGGAACCCCCAAAAAATAAATATATTACGTAATACTGTGAAACAACATCCAAAAATACATGTGACAAAACAAATATAATAATTCAATGTATCAACTTGTAAGCAATCAGTAAAAAGAAAAAGTTCCTAGATGTTACAAACATAGAGTCCACTGGTCAAAAATGGAAGATGAAAACGATGAATCACTGGCTTAGCAGACAATATAGCTGGATCTTCCGTACAGTAATAACTTCAATATGCAGGAATATAGAATAAAAATTTGAGCGAGCTGGCCCCTTACCAGAAAAGGTAAGTACAAGTACTCCCGCAAATACTCGGTATCGGGACAATCCTACTTTTTATACACTTTTTTGCATTTATTCACTGATTCAGCTGAGGGTAATCAGCAGGTGTTGTCCTGCTCTATCTGATTTAACCCTCTCATTATCACCTTGATTTTGTTCAAGTTTATTTGCACATTTGTCTAGGGAAGAGCAAGTTTACCACTGCTTTACACCCCCTAATACTTACCTGAGCCCCATCTCTGTCCAGCGATGTCCACAAATCCCTCAGCCATTCAGGACTCTTCCCTCCTGATTGGCTAACCGACTTTGATTGACAACAGTGGGATTAATTGGTGCCACTGCTGTGTCTCAGCCAATCAGGGGAGAGGAGCGGGGCCGAACAGCAGCTCCATGTCTGAAGACACACATAGCTGCAGCTCGACTCGGGTGTCCCCATAGCAAGCTGCTTGCTGTGGGGGCACTCAAAGGGAGGGAGTGGCCAGAAGCACCGAAGAGGCACCCGACAAGAGGAGGATCCAGGTGGCTCTGTGCAAAACCAACTACAAAGAGCAGGCAATTATAACAAGTTTGTTTATGTAAAATAATAAAAAAAAAAAGACTTTACAATCACTTTAAAAAAACAATAGTGTGCATGGAGCCCAACTGCTCTGAAACGCTACTACAAAAAGCTATTACGAGGGTTATTATTTTCCAGCATTTTTTCAGCCTTGAGGCACCCCAGTCTAATGGCCTGTACACACGATCTGAATATCGGACGGAAACGATCGTACAATGATGGATCGTACGATTTTCGGATCGTGTGTACACTACTTTCGAGAGCCGATCACGACCGTTCATCTGATAATTTTCGATTGGACAAGCGCGAAAATTTTCCTCGTACAATGTCAGATCGTACGATTTTCGTTTAGTCAGTACAGTTGTCGTCCGACCAATATAATACAAATACATTACAACACATGACATCACTTCCGATTTTATTTTTTATTTTTTCTGTTGTACGAGAATTTTCGTGACTTTAATAACCTATTTAATTTTACTTGCGACACTTAAGCGAAAAAAGTCGTACGATCCGTCGTACGATATTCGGATCGTGTGTACGGGCCATAAGAGGTCGTTCACACATGAGAATTGGAGTGGTTGGGAACAGTGATCTCTCTGTACTACCAGCCAGTTCCATTCCTCCTCCCCCCCCAAGTTAAACACCTCCCATGGAACACATTTAACCCCTTGATCACCACTAGTGTTAACCCCCCTCCCTGCCAGTGGCATTTATACAGTAATCGGTGTGTTTTTATATATACACGTATTGCAATTCTTCTTTTTTTTTTTTTTTTTTTTTTCTTCTTTTCAAAAATATGTAGAAGAATACACATTGGCCTAAACTGAATTTTTCTTGGGATATTTATTATAGCAAAAGGTGTAAAATATATTGTGTTTCACACTTGAGGTACCCAAGTCTAAGAGGTTGTTCACACGTGAGGTTTGGGGGTTAAACCATGTTTTTACCACTCCCCCAACTGCTCACCCTTAAAGGGGTTGTAAGGTAAATGCTGTTTCACCCTAATGCATCCTATGCATTAAGGTGAAAAAACATCCGACAATATTGCGCTCGCCCGTCATCCTCCTCCTCGTTTCTGAGCCTGGCCGTTGATTGGCTACACTGGATGGATTGAAAGCAGTGCAGCCATAGGCTTGCGCTGCTGTCAATCACATTCAATGATGCAGTGTGCCGGGGGCGGGGCCGAGTGATACAGTGAGCGGCAATAGCTGCCGCACGAAGGTGTTGAGTCCTTGCGGGGGGGAGCCGAGACAGCTGCCGAGGGACCCCAGAAGACCAGGTTCGGGGACACTCTGTGCAAAACGAGCTGCACAGTGGAGGTAAGTGTAACATGTTATGTTGTTTAAAAAAATATTTGGTGATATACTGGACTAAATGCATGTTTTTTTTTTTTTTTTTTTTTTTTTCTGTGTGTTCTAAACCATTTGTTTTGTTTCAACAGATCACTCAGGACAAAATCATCTGTCTTCCCAATCATATCTCAGCTGACAAGGTTTCTCAAATACATTGTCAACAATTCACCCAGAATGTGGAAGCCACAAATGCAAGTGAAGATGCTGTGCCTGAAATCACCCCAACCCCAATGGCTACATCTTCACCTCCACGTGAGATGAGTGGACTACGGAACAACTTAGACCTTCAACAATATAGCTTTATAAACCAAATGTGCTATGAGACAGCCTTGCATTGGTATGCAAAATACTTTCCATATCTTGTAGTGATCCATACCCTTATCTTTATCATCTTTGGCAATTTCTGGTTCAAGTTTCCTGGTACAAGCTCCAAAATAGAGCACTTCATCTCCATCTTGGGCAAGTGTTTTGATTCCCCATGGACAACTCGAGCTCTTTCTGAGGTTTCTGGAGAATCTAACCAAGAGAAGACCATGGACAGGGAGCTTTCAAAGCCTAATTTTGAGGAGACTAGTAGCCCTGCCACTGCTGAACTTCCAGTTCCAGAAAAGCTAGTGTCGCAGACACCTTCAGCTAGTGTTTTGGACAAAAAGGAAGGCGAGCAGGCTAAAGCTCTTTTTGAGAGAGTTAAAAAGTTTCGACATCATGTAGAAGAAGGAGATCTTCTTTATTCCATGTACATGCGTCAAACAATACTGAAAACTTGCAAATTTGTCCTCATCACAATCTATAATGCTGTGCTGGTAGGAAAAATACACTTTATTGTTCCCTGTAGTGTACACACTGAAGATATGACTGGATACAACAGCTTCTGCTGCAACCACACCAAAGCTCACCTCTTCTCTAAACTGGCTATCTCATATTTGTGTTTCTTGGGAGTCTATGGATTGACTTGTCTTTATACACTGTATTGGCTCTTCCGTCGTCCCCTGAAGGAATACTCCTTCCGATCTGTGCGGGAGGAAACTGGGATTGGAGATATCCCTGATGTCAAAAATGACTTTGCATTTGTGCTCCACTTGGTGGATCAATATGATTCTCTTTACTCTAAGAGGTTTGCTGTCTTTTTATCGGAGGTCAGTGAAAGTCGTTTGAGGCAACTTAATCTTAACCATGAGTGGCCAGCTGATAAACTTAGACAGAAACTTCAGCATACACCGGAAGGCCGCCTCGAACTACATCTTTTTAAGCTTCCAGGCTTGCCAGATACTGTATTTGAGGTGACCGAGACAGAATCTCTAAAACTGGAAATGCTGACTGAGGCTTTAATCCCTCCGCTGGTGTCGAAGTTGGTCAGATTGGAAGAATTGTCCTTGTTCAACTGTCCAACCAAAGTGCAACATGGCTCTATGGTTTACCTGCGAGATCACCTCAAAGTCCTTCAGATAAAATTTGATGATGTTAAACAAATTCCCCTTTGGGTGTTTAGCCTTCGTGCCCTTGAGGATCTTCACTTGATTGGATACTTGTCTCAAGACCTCTCAAAAACGGCTACACTGGAAAGCTTGCGGGAGCTAAAGAGCCTCAAAGTTCTTACTCTGAAGAGCAATCTTTCTAAAGTCCCCCAGACTGTTACAGATGTGGCTAGCCACTTACAGAAACTTAGTATCCAAAATGATGGAACAAAGCTTCTCACGCTTAACGCTTTAAAAAGGCTTTCTTTATTGAAAGAATTGGAGTTGATTCGATGTGATTTAGAACGCATTCCTCATGCAGTCTTCAGCCTTAACAGTTTGCAATCGCTGGACCTAAAGGAGAATAACTTGCACACCATAGAGGAGATCATAAGTTTGCAGCACTGTCGGAAACTAAGTGTTCTTCGACTTTGGCACAATCAGATTGCTTACATCCCTGACCACATCCGTAAACTGAAGATACTAGAAGAGTTGTGCTTAAATCATAACAAGATTCTTGTTTTGCCATCTACGCTCTTCTATTGTACCAAACTCCGCCACCTTGACCTCTCCCACAATGAGATCCGTGAGTTGCCACCAGAAGTCGGAGTCTTTCAGATGTTGCAGTTTTTGGCTTTGACTAAAAACTTTTTAGAAGATCTTCCCAATGAGCTTTTCTTCTGCCACAAGCTTAAGACTTTAAAGTTGGGACAGAATAAATTGACAAGTTTATCCCCAAAAATTGGGTCTCTTGTGTCCTTAGTGAAGCTTGAACTAAAAGGGAACATGATTGATGTTTTGCCTCAGGAACTTGGAGCTTGTGTTGCTCTTAAGAAATCGGGTCTTATTGTGGATCATTCGTTACTGGACACTTTGCCACTTAATGTGAGGGAGAGACTAAGTGAAGATAACATTTAGGCATGATAAAATATTACAACAAACAGGAAATTGGCTAGCAACCGGGAACAAAATGGATAGGTCAAGAAAATATTTCTGTGGGATGAAAATGTAATTGAAAGAAGTCCTCGTATAAACACTTCAGAAATAGTAAAGAACTCTTAGAGTTGGAAGGCTTTGTCACCCACTTCTACTTTCCTGCCTTATATGTAGCTGTAATGCATAATTGTACCTCAACAATGGCTTTACTACAAATCCAACTTTGAAACAAAAGCCATAAGGCTCATGATAACCAAAACATATCTAATGGCAATTCTTTTTGGATATTGGAAGAGGGTAAAACCCCAAACCATTTTATTTGAGCTCTCTGTCTCATTGGGGAATTCTCTTCTTCCATCTATGATACAGAAAGTGAAGTGAAATCTGTCCAAAGTGAAGGGAATTCCCTCATGGGGTTTTCCCCTTTTTACTTCTGGTCCAGTAACTTTAGTCCTGGGGATAATGGTCACTATTACAAATTAGGGTGTCACAGACAATAAAAACTTGTCAAGGGCTCTAATCCTTCCTTACTCTAACCAAAACAATTTTGGCTTTAGTTACACAAAAAGTTAAGCCCACCCATAAGTGACACTTTTTTGTTACAAGTGCGTTCTGTTAGTCACCCACTTGATGCGTTTATTTCTTGAGGTTGATGTTCTTTCTGGCACTGTTCTTGCCCACCTTTATAAAGGCTCCCATAACTCTTCTTGCGTTTTTTGGAAGAAAATATAAAACTCTTAAAATGAGAATTGGGGCCATCTCTGTATATATGTTTATTTTTAAATAATGGAGGAGTTGGTATATGCAAATGTGGATACAAACAGTCACAAACCTATAGAGCGGAATTTAAGTAGGTAGAGCTTATTTAAGAAGTACTGTATATAAAGAAGACAATGGGTGACATCGCCCTCCCTAGATTCCTTTAGTTTAAAATCATCTTTTTGGGTGGGCTGTGCCTTCTAGGTTATCCTTGCTTAATCACAAACTGATGTTCAAACAGTACCTTTGAGTATATGCCTATGAATGTTGGCATTTCTCCATGTCCTCAATGATTCCGACAAATTGTTGAGTGCACAGCCACATATGCAGAGGACAATAGTTCTTTATTTAGGAGTCGATCTCCTGTCTTCACTGCCACAGGGCCTAATAGAAAGCTCTGGTGTTTGTCCTGTCTCTGTATGTGGCATGGTGTACAATAGTTCCGTGTATGTTTCTGTCAAAACGTTAAAATCTAAATTATTCTGTACTGGGGTAAAACAAATACCTGGAGGAAGCTACCTACACAATTTTTGATACCAAATTAACACCAGAAGTAGAAGTATAGTGTGGCGCTAAATCAAAATAACAATCCCAAAAAACAGCCAATACAATATGTAACAAATATCTACAAATTTTCATACATGGCAGATACAAAGTCACTTCATCAAGTGCAGGATGGTGAGGAAATGCTTATTCGTTTTTATAAAATCTCCAACATGATAGAAAATATGATTCTGTGCCAATATAACTGCAGGCAATGGCCTCGGCTCTTACCCTATAGTAAAGACCATATAAAGGTCAACAAAGCATAAAATTTAAGTAAGGTGCTCCAAGTGCTTGTCACCACCACTCCATGCCAAGAAAGAAAATCAACCTCTTACCAAACACAATGGACCATTGATACACAAAATGGTCAAAAGCACCTGTTACAATCAGTCTTCATATGCTGCTTATCCTCCGATAACTCAGGTGGCAACCAGTTGCTGAATGAAAAGCAGCAAAGACATACTTCATAGCATAATATGTTTACAATAATGCCTCTTTAATGTTATAATTGCACTTAGTCTCCAATGCAATGTCGCTAAACATCTCAGGAGCGGTTTCCAATCAGGTGGTCTACGTGTGCCAAATTCTGGCGGACAGCGCAATGACGTCATGCGTAGGCGCATTTCATCAGAAGATGGCCTTTTTAGGGGATTGGCCAAAAGTTGGTTGGATTGATATTGGTTGTCTTTTTGCTATTTTAGTATTGATTTTGATCTAGCACCATACTATACTTAAACTTCTTTTGTTAAAATGTGACTGAAAACGATCACATTTATTTTATCCTTTTTATTTTTGAATCCATGAGGCAAGTGACAGACGAGAAACCGTTATGTTTGACACAGAAACCCTACTTGAACTCCATAAACTTGTTTTTAGTTTTACTTCAGTTTTACTAATGGTAAACATACCTTGCATTACTGTTGTGTGGTTACTGTTTGGTGTAATGACTGTGGCTTTCCACTTTCATCTGTTTAGCTTGAATAGGAGCTGGGCAGTTCCCACCCTTCCAACAAAGGCCAAGGTGCACCTTCTTTTGCCCATACTGATCATTAGGACATAGTGTGGGAGTTATGCTGGTCACTTAGAATATGAAATATGATTATCTGAGATATATATTCTCTTCCATCATCCAGATCCATCTAATAGACCCCAGATCTTTCAGTAAAGGGCACCTGTTACTGTCCATGCTATCACAAGATATTTTGTTCATTTCTTGTGATGGCAATAAAGTTGATTTAAAAACAAATATATAGACAATGTAAAAAAATGTATCAGATTTCATTGTCATTCCACGGGAGTTGTTGGGTATCTATTTACTTGGTGTAAATTGTACAGTCAGGTTGTAATGAGTGTGACAAAGTTTAAATAACCAAAGGCACCTAACTACAATCAATCTGCCTTACCTCGGCCCTGAGCATTTGGGAGCATACAAAATATGGTAGCTGGCCACCACCATGTACCTACATAAATGACTAGGCTAACTGGAGAATCTACAATAAAATTGGTCGAAGTGTTTTTTCACCATGTAAATTGATATACAGCATGACGTCCCCATTCTTAATAGTTAGATGCAGCCATTAAATGTGCAGTCTCTCCACCATATGGTGACCACACTGAATTTGTCCATGCACCTCTACCAGGGGCAATTTATTATGACTTTTTTTGTTTTTATGGACTTATCAGCATCTGATGACCCTTTTTAGTCGATGTACAATGTTATTTTAAATGTTATTTAAGGGAAAAAATAAACATTTCATTAAAATGTGTGTATTTCTTATTTTTCTACTGCAGCGGTTTAGGGTTGGGGTTCATGCACAGTGATGCATTCTCCAGTACAACATAAAGAAATTGGTGTATTTAGGTGCCCGGGAGCTTATTTGGGCTGCACTCTGTCACACGCTTTTGTTTTTTCTATCTTTGGGAAGGCAGTGAATCTGTCTTAGGGCCCTTTCACACGTGGCGGATCAGTAATGATCCGCCCTGTGAACCTCCGCTTGCTCAGCGGAGATCGCTCTGTTGATCCCCGCTGAGACAGACAATGGAGATATACTCACACTTGTTTGAGGAAAAAACAGACAAGTTTAAAACACAGGCGCCGGGACAATATTCTATCCACAGCCCTGACCGGAAGTGACTCCTCCCTACGCGTTTCGTCATCAGACGTCATCTGGAGTGTCCATCTTGCTACACTTTCCCCCTCATTTATATAGTGTGTGGTGTCCCAAAGGTCATGCCACCGTGGCCATTTTGGTTGGTTTGAAAGACTGCTACTCTATTGCAATAGCATGCTCACGGTCTGGGTTTGCTATTATGTATCACTAATTTAGACAGCGAGTGTCAATTTAAGAAATTATTTTTCAGTGGCATATATTACAAGTGGTATAAAGCACACTTACCCAAAGGACCTTTCACTTTAATACTCCCAATGAGACATATCCTAGAGGGTGTAACACACACACGCAATCTTAATACGTTTATGAATAACATATCACATGATCTTTTTGTTTTAATCATAAACACTCATCACAGTAGAAAACCCACATTTTTCTATAAACCTTCTCACAGGTGTTTTGCTGAGATGTGTACTCACTAAAGCAGGGGTAATGAATTAAAATTCACTGAGGTCCGCCACGGGTCCGAACATAATGGCGTTACCCGTAGTGCCTTTTCGCATGTGCCAAACCGCATGTTGCTCCCCCACTGTAATGTCCACATTTCAGACTCCCCCATACATCAGTCCACTCACCCCCCCCCCCCCCCCCCAATGTCCTCGGCCCGCCACATCCCAGCCTTTAATAACTCCACTTTAATGTCCTCACCGAGTCCACACACGTTTCTCCTTTCTAGACCATGTCCTCACTCCCTGCAACTTCGCCCCCTCCCTCACTTTGCACAGACCGAAGATATCAGAGGGAGGCACAGCATTTCTTGAAAGGAAGGCAGGTGTTGCAAGATAATTGGTTGCTAAGACCGCCCTTCATCCTAGCAGCCAATCATCTGCTTGTTTGCCTCCGGCAGCTCTGCCTTTCATCCAGAACTGTCCCGCCTTCCTCTGTCGGCTCTGTGTGAAGTTTACAGAGACGGCAGGGGGAAGAAAAGGCCGCACAGGAGAGTGAGGCAGTCTGCATTTGGCCTGCGGTCTGCCATTTAGTGATGCCCGCGCTAAAGGGTCCTTTTCACTTGGGCTTTCCAATCAGGTCTGCCTGTCAGTTTTTTAGGTGGACCTGACCTGCCTTAGCAGTCTCCTCTATGGAGTCAATGTCAGCGGTGACATGTCTGCTGATACCAACCACCATCCGATCCGATCCTGTCTGCAAAATCCAGACGAATGGTGGTCCTATTTTCCATCCTACTGGTGGGACAGATCTGATTTATGATTGGATGAAAACAGGTTGGCAGTCCGTTTCCACACAATTTCCCCATAGAGGAGAGCGGGACTGTGTCTGCTCTGCATAGTGGGGATCAGTGGAACGATCACCCCACTGAGAAAACGGTATATATTCCATGGAGGCACCCGTGTGAAAGGGAACTTACAGGCAACCTATTATGAGTAAAATACAGGGATAGCCATTGCAGAATGTCTTCAGAAAACGATAGCTGCCTGGCCATCAGGGAGGGCACCTGGCTTAAATACTTTAAACCGCTAACCTGGGGGAAAAAAAGTTGCCTAACCAGGCAACTATCATTAAGCCCATGTTCACATTTGGCCAATTTGGCATGTGATTGGACATGCATACCTCCCAACATTTTGAGATGGGAATGAGGGACACCTACTACCAAACGTATGTAGGCATAGGACAGGCCCCCACTGCCACACCCCCCTTAACCACTTCCATACCAGGCACTTACGCACCTTCCCGCCCAAGGCAATTTTCAGCTTTAAGCCATGTTGCACTTTGAATGACAATTGCGCGGTCATGCTACACTGTACCCAAACAAAATTGGCGTCCTTTTTTCCCCACAAATAGAGCTTTCTGTTGGTGGTATTGGATCACCTCTGCGTTTTTTTTTTTTTGTTTTTTTTGCGCAACAACTAAAAAAACTGAAAATTTAGAAAAAAAATAATAAAGTTTTTTTTTTTTTTTTTTTTTCTGTAAATTTTTTTGTAAATAAAGTTTTCTCTTTCAATTACGGGCACCGATGAGGTGGCACTGATGGGCGGCGCTGGTATGCGGCACTCATGGGCGGCACATATGGGCACTGGGCATGGATTGCCACTGTGGGGTGGCACTGATCCATGTTGCCAATCGTGGGCACTGATTGGCATCTTTTTTTTTTTTACTTCTCTGGTGGTCTAGTGTGGGCTTCCCTGGTGGTCCAGTGTGGCGATCTGAGGGGGGGCTGCGCTGATAAACAATCGGCGCAAAACCCCCCCCCCCCTCTGTCAGGAGAGCCGCCGATCGTCTCTCCTCTACTCGCGTCTGTCAGACCAAAATGAGGGACAAATGAGGAGGACAGAGGAACAGTACTCCAAATTAGAGACAGTCCCTTAAATTCAGGGACGGTTGAGAGCTATGGACATATCAAGTCGCATACCAAATCGGCGGCTATTACCGGCAATGGCACCGTCTGAATCGTTGCTGCGCCAGCTTTGCGGTGCCGCACAGATTTCCAAAAGTAGTTTCTATACTAATTTTGGTGACTTCAGGGGTGATTTAAATAGACCTCTGTGCAGAACCCACACAGATGTTTGTCAAATTCTCCCCGAAGTCGGACTGTACTGCCAGATTGGAATTGTGCGCGTTCATCTGAACTCTCATCATTTCTAACTCACATCAGTGTGAATCTGGGCTTATAGAAATGACCTGCATTAACAGCCGTCACTTTTTTTTTTTTCAGTAAATGTCTCCATTAAAACAGCAGTTGGGCAGAACATATTTTTCTGCTATCTAAATTATTAATAAGTAATGGCCTGATCCGTGAGCTGATCCAGTGAACAAGGTCAGCGATGGCTAAAAGCCGGTAGTGTTGTCGGAAATGGAACACAATGAGAATTGTGTTAACAGGAGTGCTCTTTCTATTGTAGCATGGACATAGATGGACATAGCGTGGCAAAAAGAACAGCATTATTTTTATGGAGTTCGCTGGACCCACTAGGGGTGATAGCCAACACACTAGAACAGTGGTCATCAACCCTGTCCTATAGGGGCCCACTAACAGGCCAGGTTTGCAAGACAACTGAAATACATCACAGGTGATATCATTTGCTGCTCAGTGATTTTCAGTATTCTAGTCTGCATCTCCCCAAAGTAATACATAAAACCTGGCCTGTTAGTGGGCCCTGAGGACAGGGTTGATGACCACTGCACTAGAATATAGATGGTCAGAGGAAAAAAAGAGGGTGGGCCAATAGCTGGATCAAAACGAGAGAGACAGATCAAGAATGTAGACAGGTAGAGCAGAAACTGAACATCTCAGAAATCCGAGATAAGATAAGCTCAGTAGAAACATATTTCAAACAATACAAAGAAGTGAGAAGTCAGCTGACCTCAAACCTCCCCGTTGGTACCTACAGTGATCTCCTACATACGACAATCACTTCAGGTGATTTGTTTTGACCATGCCTCGGCACACAGTTTTGCAATCGTATGTGCCCGCATCTATGAAAAACTGAAATGTCTATCTTACAAACTCAATAGCTCAAGCTGATATTTTACACACCCAATTTAGTCTGCTCTAGGTTTAAAAAAGATAAAAAAAAGTTTGAGGCAGAGAGCTACTGCTAAGGTCTCTTTTAGATAAATTTTGGTACTGAATGTATTTTCTAGCGTCTCAACTGGCATATGTGTATGATTGGTTTCTGGAGGCCTCCCCGTCCTGTTCCACTGCTCTGGTGGGCTCCAGGGAATCGCTGGTTGACGACCTACATAGGTCTGCTCCCGGATGCTGCTCTTGTAACTCCCCGATAGAGGTTAGCTGGCTGGCCTGGCATGAAGGTAATAGGATGCTCACAGGTTCGGGCGGGGTGTCTCCCAGAGCTCCCCTGTGGCACAACTCTAACTTCCCTGAGCTCCTGGGTCACCCAGACTCTCGCTGGTGGACCCAATTAGGAGTCGCACATGTTTCCCACATCTTTGTCAATGACCAGTTTATTTCTTTTGAGGATTTAAAAGTGAGAAGTGGGGTAACAGATAAATTTATGTTCAAGTATGTTACTGCGTCATGCGGTGCAGGCACAATTTGAGGGTCTGACCCAGGAGCTCACTGAATTGCCTCTCGAGGCGCTCATGTCCTATTCAGATATTGGAAAACTGGTCAACGGTTTATTACCGCCTGCAGTCAGTGGGAGTTAAACACTTCCAGACTGCCCAGCGGAAGTGGGAGGTGGACATTCCCGGGCTGTCCGAGGAGAGGTGAGAGGAGGCCTCGGAGGTCTGCTTCCTTGATCTTATTGGGTTGAATGACCGTTATGTTCAATTTAAATTCATACACCAGTTGCACTATACTCCGGCTAGGCTGGTCCGCATGGGGCTACTCTCTACTGTCTCATGCCCTAGGTGCAGCTCCTCGGAGGCCGATTATACATGTTTTGGTCATACCCTGTTTTGTCTACGTACTGGAAAAACTGAAAAAATTACCGGTTAGTAATGCAGGACTGTAAATGGTCATTTGTCAGGTGATTATGTATCAGTACTGCTAAAAAAAATTGTGCCCATCATATGCAGCCTCACTGTGCCTGTCACAGTAGGCCAATCGCATCCACATTTCAAGTAAAATAAAATAAAACCACTTAAAAGGTGTGCTCATCAAAACCTTTTACATCAAATGTCCCAATCAGAATCCCTCCTTTACAGCAGATGTGCCCCTTTTACAGCAGGTGTGCCCATCGGCATCCCCTTATAAATCGGATGTCCCCATTAGAGTCCCCCTTTTTTTATCAGATGTAACCATCCGAGTCCTTTACGTCCGATGTCCCCCTTTTTTATCCGATGTCCCCCTTTTTTATCCGATGTCCCCATCAGAGTCCCCCTTTTACACCAGGTGCCTGCCCTTTTGAAGTTATCACTTTATATAGTTAGCACCAATTATTGTGCATTTTTTACATCACCTTTAGTGCACTTGATCTGACACTCACGCCTGGGGGTTCACCCTGGGTGCTTGGCTTCCTCTCCCTCTCCCCAGTGCGTATCCACAAATCCCAGTTAGAAAATCAGTGGACCCATTTCATCCTGGCCTCTCCTTTTTGTACATACTTGGAAGACATTTGATTTTAATAATCTGTTTGTCATACTATTATATCAAGGTGGAATTTTGCCACAACTCTCACAACTGTATACTTTTTGGGAATGACACTACCTCTCATACCCATCTCATACCAGCCTCCTCTTTTTGTCACCATCAGAGTCCTCCCTTATATCAGATGTCCCCATCCCTTTACATCAGACATCCCCATCAGAGTCCTCCTTTACATCAGGTGTCCCCATCAGAGTCCTGTTTTACATCAGATGTCCCCCTTCACATCAGATGTCCCCCACTCGTACTCACAGCAAGTCGCCTTCCAACCATCTTCGGATCGGCCGGTATGAACCAGAGAAACCGGAAGTGATGGTGCGAGACCCGCCAATCGCTAACCACAGCAGGGAGCAATGATAGTGTTCTGGGCACATAGCTCAGTGCCCCGAGGACTTTCTAAAGGAAACCAATAGAGCTTTTTGTTTGCAATCACGTGATTGCAAACACGTTCTGCTTCCCATAGCAGCTGTGTGTCCGGCACCCTGCACACACTTAAAGCGGCATTCCACCCTCGATCTTCTTCTTCTTCTTTTTTTTTTTTTTTTTTACAAGTCAGCAGCTACGAACACTGTAGCTGCTGACTTCTTTTAATAAGGACACTTGCCTGTCCTAGTCGCCTGTGACGTCGGTCCCCCGACGACGATCGCTTAGTCCTGGCGTCTCCATCCTTACTAAGGCTGCATTCACACCTGAGCGACAGAACGCGTGTCGCCCGACGCTCATGCCGCTGGAGGGGAAAAATCCCATTCATGTCTATAGAGATGGTTCACATCTCTGAAATGCCGAACGCCTGTCGCCTGAAAAAAAGTCCCGGACCCTTTTTTTCAGGCGACATTGGCGTTCGGCCATAGACCTCAATGGGAGACTTTGTAAAAAAAAAAAAAAATTAAAATCGAAGCGCGGCAAGTAAAGCCACGTATGCGGTGTTACTTGCCGCTCAGGTGTGAATGCAGCCTAAGGGAAATGGTCAGTGAAGCCTTACGGTTTCACTGCCCGTTTTCTACTGCGCGTTTGCTTTGTGCCTCCTGGGATACACACAGTTGCCATAAGGCAGCGCGGCTCATTCGCCAGAAGGCAGCATGGCTCATTCACCAGAAGACACTGTGACGAAAAACGAGGCAGAAGATCCAGCGCGATGGAAGAAGGGGCAGAAGAGCTACTTCCGCATAGCAACCGCCATTTCAGGTGAGAATAACGTTTTTTTTTAAAAAAAAAATATTTTAAGATTTTTTTGGCAGGGGGGACGGTGGAACTCCACTTTAAAGAGCCATTGTTATTGAGGAAGACACGTATTGGCACTGTGTCGCCACGCGTAGGGCGCCGCAATCGTACAGTTCCAGTCGAATGTTCTACCTACAAGCTATAGAGGAATTCTAATGTTGTATGACACTAGTAATATATTTATAAATTATTACTAATCGACTAACATTCAAATTCTTCTATAGCCTATGGGCCGAGCATTTGACCGAAAATGTACGATTGCGGCGTCGTACAGTTTAGCCGCTTGTCGAATTTTCTTAGAACTTTCGACAGACACCATAAGCCATTAATGACAGATTCAACGTTTGTATGTTTTTCTGCTTCGTCGAATCTTCGACGTTCATGTCGAATGGTCTACCCCAACACTGTCTCTATAATGTCGAATCTTTCCTCTCTATGTAGAATAATCTTGGACTAATAGAGTTAAGGTTAGGCACATTCAACCACAGGTTCAGCGTCATGTCGATTCTCCTATCTATATCAAACTGTTGACACAACGAAAACGAAAATACATTTTTTTTAATAACAAAAAGCATTCAAAGTCCAAAATGAGTCATTAGGTAATAAATGCAAAACAGCGCTAAAGATGGATATAGGTGTCCAACTCCACCATATAGTAGGCAAAAGGATGGAAAATCTTGATGTTAGAAAACAACCAAAGTCTGTGCGTTATCCAAAAGTAGTGTCAGATAGGGAAAAAGGAAGCGTGCACCAGCCTGCCCACTCTCAATCCACCACGTGTTGGAATCAAAATCCCTGCAGGGGTTCAAACTCACCAGACAGACAGTATTATCAGGCACTTCATATATGAATAGTAGGTCACTGATCGGATTTCCATCTAATGGGGATCACTTGCAAGGAATCAGCCTCATATGGGTGGGATAATAAACAAAAAGAGGAAGCAAACATAGTGTAACTCAATTTATTAAAACCACCCTTTCCAGCAAGTATCCCAAGAATCCTACGTACACAAAAAACAATTGCAATGAACAGTGTAAGTATCACATCACCAGTCACTGTTGTACAGCATAGCGTCCTCAACGCGATCACCGCGAGGTCACCCAGCAGATTGTCTCTTCCTGGTTCCTTCAGTGTGGCGTGGATAGCATACCAGGTGCAGCATGCAGCTATCACTCTGACTAGTTTCGTCAGTAAATGACTTCAACGGAGAGTTGAATGCCGGATATTTCGGATTGTGCGCGTTCGTTTTAGTTTGTTATAACTAAAATACCCGAAAGGCAGATGAAAATGCATTCGGATGAAAACGAATGCACATGTCTAAGAAATACTATTGTAGCGCCCGTGTACTTTCAAGTACAGGTGCTATTTGAAATTTAAGGGGTGATCAGAGAGTAGTTGACTCTGATCTCAATTCTAATTGTTTTGAAGGGTCTCTCTTTCAGCTTGGCTGTGCTGTGGGCTCATTCTGTCGTGCCTGGGGTGTTGTTCCACCCCGGGGCGACAGGTGGCAGCAGTGGAGTCAGGACTTGGGTGCTTTTCCCAGCAGCCAATCAGGGGGGAGTATCCTCGCTGGGCATGCTGGGAGAGGGTACTTATGAGGCAGATGCCATTTTAGGTGGTTCTTCTTCGAGTGTGGCACCCATCTTTTAGGGTGACCACATCACCGCGCCCCTAGAGTTATGGCCTACCTGGCCGGGGCGTGGGTGCTATGCAGTGTTCCTGGTTCCGGAGCCAAGCTGGTCCGGAACATTTGAGCAGGACAGGGGACTCGGTGATCGTCTGGGTTCCCAATTCAGAAGATCCCAAGCGAGTTTAGTTGTTCGGTGGGGAGTCCAGTGGAGGAGCGCCAATGAGAGGCTGGCGGTCCAACAGTATTGAGACGAGCCATCGGGCATCGAGGTACTGGACACTGAGGGATTGACTCCTCTCTGTCGGTGCCTGGGCGATGTTAAGAAGAAGATTCAGGCAAAACTTTATTTAGGAGGGGCTCCTCCGTATCTGCAATAAGAGAAGGCCTGTGGCAGAGGCGCTTCTGAGTTCATCCTAGAAGGGTCTGTGAGAGAGACATCTTCCTAAGTTCCAAGTAATAGTCTGGTTGCCAGGTCGGTGAGAGAGACCTGTCCAGGTACACTATACCCACTCATACTGGAGTGGCAAAGAAATCTGGGTGTTGTCAGAAGCAGGACTGTTTCCATATTGAAGGCCTGAATCTGCTGTTCTCCTTCCAACCTAAGTATATCCCTTTCCTGTTAACTGTTTTTACCCGGCTAGGTAATAAAGAGCACATTTAAAAGAGACATTCTCCTTGTGGACATTCCTTTGCTGTTGCTGTATTCATCATTCACCCTAGACACTTCACCAGAGCCATGAGGTAACATGCCATCCCATCATTTCTCAGCGGCCCTTGCGGGGGTAGCGCTACACTGTTATAGGTCAAGTTTACTTCTTGTGTGTTCACATTGTAGTCATTGGACCCCTAAAATGCATTGACTGCGTTTTGACGTGTACCCCTGACTTTTAATGGTATGACGTTGTATCTGGACCTCCTCCCAGTGGTGTGGCTCTTCCATTTCAATTCTGGTCAGAGGGGCCGACAGTTGAGGCTTTGAGGGCCAGATAGGGGCAGCCAAAGGGCCGGATATGATCCTGAGGCCACAATTTTCCCAGGTCTAGTTAAATGCTATACTAGAGGGTGACCGTGTAATGTTATGAAGACAAATCTGAGTGTCTGGTCTTGCAGCCTACTCTTTAGGCTTCATGTACACAGGACGTTGTTTAACCTCTCCTGAACGATTTAACTTGACAGCTAGAAACCAGTTTATCCACGTTTACATGCCGCGTTTGCGTCTAGAAGCATTTGGATTTTTTTTTTTAATGGGCAAAAACGCCTATAAAATGCGGCTTATCGCGTTTAGCTGCATTTGGTGTCGAAAACGTCAGCGTCTGAACTTATTTTTTTGCCTTTAAAAAAAGGCCTATAAACGCAACTGCCTAAAAATGACAGTAAACGACCCTGTGTACATGTATACATATGATTGAATGAGTTCAGGGGCAGTTGAAAAACTGCCTCTAAACTCCAATTTAGCAGCAACAGTGTACATGAGACCTTACCAACAGGGAATGTTTATATGTGACCAGGGTCGCTGATAGGGGGGGACCACCAGTCCTCCTGTAGGGGGCCCTGGCATACAGGGGGGCCCAAACACCAGAGGGAGGGAGGGGCAATTACAGGATGCCCTGTGCGGCTCTCGGCTGTAGCAGAAAAACCAACCGGCAACTTTTAGCTGTTGCAGGGAGAGACACAGACAACTCCCGGCTTCCTTGCCCTGTTAAAAAAAAAAAATCCCTTGTAAAAAAAAAAAATATATAAAATTGTATAAAAATAATTTGTAAAAAATGTAAAATAAAATAATTTATTTATTTAAAAAAAAAAAAAAAAAAATATTTGTTCAAAAATTTTGAAAACTATTTAAAAAAAAGGGCTAATTCACACAGCTTCTCGGTTATCTGTGTGTCTGCTAAGAAAGATTTTAGTATATTTATTGTGTGTGTATATATATATATATTTGAGGGGGGGCCTGCCTGGTAGGCTATACTGGGCCCCGTAATTTCTAACCGCAGCCCTGCCGGCGGATATTCTGTGTAAAATGTGTTAAAGTGGAGATCCACTTGAATTATTATCTATATATACACATTTTTTTTTTCCACATCAGTCACGACCCAAGGTAATACCAGATGACCAGCTCACGGGTCTTTCCGCCCTTCGCTTATCATTATAGTCATTGCATCATCTGTGGTTCTCTTTATTTTCCTTCTGTTTTAATGACTTTTTTTTTTTTTTTTTAATATATACTATTTTGGTTTAGTATGTGGATTTCCCCCCTCGGTTCCCTGCCCCCCCTCCTCCCTCCCTCTATCTCGTGATTCCACTATCTCTCCCCCCAAGTGTCCCCCCTACGGTTAGCTTTCCTTGTTCAAGGTACTCTAAGGTTTTCTGCGTAGCTCCAGGTTCTTTTAAATTCTCTCCACGGGCTCCATTTCTTACATATATCCTCGCTGTCCTCCCCCTCTCTAAGTTTCAACTCCTCCCTCCTATAGGTTTCCTCCACTGAGTCAAATACACATTTTTTTTAAAGACGGCAGCTACAAATACAGCAGCCGCTGTCTTTTAATAAATAAACACTTGCCTGTCCAAGCGGGCCCGCGATGTCGGCGGCCGAGCAATCGCTCGTCTCTCTGCTGCCCCCTTCGCCATCCTCGATGAGGGAATCGGGAAGTGAAGCATTGCAGCTTCACTGCCCAGTTCCCTACAGCGCATCATTGCTGGTCCCCGCTGTCTCCTGTGTGTTTCCCAGAAGGCAGTCGGGGGGTGACGTGAAGGGGCGTGACTCCTGCATGAGTCTATTCCCAGAAGTGGTGCAAATACCTGTATTATAGGGGTATCTGCACCCCCTCCCCCCTGGAAGGTGCCAAATGTGACACCGGAGGGGGGAAGGGTTCAGAAAAGCATAGGTTCCATGTTTGTGTGGACCTCCGCTTTTAATATACAACGCTAACATTTTACTGGTTTACTAAAAAAATTAAAATAAATCCCCACTGATAGGCAATGATTGGTTGGGGTCATAGAGTGACAAAGTGGGCTTTTTTCTCTTTCTAATATTTGTTTTTTGTTTCACAGGGTAAAATATTAAGCTACAGACAATTCCGAATAGATAAAGTGGGAGAATTGTACACACTGGAGCAGTGGGATCGAGGTTTCCTCAGTGTTAAGGAGCTGACAGAGAACCTACGAGGCTGCACACTGAGGTCTGGAATGGAGACCTTCCATGGCAAGCAATGTATCCTCCCCAAATCTGGAGGTAATGATGCTGGAACTTGCTGTACGGCTTCACTATCTGAATGTTAATGGCCATTTTAAATATATATTTTTTATCTTTTTAAATATTTAAGTGCAGTTTGAAGAGAACCTGTCATGTATTTAACTTTTACAGAGCCCTATTACTGCCTAAGATCAGTCACACTGGTAGTTAATTTTTCTATTCAGCCAGTCCTGATCTGTGATTCTGAAGAGATTCCTAATCCCAAGCACAGGGCTTTGATTTCCAGCTCCTAGCTGGCCTCTCCAGCCATGCATAATTCAATCGGCTTGTCTTTAGTGGCCAGTAGTACAAAAAATAAATAAATTGCTGAACTTTATTGTTTGTAATGCTGACTGATTCTGCAGGAATATGTAAATTCATAGAATGCGACCTTGTTGTGTATTGCCCTTATGACTGACCGTTCTACAGATGTGCATGTAAGTGAGATTTGGGTGAAAGTACTATTTTTTTTTTTTTTGCCTGGCCGAAACTAGAATGCCGGAAGCACCCAAAGTAAAACGTACAATCAGTATGTAGAGATAATGTTCATTGATTAACCCAGGATAGGGTGACCAGACATCCCCGGTTTCAGGGGACAGTCCCCAGATTGAGGACACTGTCCCCGGACCAAGTCTGTCCCCAGTTTTGTCCCCAGATTGGATTTGAACAGGGGCTGGGGCAATTTCACAGACAGTCAGTGCAGAGTAAAAAAAACTACAATTCTGAATTTCACCCCCCGCTTTGCCGCTTCTACTAGCTTAGGGGTGTATTTTTTTCATTATCTGTGCCCCTTTCTGATGATCATGTGCTGGTCGGGGCGGAGGGAATATTTCTTCAGTTTCGGGTGCATGCCCATTCAGCTCCGCTTGCATGTTCTTCTGCCTTGGCTCAAGTCCCGGCCAGCCGCCTACCTCGCCTTCCCTGGCGGAGTGATCTTCCTCCGCACCCACCCAGTAGTAGCCGGTGCAAGGAGAGTAAGACTTGACAGGCTGTGAGGCGGGCGGCGGCGGCGGACAGAGTCGTTGATTGCCACCATTACTAGTAAAGAAAAAAAAATGTGTCCCCGGATTTCATTTTAAAAATCTGGTCACCTTAACCCAGGACCACTATGTAACGAGATAAGCGTCGTGATAACTCTTCATGTTTAATCCTATGGGAAAGCATGTAGATGTTTAACACCACCCCTGGCACCAGCATATCGTCTGTGTTTTTGTTTGTTTTGCCTCTCCAAACCCCGTTTCTTTCCACAAGCCTTTGCTTAAAATGTCTGTGGGATCCCTATAAACATTACAGTGTGTATCAAAAAAAATCACTCCCTTTTAACCACTTGCTTCCTGGGCACATACACCCCCCTCCTGCCCAGGTGAAATTTCAGCTTCCGGCACTGCGTTGCTTTAACTGACAATTGCGCGGCCGTGCGACGTGGCTCCCAAACAATTTACAAAAATACGATACGTATTCTTCTACATATTTTTGGTAAAAGAAAAAAAATCGCAATAAGCGACTGGTTTGCGCAAAAGTTATAGCGCTTACAAAATAGGGGACAGAATTTTTTTTTTTTTTACTAGAAATGGTGGCGATCTGCAAGTTTTTTTTTTTTTTTATTGAGACTGCGACATTATGGCAGACACAACGGCCACTTTTGACACATTTTTGGCGCCATTCACATTTATACTGCGATCAGTGCTATAAATATGCACTAATTACAGTATAAATGTGACTGGCATTGAAGGGGTTAACACTAGGGGGCGAGGAAGGGGTTAAATATGTTCCCTGTATAGTGTTCTAACTGTGGGGGGAGGGGGGGGTGACTGGGGAGGTGACCGACCTGTGTCCCTATGTACAAGGGACACAGATCGGTCTCCTCCTCTCCAGAGACAGGAAGCTGTCTCTGTGTGAGCCGGCAATGAGAGATGATCTCACATGTTTACATATGAGATCATCTCTCATTTGCCGCACAGATCGCATCGCAAACGGCCACTCTGGCCGTTTGCCGCGATCTGTGATTGGCTGTGTCCATGGGACACGGCCAACACAGAGCTTCCCCGATGCGCGCTCTGGAGCGTGCGCTGGCAACGCCCAAATGGGCGGCCGTCAAAATACGGCGGGTTGGATATTCAGACCCGCGCTGTAGCCGTCATTCGGGTCTGAAGTGGTTAAAATCACATTTTGTTACTTTGCAGCCTGAAATTAGGACACAATGGCAGGCAGGGGTGGACTAACCATTGAGTCACTCGGGCACTGCCCGAGGGCCCCCATGCCACTAAGGGGGCTCTTTCAGGGTTGCCAGGCTCAGTAAAACCAGGGACAGTATGTCAATTTTTTTATTTATTTTTACATCTGTCCCTGATATGTCCGAAACTGACATGCTTTTGATGTGAAAATCCAGAGATTTTAGCTGCCCCGCCTCTGCACTGCCTCCTGGCGTGGTGGCCATCTGTAAGCCCAGGGGCCCCATAATCTTCTATTGCCCAGGAGCCCCATGAGTTGTCAGTCCGCCCCTGATGGCAGGTTATTTGCCAAAGGCAAATCCACTTTGCACTACAAGTGCAAAGTGCAGTCGCTGTAAATCTGAGGGGTAGATCTGAAATGAGGGGAAGCTCTGCCGATTTTATCATCCAATCATGTGCAAGCTAAAATGCAGTTTATTTTCCTTGCACGGCCTCCTTGGATCTACAGCGTCTGCACTTCCAAGTGCACTTTCAGCGCAATTTCAAGTGAACTTGTAGTGTAAAGTGGATTTTCCTTTTCGTAAATAACCCCTACAGTTTTTGTTTTATCCAGCTGTAGTTACTCAGTGCAACTTGTAACATCCGGGTAAAAGATAACACCAACAAAAAAAACGATCGGTGAGTCCTAGCAGAAATCGCAACCGCCGGACCTGCTGATTGGGAGCGGATTGCCGATGGCACGTGTGTGCCCCAGACCCAGAAGTGCAGAGTCACGTACCTGTATGTGATTCTGTACAGCGTTGCCGCCACCCCGATGTAAATGTACATGGGGCGGTCAGCAACATGGTTAAAGTATGGGTTTGCAGGTTATTTGAGATTCATACTAACCTCGGTGGATGAGCATCAGACCGATGCTCCATCTGTCCCCCGCCATCTATGCACTTAAAACCGAGCCACCGAACCCCCGCCGCTGGCTCGGTTCTCACAGATCCCAGAGAGGAAAGAGACTGAGCAGTGGAGGGGCGGGGGGAGGCTGGCTCAGCGGCTCGCTGAGACTGCCATCAATCAGGACAGATGGCGGATCTCGTTTTGGGAAGTCGTGATGACACGCCCCGACTGATAGCAGTGACATCAGCCCACTCTCCGCTGAAAATGGGTCATAGGAGTGCAAAGCCAATTGCAATCCTGTGACCCAGAGGAGAAGCCCAGCCAAACCTTCTTTTGTGTGATTGGGCAAAAACTGGTGTGCTAGTATGGACTGAACCCTGGAGACAGGGCCGGACTTACCAATGGGCTTGACTGGGCTCAAGCCCATATATATATATATATATATATATATATATATATATTAAAGGGCTCAGAGGGCCCTATGTGGCAACCCCCTTTTTAAAAAAAAAATTATATATATTTTTTTATTTTTTATTAAAAGGGCCAGAGGTCCCCCTATTTTTATGTATTTTTTATAAATGTTTATTTTTTTTTTAGGGGTCTGGATATATATATATATATATATATATATATTTATTATTATTAAAGGGCCCAGAGGTCTCCAGATTTTATAAATGTTTATTTTATTTTTTTTATTATTTTTTTATTAAAGGGCCCAGAGGTTTATTTATTTTTTTATTAAAGGGCACAGAGATCCCCAGGGCCCCGGATGGCTACCCCCCTTTTATTTATATATATATATATATATATATTCTTTATTTCTTCTTTTTTTTGTAAAGGCCCCCCCTGCTTCTCAATTTCAGGAGGCAGCACCCCCCCCCCCCGGTTCTCTGCTCCAGGGGGCCCATGCCTTAATCTGTGTAAGGGGCCCCAAAATTCCTGATGGCGGCCCTGTATGTGACCACAGTTCTGCGCACGCCTATGTATGTGACATGGAACTAGGATTGTGTAGAAGATAATATATTTATTCCCGTATTGCACAGCTGTGTACATGATGGATGTGTATCTTCGGGTGGATTGTGATAAATGATCAGGTTGTCCATAGTGGTTGGGTGTCCATTGTCTGTATTATAGGCGCAGGTAATAACATGTCTCTGGTGAACATAAATCGGATCAGTAACAATAAGAGGCAGAGCTGTGTGTCTTCAGTATTACACAGGTACACACCTCTCTTTACCAGCATCTGTAATTACCGCCTGCTCTAATGAGTCACTAATCTGACTTACAATTAACAGGGAGAAGCAGATCAGGACTGATGGCCTGACGATTACACTCTGCCTTATGGAATCTCTGGGAGAAGAGCGACACCTTGTGGTGAAAGACTCCATATGTATAGATAAGAATATATGGAGATCTTACCACTTGCTTACTTGGCACTTTTACCCCCTTCCTGCCCAGGCCAATTTTCAGCAATGTCGCACTTTGACCATAGTACGGTCATGAAACACTGTACTTAAACTACATTTTTATTTCTTTTGCACAAATAGAGCTTTATTTTGGTGGTATTTAATCACCACTTTTTTTTTTGCTAAACCAAATAATAAAAACCAAAAAAAAACAGATTGTTATGAAATTGTGCAAACGGGTAATTTTTCTCCTTCATTGATGTGCGCTGATGAAGCTGCACTGATGGACAACACTGGCACTTATAGATGATGGATGACTGATCACTGATGGATGACACTGGTGGGGCGGCACTGGTGAGCACTGATAGGGTGGTACTGATGGGTGACACTAGTGGGCACTGGCAGCACTGATAGGTGACACTGGCAGCACTGTTGGGATTGCACTGATAATCAGTGCCCTGATTATCAGTGTACATGTCCCTTTTAGAGAAGCCGGTTATCAGCTCTCTTCTCCTCTCCTTGTGTTGTCAGCATGAGGAAAGGAGTGCTGATAACTAGCCTTTGTTTACATCTGTGGTCAGCTGTGATTGGACACAGCTGATGACGTGGTAAAGAGCTGCTGATTGGCTCTTTACCTCAAGCTGTGATTAGCAGTGTTTTCTGGACACTGTGCTCACAGAGCACTCTGCCCGCGCCCTTTATGTATTTCTTTTAACAATGCCCGTCTTTCTTTCCACTCTTTCATAAAGACCAGATTTGTGGAGTGCATGACTAATCGTTGTCCTGTGGACAGATTCTCCCACCTGAGCTGTGATCTCTGCAGCTCCTCCAGAGTTACCACAGGCCTCTTGGCTGCTTCTCTGATTAAGGGCTCTTTCACACGTCCGTTCAGTTCGTCCGTTTTTTGGACGTCCGTTAACGGACCTCAATGCTTCCCTATGGGTTAGCGTCCGTTAGCGGATGAGCATCGGCTAACGTCCGTTAACATCCGTCTGCGGTAAGCTCCTTTTTTTTGGACGGAAGAAACCCCTATTTTTCTTCCGTCAAAAAAACGGAACAGACGAAAAACGGATGTTAGCGGATGATCCGTTTACCATCCAATCCGCTAACGTCAGTTTTTCATCAAAATATGTAAAAAAAAAAAGTTCTAAAAAAAAAAAAAAAAAAAAACGGATGAAAAAACGGATGAAAAAAAATGATGGAAAACGGAACGGAAACTGATGTAAACGGACGAAAAACGGATGAAAAAACGGATTAACTGAAGGGGGAAAAAACTGATCTAAAAAACGGTCCGCACGTGTGAAAGGGCCCTAATGCTCTCCTTGCCCAGCCTATCAGTTTAGATGGACGGCCATGTCTTGGTAGGTTTGCAGTTGTGCCATACACTTTCCATTTTCAGATGATGGATTGAACAGTGCTTCATGAGATGTTCAAAGCTTGGGATATTTTTTTTATAACCTAACCCTGCTTTAAGCTTCTCCACAACTTTTATTCCTGACCTGTCTGGTGTGTTCCTTGGCTTTCACGATGCGGTTTGTTCACAAAGGTTCTCTAACAAACCTCTGAGGGCTTCACAGAACAGCTCTATTTATACCGAGATTAAATTACAGATGGACTCAATTTACTAACTAGGTGACTTCTGAAGGCAATTGGTTTCGCTAGATTTTAATTAGGGGTCCTTTTTTTTTTTTTTTTTTTTTTTTTATTCCTTCTCTTTTTTTCTAGCTCTTTATTTGTATTTTTTAATTTTTTTTTTTTTTTTAATTTTTTTTTTTTTTAATATTTTTAAATTTTTTTTCCTTTTTCTTCCTTGTTCTTTTTTTTCCTTTTTATTGTTTCATTTATTTTTTCTCCCCTAAATAGCTTCCTTTATCTTAGTGCAGTCCTCCTTCACTTACCTCATCCTTCCATTTTGCTTTTTAATGTCCTTATTTCTTCTGAGAAATCCTCACTTCCTGTTCTTCTGTCTGTAACTCCACACAGTAATGCAAGGCTTTCTCCCTGGTGTGGAGAAAGCCTCTTGAGGGGGTGGGGGGGGGGACGAACAGGCAAGTCGGGACACTCTCTACTTTGCAGATAGAGAAAGGAGCTGTGTGTTAGTGGGCGTCCTGACACTCCTCAAGAGGCTTTCTCCACACCAGGAAAAAAGCTTCCCATTACTGTGTGGAGTTACAGACAGAAGAACAGGAAGTGAGGATTTCTCAGAAGAAATAAGGACGTTTAAAAGAAAAAAAATGGAAGGATGAGGTAAGTGGAGGACTGCACTAATTTAAAGGAAGCTATTTAGGGGGAAAACAATCCTTTACAACCCCTTTAAGTGGATGGTGTCAGTAGTTTTATGTTTGTCTTATTTATGTTTTTACCCTTTTGGATTTTTTTTTTTTTTTTTTACAATCATATTTTTGAAGAAAAAAAATTTAGCAGCCCAGTTTGGGGGCGTTGGTGAAATATTAGGGGTCTAAACCAACCTTTTACTTTTGAGACAGAGAAAGGAGATTGAGGACACAGTCCTTTAATCTCTATCGCTGCAGCCTCAGCTGCACAGAATGAATGAATGAATGAACAGGATTTATAATTACTAATCACTCACTGTGTTCAATCAGAAAAGGAATGGGCTAGTAAATGACATATCATCCCCTGCAATAACGTAACATCCTAAAGCATGATGAGAGAGGAGAGGGGGACAGGGCCCAGACAGCAGGAAATAACTGTAACCTGGACAGGAGGGGCCATGGGGTCAGCATATACAGGAAGTGATCCCCTCCATTTTCCTCCTACAGCTGCTGAATGCTGGCAAGAGGGGCGAAGCAGGCTTTTAGCAGCTGCAGGAAGAATATTCTGCCCCTCCTGTCCAGATGTAAAACAAAACCTGACAGGATAGCCGCACGAGCCCCCCTGGCACATAGGGCGACCCCTGACTCTACCCCAGTGATGGGACTTCAGCTTATGTAGCTGTACAATTCCCGGTACAGGCTGGAAATAAATATATGAACGTGTCGGTTTTCAATATGGAGGATAACCCTACATGGGAAAGCTCTCATTTTGTGTTATTTCTCAGAAGTATCAGATTCCAATCCAATATGAATGTGGAAATCTAATGCAGTGCTTTGTTATCCCTGCAGATCATTGCTACAACTCGGCAGCTGTAAGATTTACAGACGGAGCCCCTTGCTATCCCCTCCTTTATCAGAACTGTATTATTCCTAGAGAGGGGTGGCTGTAGAATCTTGTTGGGGGCCCATTCTGCTGATAGTCATAAACAGTGAACTTGTATTGACAGAGAGGAATCGTTGTCTGCGTAGGTCTGTGTCGCTAAAGCTGGCCATTGACAGCTCAAATGTCAGCCAATTCCTGTAAATTATCACATGCCTCAACAAACTTCAATTGCAAAATCAAATGAGCCAGCCAATCGGCTACAGTCACTGGTTGGGTGTTGGGTTGGGTTTAGCCATGGGTGTTGGTTGTCAAAATACCATG
This sequence comes from Rana kukunoris, assembly GCA_029574335.1. NCBI lineage: Eukaryota > Metazoa > Chordata > Amphibia > Anura > Ranidae > Rana > Rana kukunoris. Next base: position 485,944,587 of record CM056051.1, on the reverse strand, counting down.
TCTGGCAGGGGAGCTCCGTCCATCCACACTGTTTAGCATGGATGGGAGAATTTATGTATTTTTCAGTAATTTTTTTTATTTTTAAATAACATTTTTTTTTTATTTTGTTCGGAAATAAAAACAAAGTGGTGGTACAGTCGTAATAAAGGAGACATAGAATGTAATCAATTGCAAGAGCGTATCCAAAGCGCGCCGCGCCGCCCGGCGGCAGTAAAAATATATCAAAAAGACCCTGTAGCATGCATCAATACAACATAAACCTCTTCATCAACTGTGCACACAGAATAACCAAGGATGAACTAGAAATAAAGACAGGAAAAGAGAAAGGTTAGGTTGGACAGGGTAGAATACCAAGGTACCTCGATGGCTTTGCTATTGGCTCACCGCGGGTCTTCCTGAGAATGCCAGCGCTCCCAAACCTCGTTGTGATCCTCTAGTTTGTCCCGTATCCTGGCCGTCATTTTCTCCATTGATTCTACGTCTTTGAATCTAGCGTTAAGAGCCTCTTTGGATGGGGGCGCGTTTTTTTTCCAATGGAGGGCTATCGGGCACCGTGCCGCTGTTAGGATATGGCAGAGTATTGTTTTTATAGCGTTTGGCAAGTTTTGGCTGAGAGAGGCCTAAGAGGAATAGCTTTGGGGTCATGGGTATGAGTATGGGTATGTCAAAGAGGCAAGCCAGGAGGCTCTGCGTCGATGTCCAGAATGGAATTATCACCGGGCAGGTCCAATAAATATGGAAAAGGGTGCCCCTGGCTTGCTGGCAATGCCAGGAGCGGTCAGTAGTTGAGGGGTAAACTCTATGGAGTACGTCCGGAGTCAGGTACCAAAAGAAGAGAATCCTATAGGCATATTCTTTGTAGAGGGGAATTTATGGATTTTTATCGTTCAACCCAGTTTAAGTCCACACAACTGTCTCTTAAATCCAAAACCTACTTGGCAGACTGGATTATCTGCCACTAATTGCTGATCTTTAGACCCCCTTATCCCGCATTCTTTTCAATCTCACACGATCCTCCCTCGCTAGCCTTTCAGTATATTGAAGGGCAATCTGTTACTTTAGTGATGGTACAGCACACAGCAGTGCAATCAGCTTTCATTGATTTAATCCCAGTAAGGTTGCTCCAGAGCAGCCCTTCTCAACCAGGGTTCCTCTGGAGATATGCAATTAGCGGACCTCCAGCTGTTGCAGAACTTCAATTCCCATGAGGTATAGCAAGACTCTGACAGCCACAAGCATGACACCCAGAGGCAGAGGCATGATAGGATGGGAGTTTTGCAACAGCTGGATGTCCACTAATTGACTATCCCGGTATGCCAGGGGTTCCTTGAAGTGAGCAATTTCTGGCAATCGGACAAGTAACTCTAGACACCAATGATCTCATTAGTTACCTGTAAACAGGGACGGACTGACCATTGTGGAACTCGGGCACTGCCCGAGGGCCCCATGCCACTAGGAGCCCCATCAGGGTTGCCAGGCTCATTAAAACCAGGGACAGTATGTAAAAATCTTTTTTTTTTTTTTTCTTTTACATCTGTCCCTGATATGTCCAAAACCAACATGCTTTTTATGTGAAAATCCCGAGATTTTAGCCGCCCCGCCTCTGTACTGCCACCTGACTTGGTGGCCTTCTGTAAGCTGGGGGCCCCATAATCTATTGCCCGGGGGCCCCATGAGTTGTCAGTCCGCCCCTGCCTGTAAAGAGGGCTTCTTCTTCCCAATGACCACAAATGTAAGGAGCATTCTTCCCACTGACCATCACAATACTGAACCTTAAATTGTAGATAAAGTTATCTAAAAGGAGAACATGCCCATGGGACTTTAAGTTGCGCTTAAAAGATTGAAATTACAATACATAACATGTTCTACATATTTCTTTTCCATATTAAAGTTTAAAAGACAAGGTAACTCAGTGGCGGCTGGTGCCCAAAATTTTTTGGGGGGCGCAAACAAACTGAAAAAAACAAAATCAAACGCAGCCACTGTACCCATAAATTGCTGTCACTGTGCCATCAAACGCAGCTACAGTACCCATCAATTTCTGACACTGTGCCCATCACTTGCCGGCATTGTGCCATAAAACGCAGCTACTGTACCCATCAATTGCTGACAATGTGCCCATCAATTGCTGACAATGTGCTCATCAATTGGCGCTACTGTGCCCATCAAATGCCGCTACTGTGCCCATCCACTGTCGCTACTGTGCCCATCAACTGCTGCCAGTGTTATTACCTTATCTCGTGGGGCACCGAGTCACGGTGGCTATCTCCTCCATGCGCCTTGATCTCTTCTCCCGCCCCCTCTTCCTATCCTCTGCTATGATTGGATGCCAGATAGGCGGCGTCCAATCACAGCGCCCGTCGCTTTAGCCAATCAGATGACAGGTAACCAGAGGCGGCTCTCTAATTAGGCAAAGTAGGCGGTGGCCTAAGGCCTCGCCCTCGCAAGGGCCTCGTACCCGCCTACTTTGCCGAATGTGTGAGAGGAAAAGTGCCTGGTCAGTGTGCAGAGGTGGGTAATGCTATGCAGGTTCCAGCCCAGCCGACTGCAAAATCCTCCTCACAAGAACAGCTCATTACCTCTATTGCCTTCTAGTCTTCTCTGAAAGCCGACACCAGTGCTGGAAGGGGGGGTGTGGGTGCTGGATTGCGATCTGCACTATGCTTATTCCGTGCAGAAGAAATGGCCTGAGATGAGGTGCACACTGCGTGCCTCCTCTCTTAAAGGGGTGTTCCAGCCCTAAATTGTGTTTATTAAAAGTCAGCAGCTACAAAAAGTGTAGCTGCTGGCTTTTAATAAACACTCACTTACCTGCTCCTGCGTTCCAGCGACGCGCCGACCGGGGCTCCGCTCCTCTCCCCCCCTCCCCGGCCGGCGTCTCCATCCTGACTGTGGGCACCCAGCCGTGACAGCCTTCGGCTTCACGGCCGGGCACCCACTGCGCATGCGCGAGCCGTACTGCGCATGCGCGCGGCGCGGCTCGCCGCTGATTGGAGAGGCGATCGCATGGGACCTGTCAGTGTCCCATGTGATCGCCTACAGGGAGGGGCTGGTGTAGGCGATTAAGGCTTAATCGCCTAACCAGCCCCTCGGCGGAATCAGGAAGTGGGACAGGAAGTCCCACTCCTACTGAAGCCCCCACTCCCCCCCCAAAAAAATTACATGCCAAATGTGGCATGTATGGGGGTGAGGAGTGGATTAAGCAAAGGTAGTTTTTTTGGGTGGAACTCCTCTTTAAGCTACAGACATACAAATGCCTATATAAGACGATTCTCCCAGACAGTTTGCCTGGCTGGGTCGGAGCTTGTACAGTGTGAGCAGCAGCAGAGGTGGGCGGAGCAGCCAGAGAAAGTTCATCACACTGCACACACTCTGCAGCATGGATCACTGTCCAGCCCAGGAGTTCCCAGAGCTCTCCTCTTCGAGTCCCCAGACCAGCTCTCAGTCCATGGAATCTGCTAGTAAGGTGAGGTGCTAAGAAGCTGGTTTAGTGTCAGAAATATAGTGTCAGAAATATCAGAGTTGTAAAACGTCCTGTGTGTCAGTGCGCAGTCAGTGCTTGCAGATTACTGGTAAATTATCAGTATCCGTCAACTCTGATGAGATCACAGACCAGGAAAACTACACTACTTCCAAGGATCAGAAAACTTCTCTGGACATTTACTAAAGGCATGTTTTCTGAGGGTCTACTAGAATTTAGATCCAAGCCTGTGATCAGTGACATATTCAATTCAGGAGCGGTGCGACTATAGGAATGCCGGAGCGCCGCCCCCTCTCGCTCGCTCACAGCCACTAAAATATACAGATTCATGCATTGTATGAATCTGTATATTTTCGCCGCTGCCGCCCATTCAGCTGGCCGGACATTGAGCGCTGGTCAGCTGAATAGACCATCTCATGTATCATGTCTGCGCAGTCTCTGATCATCACCTGTATCATGTCCGTCCGCACAGTCTCTGACCATTTCCTGTATCATGTCTGCACAGTCTCTGACCATCACCTGTATCATGTCCGTCTGCACAGTCTCACCATCTCCTGTATCATGTCTGCACAGTCTCTGACCATCACCTGTATCATGTCCGTCCGCACAGTCTCTGACCATCTCCTGTATCATGTCTGCACAGTCTCTGACCATCACCTGTATCATGTCCGTCCGCACAGTCTCTGACCATCTCATGTATCATGTCTGCACAGTCTCTGACCATCACCTGTATCATGTCCCCGTCCGCACAGTCTCTGACCATCTCATGTATCATGTCTGCAGTCTCTGGGGGGCCTACAGAGGAGACAAGAGCAGGAGCGATGCCAGGATGGGATTCACATGAGAAGTCAGATGTGTGCAGACTGCAGAGAGGATAATATAGGATGAAACCAGAGCCACCAAGCTGGAGCCTAGAGAGGACTGCCCTTACCTTAGTGCATTCACTCTGTGTAAGGTGGTCTGTGGTCACCAGAGTCCCCTTATGTCAGGGTTCCCAATTTAGATGCAAGTTGAAACTCTGTGGACCCTGATGTAAAGGAGAATGCTGTACACTCTGATATAAGGTGATCCCTGGTTGCCAGAGCCCATCTTACATCAGAGTTCCCCTTTACACCAGTCTGCAGCATTCCCTCCTAAATCATGATCTGCAGCATTCCCCTTTGCATCAAATTTCCTCTTGTACTGTAAGGGGGAATCCTGCAGACTCTGATGTAAGGGGGAACTCTGTGTTGGGTTATATTAACCTGACCTTCATGTAAATGGAGAAATATATATATCCTATGTTGAATGATATTTAATTAGAGAGTAATTGGTAAGAAAACATTTTAAAAACTGTGAATTCATAGTTCATAGTATTTAAGGCTCTTAATCTAGGCGATTTTATACAATAATTATTTTTTCGCTTGAATTATTTTTGCCATTATGGGTGTGAGTGGGGCCTCATGTCTACGTTTTGCCTAAGGCCTCACAAAGCCTAGAGCCGCCTCTGGTCCTGAGTAAGGATGAGCATCGGCGTGTTCGCATGGAACACGTGCAGAGCCCGCCAGGAAGAAAGCACGGCGCTGTGCTAATCACAGCCAGGGAGACATTGTCCCGATGCTCGGCTGCAGAGATCGGGAAATGTCTCCCTGGCTGTGATTAGCGCAGCGCCGCGCTGTCTTCCTGGCGGGCTCTGCACGTGTTCCATGCGAACACGCCGATGCTCAACCTTAGTCCTGAGCACTATTTATACTGAGAGATCAATGGATCCTGAGCTCTATATACACTATGTACGCTGAGAGATCCATGGATCCTGAGCTCTATATACACTATGTACGCTGAGAGATCCATGGATCCTGAGCTCTATATACACTATGTATGCTGAGAGATCTATGGATCCTGAGCTCTATATACACTATGTACGCTGAGAGATCCATGGATCCTGAGCTCTATATACACTATGTACGCTGAGAGATCCATGGATCCTGAGCTCTATATACACTATGTATGCTGAGAGATCTATGGATCCTGAGCTCTATATACACTATGTACACTGAGATCTATGGATCCTGAGCTCTATATACACTATGTACACTGAGATCTATGGATCCTGAGCTCTATATACACTATGTATACTGAGAGATCCATAGATCCTGAGCTCTATATACACTATGTATACTGAGAGATCCATAGATCCTGAGCTCTATATACACTATGTACACTGAGATCTATGGATCCTGAGCTCTATATACACTATGTATACTGAGAGATCCATAGATCCTGAGCTCTATATACACTATGTATACTGAGAGATCCATAGATCCTGAGCTCTATATACACTATGTATGCTGAGAGATCTATGGATCCTGAGCTCTATATACACTATGTACACTGAGATCTATGGATCCTGAGCTCTATATACACTATGTACACTGAGATCTATGGATCCTGAGCTCTATATACACTATGTATACTGAGAGATCCATAGATCCTGAGCTCTATATACACTATGTATACTGAGAGATCCATAGATCCTGAGCTCTATATACACTATGTATACTGAGAGATCTATGGGTCCTGAGCTCTATATACACTATGTACACTTAGATCTATGGATCCTGAGTTATATGTATTTTGAGATCTATACTATGGATTTTGAGATGTGAATGTGTATATTGGGCTTTATACTACGGATCCTGAGTTATATACTGTATCCTGGGTCCAGAGATGTACACTTTATATACACTAAGCTATCGTCTATGGATCCTGAATCGTATACTGCATCCTGAGTTATGGATCCAGAGAAGTGCACTATGTATACGCAGATATAGCCTATGGATCCTGGGATCCGTAGACATTATGGATCCTAATGCCCTGTACACACGATCAGTTCATCCGATGAAAACGGACCGATGGATTTTTTCATCAGATATCCGATCTGTTTCTCAGGATATATATCAATATTATGTGTATTGTATTCTTTGGCTCCTGAGTTGCATCATAATATAATTTAGGTTTTTATTATTTTTTTTTCCATACAATTTGTATCCAGCATAGGCCAGAATCTCAGGCGCAGCAAAGGCCCTACGCCTACATGATGGGGTTTGGTCAGGAAGGCCTCAGTTAGTTAGGGGTTAACATTAGCTTGAAAATGTAGGGGAATTATGTTGCCGCCTTATTGGAGGATAATAGGGTGGGGCAGCCGGGTGTGTACAGGGTGGGGCAGGGTGGTCTTAAGGGTTTACTGGGGGGGGGGAGGTGACACCCTGGTATCAGTCTGACCAGAGGACAGCAAAAGTATGTTTTTATTTTCCCCCCTAAATAGCTTCCTTTACCTTTAGTGCAGTCCTCCTTCACTTACCTCATCCATTTTGCTTTTAAATGTCTTTATTTCTTCTGAGAAATCCTCACTTCCCGTTCTTCTGTCTGTAACTCACCCCCGTAATGCAAGGCTTTCTTTCTAGTGTGGAGAAATCCTCTTGAGGGGGCTATTTAGGGAAAAAATAAATTCCTTTACAACCTTTTTAAGGTAATATTTGGGTAAGTGGCATAACAGCCGGTACTTGGACAATACCCCAGGCATGAGATCTATATATTGTATCCTGGGTCCATGCCATGTGCTGTCAGGGAGCATGTAACAAAGTGTGATGGAAGGTGGGGGATGGGCAGTGGAGGGGTTCCAGTGTCCCAGCATGTGGAGGGGTTTAGGTTCTTCCATAGGATGCAGATCCTGAATATTTATTCTGTTCTTATGTGTGTGTAAAATATATATTATTGCGCATTACAGAGAAAACATTGCTACAACTTGTGTCTGCTCTGCAGCTTTGTTTAGGCTGCATTCACATCTAGGCGGCAAGTAACGCCGCTTACGCGGCTTTACTTGCCGCCATTCGATTCATTTTTTTTTTTTACAAAGTCTCCCCATTGATGTCTATGGCCGAACGCCAATGTCGCCTGAAAAAGAGGGTCCGGGACTTTTTTTCAGGCGACAGGCGTTCGGCGTTTCAGAGATGTGAACCATCTCTATAGACATGAATGGGAATTTTCCCCTCCAGCGGCACGAGCGTCGGGCTTAGAGTTGTAAATATTTTATACGGACGGATCATTATTTATGGTGATGAAATCATAGAAGACTGCACTGTATGTCCTCCAAGGACTACAACTCGCATGGCTGCATCTGTGAGGGACATGCATGGCTGCATCTGTGGGGGACAGGACATGGCTGCATCTGTGGGGGACAGGACATGGCTGCATCTGTGGGGGACAGGACATGGCTGCATCTGTGGGGGACAGGACATGGCTGCATCTGTGGGGGACAGGACATGGCTGCATCTGTGGGGGACAGGACATGGCTGCATCTGTGGGGGACAGGACATGGCTGCATCTGTGGGGGACAGGACATGGCTGCATCTGTGGGGGACATGCATGGCTGCAATATATGTGGGGGGACATGGCTGCATTTGGGGACACATTAAAAAAAAGTATCGGTGAGTACATGAAAAAAAGTATCGGGACAACCCTACATCATACGAACCGATCGTGTGTACGCGGCATAAGTGTTATACTGTGTCCTCTAAGGCAGGGGTGCCCAACCGCTGGCCCGTGGGCCACATGTGGCCCGCAAAGTCCTCTGATGTGGCCCGCCATGTCTTTTTCTGAGATGGCGGGTCAGCAAGCCCAGATCGCGGGTTCCTGCCCCGCCATCTCTGAGCATTAGTGTGAAGAATCGGGTCATGTGCGGCGACCGCGGCGGGGCTGGCCTATCGGTGATCGCGGCAGGGCTGGCCTATCGGTGATCGCGGCGGGGCTGGCCTATCGGTGATTGTGGCCAGCCTGAAGTTCCACCTCCACTGCATTGTGAACACCGATGATGGCACAGTGACTGCATTTGATGGCATGGCATAGTGGTGACAATTGATGGCACAGTTGCTGTGTTGCATGGCACACACAGTGGTGACAATTGGCACAGTGGCTGAATTTGATGGCATGGCACAGTGGTGACAATTGATGGCACAGTGCTGACGTTTGATGGCATTGCACAGTGGTGACAATTGATGGCACAGTGACTGCATTTGTTGGCATGGCACAGTGGTGACAATTGATGGCACAGTTGCTGTGTTGCATGGCACAGTGGCTGCATTTGGTGGCATGGGGCACAGTGGTGACAATTGATGGCACAGTGGCTGCATTTGATGGCATGGCACAGTGGTGACAATTGATGGCACAGTGGCTGCATTTGGTTGCATGGCACAGTGGCTGCATGTGATGGGCACAGTGAGGCTGCAATATTTTTTTTTTTCGTTTGCGCCCCCCCAAAAAATGTTGAGCACCAGTTGACACTGTATTATAGTAATCCTTGGTTTGAGAGCATTTTGCAAGACGAGCAACTTTTTTTTTTTTTTTTTTAAACACATTTTGACTTGATATACAAGCAATGTCTCGATATGCAAGTAGCGTCACGTCACAGGTGAGTATAAGGCTCCTTATACATTGAGGCGTTTTTCATGCGGTACAGCGCTAAAAATAGCGCTGCTATACCGCATGAAAAATCATGCCCTGTAGTGTTCAATGTGAAAGCCCGAAGGCTTTCACACTGAAGCGGTGCGCTAGCAGGAGCGCTCCAAAAGTCCTGCTAGCCGCATCTTTACCGCGGTATAGGAGCGGTGTGTTCACTGCTCCTATACCGCGCCTTCCCATTGAAATCAATGGGAAACCGCGGTAATACCGCCCGCAACCCTTTAACCCTTTTTCGCCCGCTAGCGAGGGTTAAAACCTCACCGCTAGCGCCCGAATATCGCGGTAAATACGACGGTATATCGGCGCTACAAATAGCGCGGCTATACCGTCACCGCGGCTCCACGCCTCAATGTGAAAGAGGTCTAAAAGAAGAGCGGCACCTATAAGTGTAGCGATATGGTTACATTTAATGAAGGTACAACATATTGCTACACCGCTAGCCATACACCTATAGATTATCTGCAGATTTTTCGATGGTTAGATGGAAAAAGTGCAACAGATTTCTCCATGCATGCTAAACTGTGTGGATGGAGGAATCTCCCACTGGGCCAAGCTTCAGTATCTTGCTACTTGTTGGCTCTGCCTGCACCCAATCAGAATGTTCAGGTATTGTGTGAGCCAGCGGGGCCGACTAAGCAAGATATAACATTGGGTCAGTGGGAGATTCTTCCACCCACACAGTTCAGCGTAGGAGGAGGAATCTGTTCCATATTTTCCATCTGGCCATAGAAAATCTGCACCTAATCTATAGGTGTATGGCTAGTCTTATGCTGGCCATACACTATATGAAAAATCGTCCAAAATTATGTCATTCAGACCGTTCGTTTTTCGAACAGTTAATGGGCACAAAATCGATAATCGTTGGGACCTTTTTGAGACGAAAAAACGTAGGACAAGTTTGGGGAAAAAAAAATATATATTTTTATGTTCACTGAACGATTTATCGGTCATTACATGATGGCAACATCGCTTTCGCTCGTTTGCGAACGTTCGTTGTTCGAAAGTTCGTTCAGGCGATTTTTTTGTACAATGTATGGCCAGCATTAGAGGCGCCTCTCTTCTCTTTTATACTCCTGCTGGATTTTGCTTCTAATCCCCTTGTAGAGGTTTCCTTTTGTGGATGGATATTTTATGGTTCCACAACCAATCACATTGCTGTTATCTTTTTATATGGATTATAAACTGAAGAACCTATGAATAAATGGTTGTGGAACGAATCATCTGAGTTTCCATTATTTCTTATGGGGAAGTTTGCTTTGAATTGCAAGCATATTTCTGGGATGAATGCTCGCAATCTAAGGTTTTACTGTATCCTGAGCAGAGCAGCCATCACAAATTTTGGGGTCCCTTACACAGCTTTAGGCAGGGCCCCCCTGGAGCAGAGAAGAGAACCGGGGGGGGCCTAACGAAAAAAAACCAAGTGTACCTCTTCTCCCCTGATGCGAGATAAGTAGCGGAGGGCCTGGGGACCATCGGGCCCCTTACTGGTGTAATGCAAAAAAAGACAGGAGGTGAGCCAGCTGGGGACCATCGGGCCCCTTACAAGTCTAATGCTTGCACCCCCCTGATGGTGGCCCTGATCCACCTCTGCCGGGTTAGCCCCCCCATATAAAAAATGTTGACTTTTTTTTATGTAGTTTGTTAGATCTTTGTTAGATCAGGTTAGATCAATCAATGTTTGCGTTAGATCTCACACAGAAAAAGCAATATTAAGAGTTATTTGCTGGGGGGGGCTAACCCGTCATCAGCCCCCCCTATCAAATTTTCTGGCCGAAAATCATTCAGGCTGATAGATATTCGTTAGATCCGGTAAGATCAAGTGGTTTTAACGTTAGATCTCACATAATTATAGACTTATTAAGTGATTAATGAGGGGGGCTGGCCCCCCCTTATCAATTTTTTGGGACAAAAATCATTCAGGCTAATAGATATTCGTTAGATCCGGTAAGATCAAGTGGTTTGAACGTTAGATCTCACATCGTTTCCGAGATATTCCACATAAAAAAACTAGATTTTTAGGTGGTACATATGTATGGACATATGGACGGGTTGGCCCCCCCTTATGAAATTTTCTGTCCGAAAATCATTCAGGCTAATAGATATTCGTTAGATCCGGTAAGATCAAGTGGTTTTAACGTTAGATCTCACATCATTTCAGAGATATTCCACATACAAATACAGATATTGGATGTATACAAGGACAAATGAGGGGGGGCTGGCCCCCCTTATCAATATTTTTGGCCGAAAATCATTCAGGCTGATAGATATTCGTTAGATCCGGTAAGATCGAGTGGTTTTAACGTTAGATCTCACATAATTAGAGACTTATTAAGTGATTAATGAGGGGGGGCTGGCCCCCCCTTTATCAATATTTTGGGCCAAAAATCATTCAGGCTAATAGATATTCGTTAGATCCGGTAAGATCAAGTGGTTTTAACGTTAGATCTCACATTGTTTCCGAGATATTCCACATAAAAAAAATGATTTTTAGGTGGTACATATGCATGGACATATGGACGGGTTGGTCCCCCCTTATGACATTTTCTGGCCGAAAATCATTCAGGCTAATAGATATTCGTTAATCACACATACCTACTGACCTGGCTGGTCTCAGGGTGCTGGCCTGGCTGGTCTCAGGGTGCTGGCCTGGCTGGTCTCAGGGTGCTGTACACCCCCCCCATGTCCACCTCTGGGTTCATCTCTGTACCCCCCCATGTCTACCTCGGTACCCCCCATGTCTACCTCGGTACCCCCCCATGTCCACCTCTGTACCCCCCCATGTCTACCTCGGTACCCCCCCATGTCCACCTCTGTACCCCCCCATGTCCACCCCTGTTCCCCCACATGTCCACCTTTGTACCCCCCATGTAAACTTCTGCACCCCCCCATGTCCACCTCTGTGTTCACCTCTGTGCCCCCTCCACCTCTGTCCCCCCCCCATGTCCACCTCTGTACTCCCTCATGTCCACCTCTACCCCGTCCACCTCTGTGTTCACCCCTGTTCCTCCCCATGTCCACCTCTGTACCCCTTCCACCTCTGTGTTCACCTCTGTACCCCCCCCATGTCCACCTCTACCCCGTCCACCTCTGTACCCCCTCATGTCCACCTCTACCCCGTCCACCTCTGTACCCCCTCTCCCATGTCCACCTCTGCACCCCCCATGTCCACCTCTGTGTTCACCTCTGTATCCCCCCCATGTCCACCTCTGTACCCCTCATGTCCACCTCTGTTCCCCCTGTCCACCTGTGTTCACCACTGTACCCCCCCGTGTTCACCACTGTACCCCCCCAATGTCCGCCACTGTACCCATGTCCACCACTGTACCCCTCATGTCCACCACTGTACCCCCATCCACCTCTGTTCCCCCGGTCCACCTGTGTTCACCACTGTACCCCCCCATGTCCACCACTGTACCCCCCATGTCCACCTCTGTACCCCCTATGTCCATCTCTGTACCCCCTCCACGTCAACCTCTGTACCCCCCCCATGTGCTCTGTGTTAGTTCTTACCTTTGCACTTTCCTATTCTGAACCACAAGATAATGATTGGTTGCTAGGGCCACCTAGCAACCAATCACCTGCTACACCTCTGGCATTTCCTGTCCTCCGTTTAACGCTGCCTTACCATCTATCGCTCTCCCTGTTGTACAAGAGAGCGAGAGACTGTGTTTTTTACTCCTTGCTCGCGGCGGCCGGTCTGTATGTCACCCGGGTAGCGGTACAGTCCGCACCCGACGCGGTCACCCCCTGTCACAGCTCTCCCCCTGCACTGTCAGTTTTTTACACTCCGTGGCCGCTGACAGACACGCCGCGCTGTCACTGATGCATAGAGGGGACTTGGAGGAGGGGGTGTCGTGGCCGCCCGACACCCCCCCAGCATGTGACACCCGAGGTGAATCGCCCCCGCCCCCTAGTTAGTACGGCACTGCAGAAGCTGCCCGAGTCCTGCAAAGGGAACGGCGTTCCCACAGTAAAATAAGTGCAGGGACGTCGTTCCCACATGTTCCCGCAGGACTCGAGCCCTGGTATGCTCAATGGCACTCATCACTAGTACACGTGAAAATGCTCAGTATCTGCTCCGATATAGATTCTAGAACAGGTATCTGTGCATTCCTACCAAATATCCCTGTAATTATGGATATTCAAATGTTAAAACCACTTGATCTTACCGGATCTAACGAATATCTATTAGCCTGAATGATTTTTTGCCAGAAAATTTGATAAGAGGGGGCCAACCTGTCCATATGTCCATGCATATGTACCACCTAAAATCTATTTTTTTATGTGGAATATCTCGAAAACGATGTGAGATCTAACGTTAAAACCACTTGATCTTACCGGATCTAACGAATATCTATTAGCCTGAATGATTTTCGGACAGAAAATTTCATAAGGGGGGGCCAACCCGTCCATATGTCCATACATATGTACCACCTAAAAATCTATTTTTTTATGTGGAATATCTCGGAAACGATGTGAGATCTAACGTTCAAACCACTTGATCTTACCGGATCTAACGAATATCTATTAGCCTGAATGATTTTTGTCCCAAAAAATTGATAAGGGGGGGCCAGCCCCCCCTCATTTGTCCTTGTATACATCCAATATCTGTATTTGTATGTGGAATATCTCTGAAATGATGTGAGATCTAACGTTAAAACCACTTGATCTTACCGGATCTAACGAATATCTATTAGCCTGAATGATTTTTGGCCAGAAAATTTCATAAGGGGGGGGCCAACCCGTCCATATGTCCATACATATGTACCACCTAAAAATCTAGTTTTTTATGTGGAATATCTCGGAAACGATGTGAGATCTAACGTTCAAACCACTTGATCTTACTGGATCTAACGAATATCTATTAGCCTGAATGATTTTCGGACAGAAAATGTCATAAGGGGGGGCCAACCCGTCCATATGTCCATACATATGTACCACCTAAAAATCTAGTTTTTTATGTGGAATATCTCGGAAACGATGTGAGATCTAACGTTCAAACCACTTGATCTTACCGGATCTAACGAATATCTATTAGCCTGAATGATTTTTGTCCCAAAAAATTGATAAGGGGGGGCCAGCCCCCCCTCATTAATCACTTAATAAGTCTATAATTATGTAAGATCTAACGTTAAAACCACTTGATCTTACCGGATCTAACGAATATCTATCAGCCTGAATGATTTTTGGCCCAAAAAATTGATAAGGGGGGGCCAGCCCCCCTCATTAATCACTTAATAAGTCTGTAATTATGTGAGATCTAACGTTAAAACCACTTGATCTTACCGGATCTAACGAATATCTATCAGCCTGAATGATTTTTGGCCAAAAATATTGATAAGGAGGGGCCAGCCCCCCCTACTTTGTCCTTGTATACATCCAATATCTGTATTTGTATGTGGAATATCTCTGAAATGATGTGAGATCTAACGTTAAAACCACTTGATCTTACCGGATCTAACGAATATCTATTAGCCTGAATGATTTTCGGACAGAACATTTCATAAGGGGGGGCCAACCCGTCCATATGTCCATACATATGTACCACCTAAAAATCTAGTTTTTTATGTGGAATATCTCGGAAACGATGTGAGATCTAACGTTCAAACCACTTGATCTTACCGGATCTAACGAATATCTATTAGCCTGAATGGTTTTTGTCCCAAAAAATTGATAAGGGGGGGCCAGCCCCCCCTCATTTGTCCTTGTATACATCCAATATCTGTATTTGTATGTGGAATATCTCTGAAATGATGTGAGATCTAACGTTAAAACCACTTGATCTTACCGGATCTAACGAATATCTATTAGCCTGAATGATTTTTGGCCAGAAAATTTCATAAGGGGGGGGCCAACCCGTCCATATGTCCATACATATGTACCACCTAAAAATCTAGTTTTTTATGTGGAATATCTCGGAAACGATGTGAGATCTAACGTTCAAACCACTTGATCTTACTGGATCTAACGAATATCTATTAGCCTGAATGATTTTCGGACAGAAAATGTCATAAGGGGGGGCCAACCCGTCCATATGTCCATACATATGTACCACCTAAAAATCTAGTTTTTTATGTGGAATATCTCGGAAACGATGTGAGATCTAACGTTCAAACCACTTGATCTTACCGGATCTAACGAATATCTATTAGCCTGAATGATTTTTGTCCCAAAAAATTGATAAGGGGGGGCCAGCCCCCCCTCATTAATCACTTAATAAGTCTATAATTATGTAAGATCTAACGTTAAAACCACTTGATCTTACCGGATCTAACGAATATCTATCAGCCTGAATGATTTTTGGCCCAAAAAATTGATAAGGGGGGGCCAGCCCCCCTCATTAATCACTTAATAAGTCTGTAATTATGTGAGATCTAACGTTAAAACCACTTGATCTTACCGGATCTAACGAATATCTATCAGCCTGAATGATTTTTGGCCCAAAAAATTGATAAGGGGGGGCCAGCCCCCCTCATTAATCACTTAATAAGTCTGTAATTATGTGAGATCTAACGTTAAAACCACTTGATCTTACCGGATCTAACGAATATCTATCAGCCTGAATGATTTTTGGCCAAAAATATTGATAAGGAGGGGCCAGCCCCCCCTACTTTGTCCTTGTATACATCCAATATCTGTATTTGTATGTGGAATATCTCTGAAATGATGTGAGATCTAACGTTAAAACCACTTGATCTTACCGGATCTAACGAATATCTATTAGCCTGAATGATTTTCGGACAGAACATTTCATAAGGGGGGGCCAACCCGTCCATATGTCCATACATATGTACCACCTAAAAATCTAGTTTTTTATGTGGAATATCTCGGAAACGATGTGAGATCTAACGTTCAAACCACTTGATCTTACCGGATCTAACGAATATCTATTAGCCTGAATGGTTTTTGTCCCAAAAAATTGATAAGGGGGGGCCAGCCCCCCTCATTAATCACTTAATAAGTCTATAATTATGTGAGATCTAACGTTAAAACCACTTGATCTTACCGGATCTAACGAATATCTATCAGCCTGAATGATTTTTGGCCAGAAAATTTGATAGGGGGGGCTGATGACGGGTTAGCCCCCCCAGCAAATAACTCTTAATATTGCTTTTTCTGTGTGAGATCTAACGCAAACATTGATTGATCTAACCTGATCTAACAAAGATCTAACAAACTACATAAAAAAAGTCAAAAATTTTTATATGGGGGGGCTAACCCGGCAGAGGTCCCTGATCCTGAGTAATGGATTCAGAGATGTACATTTTTATATATAGATATATAGAGATAGAGATATATATATATAGAGAGAGAGAGATAATATAGATATATATATATATATATATATATATATATATATATATATATATATATATATATATATATATATATATATATATATATATATATAATATAGAGATATATATATATAATATAGAGATATATAATATAGATCCTGAGTAATAGGCTGTGTGCGTGTGTGTGTGTATATATATATATATATATGTGTGTGTGTGTGTGTATATATATATACACACACACACACACTGTGTCCTGAGTTATGCACCATGGATGCAACGTTTTTATACTATGTACTGTATGCTGGGATATAGTGTATATGTTAATTATAATATTATTATTTTGGATCTTGGGTTGTAGTCTGTTTCTCAGGATATATATCAATATTATGTGTATTGTATTCTTTGGCTCCTGAGTTGCATCATAATATAATTTAGGTTTTTATTTTATTTTTTTCCATAGAATTTGTATCCAGCATAGGCCAGAATCTCAGGCGCAGCAAAGGCGTAGGGCCTACATGATGGGGTTTGGTCAGGAAGGCCTCAGTTAGTTAGAGGTTAACATTAGCTTGAAAATGTAGGGGAATTATGTTGTCTCCTTATTGGAGGATAATAGGGTGGGGCAGGGTGTGTATAGGGTGGGGCAGGGTATAAACAGGGTGGTCCCCTAAGGGTTTACTGGGGGGGAGGTGACACCCTGGTATCAGTCTGACCAGAGGACAGCAAAGGTATTGAAGGAGTTTTTATGCTTTTGCAATAGTAACGCCATTTTGTTCACTCTTCATCTCCATTTTAGATATTTGCTTTTGCACGTCCATGTCTGTGGTATGTGTTACCTTGAAACTGTCTTAGATCTGTCTTCTCAGCCTTTCTCAGAACCTTTCTCAGAACAATATGTTCTTATCTTCCTTTACACTCCTCTGCAGAACAACATGTTCTTGTCCTCCTTGGTTTTTCTCTGAGATGTCGGTCACAGCTGGTTATAACCTCCTCACTTACATCTACCTATAGAATGTTAATAAGTTATCTTTTGTAAATGTATTCTACACCCCTCTTTATACCATATAAAAGATCTAGACGAGCCTAAATAAACGGAGAGCTCTGATTTCACTTGCTACATGACTCTGTGTCCTTTTCTATGGTGAAATTGATCTCCCGGGTACCCTTGGGCACAACACGGGCCAACCGATAGTCAGGGACTATCTGCACGGGGGCGGTCCGGGTACCTACCTCCGAGGAACACCTACCTACGTACCTACCTTCAGTCTGGGGGCTTCGTCCGGCATCGGAACGTCATCCCTACTCACCCACCCGGTAAGTTGAAATATTTTATTTTCCAACTGTCCGGGTTGGGAGGGCTCTGACTAAGTTTCCGATTCCTGAGCCTTAGAAACACACTCTAGAAGTGTGGACGCTCTGGGAGCGTGAAAAGAAACACAATCCGGGATTGTGAACACACTCAGGGAGTGTGAATGAAGTTATAACAAACACATTCAGGGAGTGTGAGCAAAGTTATAACAAACACGCTCCGGGAGCGTGAACAAAAAGCACATTCAGGGAATGTGAACACTCTGGGAGTGTAAAACAAAACTAATATTTCAGGGAAATATTAGCTTGTCTCAGGGAGACAAATTATTGACCCGTGTTGTGCCTAAAACTGCTTTGCTTCTCTTACCTGTCGCGTAGAAGTTTAAGATAATCTGTTTGTATGGTCCAATAGTCCGGTTAGTGAGTATACGGACTGTGATCATTGACTGAATTTAAAGTAATAAGAATCATTGAATGTTTACTTCAGTGTATGTCTAATGGTCAATCTATAGTGATGGTCAACAAGATACGGGCTGGCTCGAGCATGCGTCTGGTCTAGGCTGATTCCATCTAAAGATCAGGTTAACCTCGATTTTATTACCGAGGTTAAAACCAGTTGAGGGTGGAGTCGGAGCGAATGAAGAGGTTCATGCTGCATTGAACATCACAGATTTGATCTAACATATACTGAAGCTGTATTTATGACAAGTAGAGACTGTGTTGACTGATGACCTGCCCGTCCTGTACTCAGTGTCTAAATTTTGACATAACAAATCATGATTTAAGTGCTGCCAAACTAGTCTCAATAACCCTTCCCGTAGGACGAAAGAGATTCCTAGGGAGACCAGTTATTTCCAACCGCCACGAGTGCAGCACAATTCTCTATAGAATTAACTGTCATGTGCGAGTAGACTATAAATACATAGGACTCACTTACAGACAGATTAAGAACATCTACCAAACACAGACACCTGTATTTTGTGACAAATAGTTGCTGTTTAAGACTAATGACATGCAAAGATTGTGTTTGTGTAATTGAACTTAAGCATACTGAAGCTGACAATAACTTACACCTTGTTAGACAATTGAAGTGAATGAAGTGATTGTTTGTGATTATGTGAAGGTACATGAAAGTCTTATACCTCCATGGTGTTCTATGAGTTAATGTAATAAAAAAATAAATAAAAAAAATGACAAATTCTGATAGTGAGGGTCAATGGACACCCCAGACCGAAAAGATGAGTGAACCCCGCTTTTGGCAAAAGAGCGGCCGCAATGACAAACCGTTATTGTCATTAAATTTTGTTATCAGTGGTCAATAACTAATCGGTGTCTGGAGTCCATTGGCTAATACAAAAACAAAACATTTGAAAAATGTTAGGTGTGAGTGAAGTTTCGCAAAAGACCCTTAGGGTTTTCTGTGAACGAATTAAAAGTATTCTGTGTAGCCGGGTTGATTAAGCATGCAGGAATATTAAAAGGAACTTGTGCATTTATTATTTGTATTGTTTATATGAGCTGCAAGCTGACTGTATATGGGACTCATCCAATGTGGGTCCGATAAAATAGTTGGCATTATGCCAAATGTGTATTTTTCTAAACAAGAGGTTTATTTTGTTTAAAAATATTTTTTATTGTTTTGCACATTAACAGCCACATATTAGTGAGAGACCATATAACCTACCCCATGTTTTTTGCGGCAGTAGATCCCCCAGGCGCTGTTGCAAGAACCAAGTATTATATAAACTTAATTGTTATTTCTCTGTACCAATTAAAGATTATATTGGGCAGACTCTGGGTTGATTACAGCTGTTCATTGATTGTTTCAGCGGTTTTATGTCCCGGTAATGGGCACTGCAGAGTTTGAACATAGTCCACCCCAACCGGGTGAGGATTGTGAGGATTATGTGGCCCGCATTTGTGGGACCGGTTATTTAATTAACCCATTCATAGATAATTTAAGTGCATGGACCAAGAATATGAACAGTTGTAACCCGTTCCCCATAGAGGAAGGAGGAGGATTAATTGTTGAATCCTCGGTGTTACCCATTGATGCTTTTACTGAATCATACATTGTGACCATGTATAACATGCAGGCATATCTGGATCCTCTGGACCTGTCTGAAGATGTTTTGGCCACAGGAGAGTATGACACTGGCCTAATCTCCTGTGCCCCTTACAGGGTCACTCTGAAACCTGACCTCCATGCCGTGCTTGCCAACATACCACATGATGCCACACATTTTACTGTTATAGACTTAAAGAATGTTTTTCTTAGTGTCCCTGTTGACAAGAGGACCAGACCTTTTTGTTTTCTTTTTTTTCTTTTTCCCTTGTTGGCAAACGCCAGTTAAACTGTTTGAAAGTGCCTCAAGGATTTGTGGACTTCCCCGTGGTATACAGTACTGTTTTTCAGTCCACACTCAGGCCATGGCACTCCCCCCAGGGTTCGGTAGTACTACAGTATATCAATGATTTGATGGTCTGTAGTAAGTCTAGGGAGGCCTGTCAACAAGACAGTGAATCACTAATGTTATGGTTATGTGAATGTGGTCATAAAGTGTCTAAGCAAAAGTTGCAATGGTGCAGTGAAAATGTTGAATACTTGGGCTTTGTCTTCACAAAAGGCAAAAGGAACATCAGTATTTCAAGTATCCATGCAATAGTGGGCCTGGTCACCCCACAAACCAAGAGGGAGATGCTATCCTTCCTTGGTATGATTAATTATTGCAGGCAATGGATCCCTGATTGTTCTTTTTATGATAATGTTCTGAGACAAGCCACTCTGAAAGATTCTCCTGAAAATGTTAAATGGTCTAATGAAATGTTACATGCCTTTGAGGCATTAAAGGAAGCTATAGTAATGAGTCTTTGACTGAGCCTCCCTGACTTTTCATTGATGTTTAATTTGTATGCTAGAGACAATTGTAAAACCATGGCGGGTGTGCTGGCCCAGGAACACGGGGGCAAGCTACGACCTGTAGCTTATTTTTCAAAGGTCATGCCTCTATAGGTCCAGGGTTTATCGTCCTGTTTTAGGGCTCTGGCAACATGCGCTATGGTGGTAGAAATGGCATCTGGGTTCACATTAGGACATCCTACAACCTTACATACCTCACATGATGTAGTAAGCCTGCTTAAAGGCATACACATCCAACACATGTCAGCTCAGGGATTAAGTGAGTATGAGGTTATTCTGCTCAGTAATCCACAGCTGTACATTGAGTATAGTGCCAGTAACTCGGGCCCGGCCATGATCCTAGATGCACTTCTAGGCATGAAGTCAGCTGAGGATAAAGGACCCGATTGTCATCACTGTCTGGAGGCAATCAAAATGGTTACTTCCCCCAGACTGGACATGATGAACACACCCATCCCGGGTACAGATGTTGTTTTTGTGGATGGTTCATGTACTAGGCCCAATGACAACACCTGCCTGGCAGGGTATGCAGTAGTTAAATTTCTTGATGTGGTTTTAGAAGCCAAGTCCATCCCTTACCAGTCAGCCCAAGCTGCGGAGCTTATTGCTCTAACCAGAGCATGCACTCTTTATGCTGACAAACCCGTTACCGTCTACACTGACTCCCGATACGCACACGGCGTCGTCTTCGACCATGGTGTCTTATGGTCTATGAGGGGATTCATCGGTGCAGATGGTAAACGGATCTCGCACGCTCAGTTAATATCACAACTCCTTGCTGCAATAATGTTGCCTTCCGAAGTGGCAATCATTCACTGTAGAGCCCATACGAGAGGATCTGATGATGTCTCTAAAGGTAACGCCCTAGCTGACAGTGCAGCAAAACAGGCTGCTCTTAAATCACCTCTAGGTGCCTTAATCTCCATGCCAAACCTCGTACCGCTCCTTCCAGATGAAACGCAACTGTTAACTGATCTACAAGCTTCTGCTACAACTACAGAATTAAGAGACTGGTGTTACCCGATATTGCAAAAGAATCCGAAGACCGGATTAATTTGCAAAGAGGGGAAACCATGCATCCCCCAACACAGCGCCCCGATCTACATAGCACACTATCATGGGATGGGACACCTAGGTTGGAAACACACTCTAAAACAACTACTAAAAGATTTATTACATGCATCAGGAGTAATCCCAATAACCTACATCGGATTGCTCCACCCCACAACCCCGTTCACACACCTTCAAATTGATTTCACCCACATTTCACAGCGAAAGGAGGACAACAACCAGTCTGTATGATTACAGACATATTCTCTCGCTGGCCTGAAATGTTTCCCACTAAGAGGAAAGATGCTAAAACGGTAGTGGGAATTCTCACAAGGGAAATCATCCCCAGGTGGGGAATACCACTACAAATAAATTCAGACCAAGGCCCAGCATTTACTTCCCAAATCAAAGACAAGCCGAGGAAAGCTACGAGAGGTACGTTTAAAAGGTGAAAAAAATACCTCCCAGCTGTCCTTGCTGAGATAAGAATGGCACCAAATGCAACCCTAGGATATTCTCCTTTGACACCTTGGGCCAGACGCACATTCATGACACAAGACAATCTTGACAACATTAGGGATGAATATATGAGAAAGTTGATTGAAACTTTAATAGAAGTCAAAGACAATGTTACTCGCAAGTTTCCGTTTCTTCCACAGGGCAACACTCACCCTCTCAAGGAAGGAGATGTAGTGGTGATAGAACAGCTGAAGAAGGGAAACTAACTAACTAACTAGGACTGACAGTCCTACCTGGATCCATGCTGCTGGTACGCAGGGAACCTGAGTCAGAGGAAACAGAGTCAAGAAAGGAGGTACTAACGAAAGCAGACAGCTCTGACCTCGAACAGGATCCAGAAGCAAGCACGGAGGTACTAACGGGAGCAGACAGCTCTGACCTCGAACAGGACAGTCAAGAAAAGGGGGTAATAACGGGGGCAGACAGCCCTGACCCTGTAGAAAATGACAATCCTGATTTCACCGGACTCAAGCAAATTGTGGCTACTGATAGGACTGGTTTCATTTTCAGTGTACACCCTTGTGTGGATCACAACTAACTGCATTTATCATCCAGAGGACTTGGGCAGGCTACAAGTTATTTGTGGTAAAACTTATACAAACAAACAACCATGCAGGACAAGGAGAAGTGTCCCTCTTTCTTCCCCAAATCCCCAACAGGTAGCCATCACACAGAAAACAGGTCTGACACAACTCTGGTTTAACTCCTCCAATACACAGGTAGCCACCTTCTTGTTTGACTACTGTGATGTTGCGCCATGTCCCGGCGCTGCGTGGCAGTGTCATGAAAGAAGAGATCAAGACCCGGAAATATATATATGTGTCACGGACAATTATTGGGGACAAGACTGTAAACATTGGGGAAGTGTGGGATGGAGCACAGGACAAGATTGGGCATACAAACCTCAGTCAGCACTAGGTAGGAAAGATAGAAATGGGAAGTCCCTTATCTCCAGGATGACATTGTCATGGAGGGGCCCAGCCCCCAAACGATGTGTCACCAGTAGGTATTTACCCACCGGGAGTGATGGGGATGTAAAGTTCAGATCCGGGGGCACAGCGTACCAACTAATCCTTAATATTGAAAACCCACAAAAGGGGGATGAGGGAGCTTACTGGATGGGAAGATGGGTGCGGGGAGGGACTGATAGACCTTTAGGCAAGTTTGAAATAAAAGATATGTATAACTCTAAAGAATGGCAACAAGGCCCCCCCATAAATCCTCTAAAACCCCGTATTCAAACAATTCAAGAGATGATGGCCATAGCAGATCCCACATATGAAGACACTCTAGCCATAGAAACTGGGTTCTCGGATGTCAACCTATGGTTGGAATGGATGAAGTATAATGCCCACACCCATAATAAAAGTAATTGCTATGTGTGTGGTAAGGCCAGACCTCACTTGGGGACTGTGCCCCTCAATATCCCTTTCAACCAAGAGGAATGTTTCCTGAGCCTCTTCACCTCCACACCCACTAATAACACACTTTGCGAGAAATGGAAGAAAGAGTATCCTATCTTATCAAAAAACCCAAATCCAGGTAGTCATATCACCATATACCCAGGGAATTATACTTGTTGTATATCCAATGGTACACCTAAGGGTAAAGGCAGGGACCTCCAGGTGTTTCCTGAGGGTTACTGCCATGAGAGAAGGAATACAACAATTGTGAACCAAACGAGGTCCCTCGGGGACATTTATTGGATATGTGGTGATATGAAATTAAGAACCAAATTAGATTCCCCATGGAAAGGAGAATGCGCCCTGGCCAAAGTTATAATGCCCCTACACATAGTGTCAGAAAGTAATCCTGATAATGATCAGATTTCCTCCAACCCCCTAAGAAGAAGAAAGAGAGAATCCCCAAGAGGAAGTTTTGATCCACATGTATATATAGATTCGATAGGGGTGCCAAGAGGGGTCCCTAGTGAATTTAAAGCAAGAGATCAAGTTGCTGCAGGTTTTGAGTACTTAATCCCCATCATAACCATAAATAAGAATGTTGATTGGATAAATTACATTTATTACAACCAACAAAGGTTTGTTAATGATACAAGGGATGCCCTAAAGGGAATAGCAGAACAGCTTGAATTCACTTCCCAAATGACTTTCCAGAATCGGATGTCTCTGGACATGATTCTGGCCGAGAAGGGGGGCACATGTGTATATATTGGTAAAACTGAAGGATGTTGCACCTACATTCCTGATAACACTGGTCCCAATGGTAAGGTTACTCTAGCAATTCAGAAACTAGAAAACCTATCTGTGGAACTGAAGAAGAATTCAGGGTTAACCAACCCCTGGGATCAGTGGTTTGGGTGGTTTGCTAACTGGAAACAAATCCTAGTCCAACTAGGAATTTTTATAGTTGTAGTACTCCTTGTAATAGGAGTAATAGTCTGCTGTGTGATCCCCTGCTTTCGAAAAATGTTCAGTAAAGGTATAGACAATCTTTCAATGCTTTCCACTGTAACCTCCGACTTGGAGATCCCTTTTAACCCCTCCCCCCAAGGCTATGCTGATTACATAAAGAAACATAAGCTAAGAAAGAAGTGTAACCTTGTTGTTTAGGATGGGTGGAATAGGTCCTTTTTATACTAGCAAGGAACCCAAGGCTCAGTCACCTATTCACACTTCTCACACCCAGGGAGACTAGGTCCCTGATGACATCCTTCACACGAAGATAGATGAAAATCATTTTTGTACATATACATGATTTTAAGAGGGGATTGAAGGAGTTTTTATGCTTTTGCAATAGTAACGCCATTTTGTTCACTCTTCATCTCCATTTTAGATATTTGCTTTTGCACGTCCATGTCTGTGGTATGTGTTACCTTGAAACTGTCTTAGATCTGTCGTCTCAGCCTTTCTCAGAACCTTTCTCAGAACAATATGTTCTTATCTTCCTTTACACTCCTCTGCAGAACAACATGTTCTTGTCCTCCTTGGTTTTTCTCTGAGATGTCGGTCACAGCTGGTTATAACCTCCTCATTTACATCTACCTATAGAATGTTAATAAGTTATCTTTTGTAAATGTATTCTACACCCCTCTTTATACCATATAAAAGATCTAGACGAGCCTAAATAAACGGAGAGCTCTGATTTCACTTGCTACATGACTCTGTGTCCTTTTCTATGGTGAAATTGATCTCCCGGGTACCCTTGGGCACAACACGGGCCAACCGATAGTCAGGGACTATCTGCACGGGGGCGGTCCGGGTACCTACCTCCGAGGAACACCTACCTACGTACCTACCTTCAGTCATGTTTTTAGTTTTTCCCCCTAAATAGCTTCCTTTACCTTTAGTGCAGTCCTCCTTCATTTACCTCATCCATTTTGCTTTTAAATGTCCTTATTTCTTCTGCGAAATCCTCACTTCCCGTTCTTCTGTCTGTAACTCACCCCCGTAATGCAAGGCTTTCTCCCTGGTGTGGAGAAAGCCTCTTGAGGGGGCTATTTAGGGAAAAAATAAATTGCTTTACAACCCCTTTAAGGTAATATTTGGGTAAGTGGCATAACAGCCGGTACTTGGACAATACCCCAGGCATGAGATCTATATATTGTATCCTGGGTCCATGCCATGTGCTGTCAGGGAGCATGTAACAAAGTGTGATGGAAGGTGGGGGATGGGTAGTGGAGGGGTTCTAGTGTCCCAGCATGTGGAGGGTTTTAGGTTCTTCCATAGGATGCAGATCCTGAATATTTATTCTGTTTTTATGTGGGTGTAAAATATATATATTATTGCGCATTACAAAGAAAACATTGCTGCAGCTTGTGTCTGCTCTGCAGCTTTGTTTAGAGCTGTAAATATTTTTTAGGGAAGGATCATTATTTATGGTGATGGAATCATAGGAGACTGCACTGTATGTCCTCCAAGGACTACAACTCCCAGTGTGTCCACTGTGCTGTGCCTCTCTGTACCCGTCACATTGGTCTTGGTCCAAATCTAAGATCCTGGATACTTCCTGCTGGGTTTGAATAACTGTTTGTCCTGTACATGATTCTGCATAGTATGGCTGATCGCACACAGGCGACTCTGCTGCTGGCGGTTTGACAAAATCAAACTTCTAGTTTTGATCCCCACATCTGTATGTCCCATGGCTCGTGATCAAGATTCAGCGGCATTTGGGTCAGTGACAGAGCGACATCCCGCTGCGTGTGGCTACAGAGGGAGCGATTCCATAGGGACTCATGGGCAGCCCTGTGAGCCAGCAGGAGGTCGCAACCAGCTTCCCACACTCAAGATGGCGGCGCTGGAGACCCAAAGACTGACACAGAACCGGCCTGGGTGATGACAATGCTCGGTCCTTGGATTGGTGAGTGTCTGTTTAGTAAAAGTCAGCAGTTACAGTATTTAAGGGAACACGTATTCTGGTGATGACTGTCTAAAATAGAATCTCCCTTAAAGTGTTACTAATCTCGCAATAGTCAAATCAGTCTGTATATGCAGTAAACATGCTTGTTGTACTTAATGTGGAAGCTAAGAGGTTAATCCTCTGCATTGTGTTAAAAAAAAGCTGTTTGATCCTGTCTTCTCTGATCCCCCCCCCCTTTTTTTTTTCACTGTCCCCAATCTGCAGATAGAACAGAGCCTTGGAGACACTCTGTACATTCTCTGTCTGTGTATTGCTGTGTCTTCTTGGGAGAGTGACCCTGTGCTGATCACATGCAATCAGCACTGTCCAGACCAATGGTCATGCAGCCTCATAGGACAGTCAGAGGAGAATGAAAACTCCTCCTACAAGCTTTAGCCAGACACTGATAGTAGTCACACGCCTGCTATATATTGCTGATGAGAAAAGGAATTTAGCAGTTTATATTTACTAAAACTATTGCATTTCCATGTTCTGTGGGAGACCAGATATAGTGAATGCAGGCTCCTGGGTTTAGTAACACTTTAAGGCTCCGTTCACACATTGGTGTTCCAGATCATGTACGGGAATCGCCCCGTGGGATGCGCTTGCAATCTTGTTACTTTCAATGGCACCCCAATAATGGCGTTTATCGCCTGACAAATAGCTACAAAAATCACAGGAATTACTTTTTTTTTTTAGCTGTGTATTTCTTGCTATTGCCATGACCCATCACCAAAATAAAAATCTGATATTGGGGGCTGAGCTATCTGAGCACCTCTGACCAATTCTTTTTTGTGGATATTTAATTGCATTTGTTTCCTCAAAAACTCACTTTAGTGTGGTGTGTGGTTTCCTAATTCCTAGACCTTTTGCGGTAATATGACAAAAAGTGACAAAAAAATTGGAACTGCCACTATTTTATTCTCTAGGGTATCTGCTTTCAGAAAATAATGCTTGGGGGATTTTTGTAATCTGCAGGCTTAAAATTATTGATTTTGTTGATCATGTGTGCAAAACAAATGTGCAAAAAAGGGCTTTGGCAGGGATGCTAGCAGGCTTCAGCACTTTTTAAAGCTTGATAAAAGCCTGCTAGCAGCCAGCTTGTTCGAACTTCAAAGTGACAATCAGTTCACTTACTAGGCTTTGTGTTCAACATTTACAAACTGGAGCTGGATGGTACTTTAACCACTTCAGCTCCGGAAGGTTTTACCCCCTTCCTGACCAGAGCACTTTTTGTGATTCGGCACTGCGTCGCTTTAACTGACAATTGTGCGATGTAGCTCCCAAACAAAATTGGCGTCCTTTTTTTCCCACAAATAGAGCTTTCTTTTGGTGGTATTTGATCATCTCTGCGGTTTTTATTTTTTGCGCTATAAACAAAAATGGAGCCACTATTTTGAAAAAAATGCAATATTTTTTACATTTTGCTATAATAAATATCCCCAAAAAATGTCTAAAAAAACATTTTTTTTCCTCAGTTTAGGCCGATACGTATTCTTCTACATATTTTTTCGTTAAAAAAAATCGCAACTAGCGTTTATTGATTGGTTTGCGCAAAATTTATAGCGTTTACAAAAAAGGGGGTAGTTTTATGGCATTTTTATTAATATTTTTTTTTTACTAGTAATGGCGGCGATCAGCGTTTTTTTTCGGTACTGCGATATTATGGCGGACACATCGGCCGAAAAAGATAGGACGTAGAGCTACGTGCTCTCGCATAGCAGTGCCGACCTGCCGCAGTAATATGACGGCGGCTGGTCGGCAAGTAGTTTAAGACTTCAACAATGGCAGGCATAGTGCCCCGTCATTGGTGTCAGTGGGAGGAATGGTGCCCCTTTTTTGGTGTAGAAGGAACAGTGCCTTGTATCCGCAGAAAGAATAGTTTCCCAAGGGCCTGATAAGGGTATGCCACATCTTTTGCCCAATACAATGTGTACTTACCCGTATTCTGGCAAATATTTGGTCTGCATTTTATCACCGTTTTGTGCACAGGTTACCATTCCTCCTGTCTATATGCTTTGTACCAACTGGAGTTTACATCGCAGCTCCTTTTAGGCCTCTAACACCGGCGGCCAAGATGTAGTATAAAAAGGTGGTGGAGGCAACTCAGCCTGCATTCACACCTAGGCGTATATACGCCTGAAGCGCGACGCTTGTGCCGCTGGAGGGGCGAATTTACATTGATGTCTATGAGATAGTTCACATCTCACGCTGAACGCCGTACGCATGCCGCCTGAAAACAAGTCTCGGACCCATTTTTTCAGGCGGCCTTCGGCGTTCGGCATAGACATCAATGTAAAATGTTTTGTGGGAAAAAAAAAAAAAAGTTTACAAATCGCGGCAAAATACGCCGCGTTATAGTGTGAATGCAGGCTTAAAGTCCACAGAGGGGGCTGTTCACATACCATGACCACCAGTCTTCCCGGCAAATAATTGTTCCTATTGTGAATTGCCAAAACACACATGCATTTAGAAGCACCAAAAACGTCCCTATCAAATGCACTGAGATAAATACAGAGCCTGCCGCTGCTGACCTGGTCTCAACATGCTAGTTGTCTGGCTGCCTCTGGCTTCCATACTGGGTCACTGAGCTTGATAACTGAACTGAATATCCATTTGCTCATCTTCCCAAGCTTTAATGAACATGCAAGTGGCACACATTGCGTCTCTTACAGGTTTGGCTGACACTTTCCTCAGTCTCTGTGGCCTGAGATGAAGCACGATCTGCACTGTTGGCTTCAGTGGAAGGCAGGCAAGACATTAGGGGCTGAGTAGACCCCTGATGTGTTAAAAAAAAAAAAAAAATGCTATTATATAGTGGACTATTGGTCCCCCATATGTGATAAAACTGAAGTGGGACGCCTAGATACATTGATTGTCCTACACTTGTTACATATTGCTGCATGCAAAGGAGCAAAAGCAATAATTCTAGGCCCATTATTCATGATGACTTGTAGAGGCTTTGAAAGTACTGCCGCTTTTTTATATATATATATATATATATATATATATATATATATATATATATATATATATATATATATATTTTTTTTTTTGTTGCAAAGAATTGGGTAATATATTGCATTTCATATACCGTTTTGGGGTTTTAATTTATGTTAAGGCCTAAAAAAAATTTAAACCTGCAAAAAATATGTATGCCGTAAAAGGGTTAATCTTGCAACTATAAACAGTTATTAAATCCACAACCAAAAATGGAATATATTGCAGCTTATTAATCAGATGTGTTGGCTGCAGTTGTGGTGTGTGTGTGGGGGGTTATTTTTTTTTTCATACAACATTTTTTATATACATGTGTGTATTAAGGCTTGCCGCAGGTTAGCCTGTATTTGTGGGAGGAGTCTGAGTACTTAAGGCTCCTCCCATGTCAGGTCCGGTGTTGGCGCCATTTCTGGTTTGAAGGGGGGAGGTGCAGAGCAGTGCCAGCAGCCTCATGGCTGTGCCTCTCCCGGGCTTCATTGGAGTGGGGCCACCAGCCATCCATCCAACCATCCTTCTCCCGTGGGCATGCTGACTTCAGTGGAGGAAGGGGGCGGCCGCTCATCCGGCCATCCGCATCATGCAGGCAGTGGAGAGGGGGTCGTCCACGTGTTTCCTCCCATGTTAATCCTTGAGGGGGGGGGGGGCTGGGCTGTCAGCTTGTCCCGGTGCGTACACCAGGCCCGCCATCCACCCACCCACTCCTCCTCCTCCGGGCTAAGCCTGTCTCTGCAGGGCCGCCCCGCTCACTCGTCCATGTCATCCGCCTTCCCGGGATCACGGGGGAGGACACACTCCCTGCTCCGGGTGCACGAGGGGGAGGGGGTGCCGCCCATCCATCCACTCACCCATCACTCCTCCGGGCACACGCTGTATCTTGCAGGGCTGCCCGCTCCACCTCCCTGTCTTCAGGCTTATGCTGAGGGGGGGGCGGCCGTACATTCACACCACTTAATCCAGACGGCCGCCGTTCATCCAGACGGTGTCTTTGGGGGGTCACTCATCCTAGGGTCACGTGGGCTGCATGAGGGGGGGGGGGTTGTCCACCCTTCATCTCCCAGGGTCACGCTGGCAGTTCAGGAGGGGTTGTCACTTTTCTTCAGGGATCACGCTGGTAGCATTGGGGGGGCTGTCATCCCATGGGTCACGCTGGTACTTTCCCTTCAAACTGCAAGTTGTCTGTGCATCCTGTCTGTGTTTTCAGTCTACTTTCAGTTCTGCCCCAGAGTTTCTGTCATGCGTTTCTGCCCCAGAGTTTCTGTCATGCGTTTCTGCCCCAGAGTTTCTGTCATGCGTTTCTGCCCCAGAGTTTCTGTCATGCGTTTCTGCCCCAGAGTTTCTGTCATGCGTTTCTGCCCCAGAGTTTCTGTCATGCGTTTCTGCCCCAGAGTTTCTGTCATGCGTTTCTGCCCCAGAGTTTCTGTCATGCGTTTCTGCCCCAGAGTTTCTGTCATGCGTTTCTGCCCCAGAGTTTCTGCCCTGCGTTTCTGCCCTGCGTTTCTGCCCTGCGTTTCTGCCCTGCGTTTCTGCCCTGCGTTTCTGCCCTGCGTTTCTGCCCTGCGTTTCCATCACAGCGTCAGAACGTTTTGGGGCATGTGTAGCACACTCGTGTAAAGGCAGGGGTTTCTGTCATAGTGTTTCCTTCACAGGGTTTCTGCCCCGGGGGTTTCCTTCACAGCGTTTCTGCCCCGGGGGTTTCCTTCACAGCGTTTCTGCCCCGGGGGTTTCCTTCACAGCGTTTCTGCCCCGGGGGTTTCCGTCATAGCTCCTGGTGGGTGCGGGGGGGGGGGGGGGTTTCAGTCGTTGGATCTGGCGGGGGGGGGGGGTTGTCTGGTCTCCAATCTCAGTATTCTGTCATAGCATTTCTGCCCCACGTTTTGTCTGTGCATTTTCTGCCTCAGCGGTTCAGTCTCAGCATTTCCGTCATAGCATTTCCGTCTGCCCAGGATTCTGTCTTTGCATTTCTGCCGCAACGTTCAGGCGCAGCATTTCTCCCTCAGCATTTCGGCCCCAGGGTTTTGTTATCGCATTTCTGCTTCAGCATCACAGGCTCCGCTTTTCAGACTTACCATTTCTCTCGTACCTTTCCTGCCCCAGGTTTCCTGTCATGGCATTTCGGCCTCAACGTGTCAGGCTCAGCATTTCTGTCATACCATTTCTGCCCACATTTTCTGTCATAGCATTTCTGGCCCACGATTTCTGTCATAGCGTTTCTGGCCCACGATTTCTGTCATAGCGTTTGTCATAGCATTTCTGGCCCACGATTTCTGTCATAGCGTTTTTGGCCCACGATTTCTGTTAAATGGACTGTAGTGCAAAAAGCACTAAAAATGCACAGGTGTGAATCCAGCCTTATACCTTTTTTGGAGGAGAGCTGGAACAACAGACTTGCTGTCTATATCACCAGACGAAAATGGAAGCAAGCAAGCGTTAAAAAAAAAAAAAAAATGCATCCATCACATTTAAGAATTGTTAAGCTAGAATATGATAAATGTTTGCTTTTATGCTAGGTTCACACACCAGTGGGTGCGGGAAGTGCAGCGATTGCTTGCTAGATGAGGTGAGTGAGGGAGAGACAGCACTGTAGCCTGCTAGATGAGGTGAGTGAGGGATTAGCCGTGGTCCCTCTAAGTTCAGCCGTGGTCCCCCTGAGTTTAGCCATGGTACCCTAAGACAAAAACAAGTCAATCCCAGCCCCCCCCCCCGCTGCTGACATCTACTTACTATGCGCTGGGGGAACACAACCGCTGTCATTTGCATTTTAATATCTGTGTTTCCCCGCCACGCCGACAAGTATGGCCCCTCCCCCTTGCCCGGGCACTTTGATAGACAGATCACCCGTCCAATCCTGGGGACTAAAAATAGACCGATCACCCGTCCAATCCTGGGGACGGGTGACCTGTCAAAGTGCCCGGGCAAGGGGGAGGGGCTATTCTTGTCGGGGCGGCGGGGAAACACAGCTATTCAAATGCAAATGACAGCTGTTGTGTTCCCCCAGCGCATAGTAAGTAGATGTCAGCAGCGGGGGGATTGACTTGTTTTTATCTAAGGCAGCAGCAGCTCTCCTCTCCCCCATACGAGGACTGCTCTACTCCCCGTACTCCACCCCCTCTCCATCCGCACTCCACCCCCTCTCCACGTGCACTCGAAAAAAAAAAAAGAGTATTCTATTCAGGCATCCGGAGTATTTGCGCGAGTACAAGTACTCGCGCAAATACTCGGTATCGATACCGATACTAGTATCGGTATCGGGACAACCCTACTTGTCACTATAAACATATTACACACATACATATATAGTGACAAGCCAGTGTAAAGTTCATCAACTGGTTGGCTATTTTTTATTTATTTTATTGTGTAAAAAAAAAAATATATATATATATATATATATATATATATATATATATATATATATATATATATATATACACACATATGCAAGTCAAAACTATGAGAATTCTGGTTTGTCAGCAAAAAAGTATGTAATTACATACTTTTTTGCTGACAAGCCAGGGTTCATATAGTTTTAATATACAGTATATTAGTGTGTGTGTGTATATATGTATGTGTATGTATATATATATGTATATATGTATATATATGTGTATATATATATATATATATATATATATATATATATATATATATATATATATATATATATACCCTGGCAAAAAAGTGTGTGTGTGTGTGTATATATATAAATATATATATATAATGTCTTTGGTGCATCAAACGCAGCCACTGTACACATAAATTGCCAGCACTGTGCCATTAAACGCAGCTACTGTACCCATCAATTGCTGCCAGTCTGCCCATCAGTTTCTGACACTGTGCTCATCAATTTCTGACACTGTGCCCATCAATTTCTGACACTGTGCCCATCAAAATGCCATACAACACACTAATTTCATATTCACCACGCCAGCACCCTGATCACTGTCATACCAGCATCTTGATCACCGCTATACACCGTACCAACATCCTGATCACCGTTATGCCCCATACCAACATCCTGATCACCACCATACCCCATATCTATAATTGTAAAAATTTGTATCTAAAGAGGAAGTAAAGCCGCCTGAGAAAAAATAAAATAAACCCTGCAAGGCAAAGGCATAATGAGCTAGTATGCATAGCATACTAGCTCATTATGAGGTACTTACCTGAGATCGAAGCCCTCACAGCGGCCCTCGTTCGCCTCCTCCGTCGCTACCATTACTCCCGGAGTGACTTCCAGGTATCGCTGCGGTTAACCGGAGCCGGGATGATGTCACTCATGCACGCGGGAGCCTTCACTAATGGCACGCTCGGTGCTGCTGCGCCGTTCAAAAAAACCAGTTAACTTGCTTGCCACCCTCTCAAAACTGCCTGTATTTTCTTCATGTACAGTGGAACCTCTGGTTGCGGTTAATGAGCGTTTCGCAATAAGAGCAATTATTAAAAATAAATAAAAATACTGACTCAGTTTGCGAGTGTTGTCTCGCAAAGCCTCTGCAGTGTGCAGTACCACATTTGGCCAGAGGTGAATACTTGGTATTTGGAAATACTCAAACACTAAAATACTCGGAAACATTCCATGCAATTCCCGAGTGTTTCAGAGTGCAGCCAAAAGGTCTCCAAGTATGTCTGAGTCTCTCCAAACACACCCCCCCCCTCCTCTGGCCACATGCGGTATTGCATGTTATAGAAGTCAATATAGAATGAATTATTTTTGTTTCCGTTGACTTCTATGATGAAACTTGCATTGATGTGCGAGTGCTTTGGATTACAAGCCTTCTCCTGGAACGGAATATTCTCGTAATCCAAGGTTCCACTGTATTTCTTTTATTAAGTGGTCTTGCATAGCAAGAGCACTTATTGTTATCTCACATATATATTATTATTATTCTTATAGCCAAATTTACCACCCTAACTCCTCCCACAGTTTTTACACTACATAGACGAATAATATATCGAAACGTGCGGATTGTTCCCGATCATGATCACTTGTTTGCAACCTACGCCATCAATTGACCTCCCATGACTTCCATTTTTTTTTTTTATCCACTTTGCGGCATTGGTATCCACTGTTTTTTGAGGTGAAGCTCATATTTAGTTTAATTCTTTGTTTAATTGCACATTTGTCGCAAGATACATTTTTTTTCTTTTTACTACATACACCTGATATCTGCCCTCTTAGGCCACATCCTTATTTCTCCACATGCACACAGTCCACAATGCCTCCTTTTTTATTTTCTCTGTTTGCGGGCTCGGGGAAGCGGTGGTCGGGTTTTAGGCCCCAGGCCCTATCAGGTGGGTGGGCCTTGTCAGGTAGGCTGTACAGGGCCCCATGATTTCCAACAGCCCTGCATCTGCATACCAGCCCTGCACTTACCCCACCTAGGTCACTGGCAGCTTCAACTGCCCCAATGTCCGCCCCCCCCCCCCCCACGCACGTCTACTCTGCTCCTTCCCCCTGCCTCTTCTCAACTGCTTCCTCCTTGGTGGGCAATATGGCTGCTTCTCCTCTCGGCCAATCAGGTCTTAAGACTCACTTTCTGATTGGCTGGGAGGAGAAGCAGGAAGACGATAGCGAATATTAATTTGCTTTTGTCAAACAACTTTTTTTATACAGCCAATTAGAGCCTCTGGCTCCCATCATGTGCTCTAAAAAATAAATAGAAAACCCATTAAAATCCATGCGTCTGGTGCCCTGCATGTAGATTAGGGACCGGGCGCATGGATTATGGAGACGGCGCCTCTAATGGAGCGGCCTCCGCTGCTGAGAAGTATAGGAAACGGTCAAATAAGAAAGTACTTTATGGTGGATCCTTTAATAACTGGAAAGATACCAGCTGGTTCTTCTAATCTTTAAACGTATGCCGTGCATGCCAACAGGTTTACAGTACATGTAATGGAAGATGTGTACATTAAACATCATTTCCGTTCATTAATATGGACAGTAAGAGCCGTAATCCCATTAAATTGTCTCCTTACTCCTGGATAAATTGGATCGGGTTCATCCTTTCCAGTAAAGTGTAAGTTAGCTTTGCTTTCATAGACCTTCATGCTGATCTATTATCTCCAGTACAGAGCTCCATGTCTCCTTGTTAATCTGTCTTAATGTATATCCAATATAGGGAGCTTAAAGGGTTTTGGAGAAATGTTATTTCTTCCTATACATCCATATTCATGTATTCATCATATTCATGTGACCAAGCCATTAAGTTGTTAGCTGGCCATAGAGAGATTGTTAATAGTGTTTATTTTGTTTCTGTTCCTAGATGCTGAATTTTTTCATGTATCATCTATTAAATCTTCTCCCCTTGTTGTTTTAACTTTGGATAGTAAAACTTTTTATTTATTTTTTCTGCCAGTAAATACCTTATACAGCCCACTTCCTGTTTCCTGTCTGGTCATTAGCCTTGGCTTATGACATCATGCACAGCTCTCTATTTCTCTATCTCTCTTTACCAGGAAGGGATATGGGATGAGTCATAAGAGAGGGTAATGAGGGCTGCAGAGCTTGAGGCGTGCCTGTGTAAATTCAGGAAGTGAACAGGCAGCAGCTTCAGCTGCCCACAGTTGAAATGGATGCAGCCAAACTCAGTGGAGGGAGATTTTTTTTTTACTTACCCTTTATTTAAATTTTTTCAAAAATAGGATACAAAAAATTATTACTGATAACAGTACACTTACAGACCAAAGTATACATTCCTTATAATACATCATATATCCAATATTGATCCGTACACTTTCCCCTCCTATTGCTTTATTCCCTTATACTAATCCCCCCCCACCCCCGAAAAAGGGAAGAAAAAAAACCACATTCCCTTTCTCCTCCTACCTCTCCTCCTACTTCTCATCAGACCAAAGCACAGATTTCCACTGGTCTAATGTCCATTCCTTGTGTTCTTTAGCCCAAACAAGTCTCTTCTGCTTGTTGCCATTCTTTAGCAGTGGTTTCCTAGCAGATATTCTACCATGAAGGCCTGATTCACACAGTCTCCTCCTAACAGTTGTTCTAGAGCAGGGGTCCTTAAACTACGGCCCTCCAGTTGTTCAGGGACTACAATTCCCATCATGCCTATTCATGTCTGTGAATGTCAGAGTTTTACAATGCCTCATGGGACTTGTAGTTCCGCAACAGCTGGAGGGCCGTAGTTTGAAGATCCCTGTTCTAGAGATGTGTCTGCTGCAAAGGGTGGCTACTTTGAAGAACCTAGAATATGACATATTTTCAGTTGTATATAATTCCACGTGTTAATTCATAGTTTTGATGCCTTCAGTGTGAATCTACAATTTTCATAGTCATGAAAATAAAGAAAACTCTTAATAAAAAAAAAAGGTGCTGGATAAATAGGGCCGAAACAACTAGTCATTATGAAATTAATTGATTACAATTTTCATAATCGATTAATCGGCCAGTAACATAATGGGGTTAAAAAAAACTAAAATTAGCCTTTTATAGTACAAAACAAATCGCTACTGTAAATATTACTTTCACTGTCCCACAGTTAAAAAAATGAACCCCTTACAGTAGCGATTATTTGCTCTTTTTGTACTTTATTTTTGTTTTTTTAACCCCCATTATGTTATTAAACATCTCAGGCCGGGGGTCACGCCTCTGTTTTTTGGTGCTTTTTGCAGAAACGCACTACAGGTCATTTCCATGTTTTCCTATGGGACACGTTCACATCCATGATTTTGTTTCAGCTGCTGCGTATTTGGAAAGGGCAAGGAGTTTTTAACGCAAATCGGTGCTACTTTTTTTTTTGGTTCAATATACTTCAATAGAGAAGCTGCAGAAAAGCATGTAATGTGTTTTTGCGTCAATTTGTGTTTTGTAATCTGCCCAACAACAAATTGGCCCAAAAAATGTAAAAATTTAATTATTTTTTTTTAAGGCTATTATCCGATTTAATCGAAACAATAATCGGCCAACTAATTGATTATGAAAATAATCGTTAGTTGCAGCCCTTATGGATAAATAACGCTTTTTGTAGTAGCATTTTAGGAACGTTTAAGCGTGATTGGGAACAGCAATCTCTCTGTACTACCAGTCAGTTCCATCCCCCCACAGTTAAACAGCTCCCAGGGAACACATTTAACCCCTTGATCACCACTAGTGTTAACCCCTTTCCTGCCAGTGTCATTTATACAGTAATCAGTGTGTTTTTATAGCGCTAATCGCTGCCTAAATGGTCCCAAAATAGTGTCACATCTGTCTGCCACAGAGTCACAGTCCTGCTAAAAATCAATATACTCTTATTGCAATTTTTTTTTTGTTCTTTTTAAAAATATGTAGAAGAATACACATTGGCCTGAAATTTTCTTGGGATATTTATTATAGCAAAAAGTGTTATTTATATAATATAAAAAATGTATTTATTTTTTTCAAAATTTGTCGGTCTTTTTTTGTTTTATAGCGCAAAAAATTAAAATTGTCAGTTAAAGCGACGCAGTGCCGTATCGCAAAATGGCCTGGTCATTAAGGGGGAAAATCTTCCGTTCCTTAAGACCCCTTTCACACGGAGGGCATATTGCAGGCCCTATAGCTTTAAAAACAGCGCCTGCAAACCGCCCTTAAAGTTCTGCTCTAGCAGGACGTTAAAAAAAAGTCCTGCTAGCCACATCTTTGGAGTGGTGTGTGTGTACCGCTCCTCCACCACTGCTGCCCATTAAAATTAATGGGACAGCTTGGAGCAGCGCATTGCGGGCAGTTTTAACCCTTTTTTGGCCGCTAGCAGGGGTTAAATGCGTCCTGCTAGCGGGTGAAATTTCCGCAAATCCGCCCATAGCGTCGGTGGTAAAAATGGCGGCATTTTACCACCAACACATCAGTGTGAAAGGGGTCCAAGTGGTTAAAGGAGTTGTAAAGGCAGAAGGTTTTTTAAGTTGATGCATTCTATGCAATAAGATAAAGCCGTGTGTGTGTGCGCAGCAGCCACCCTCCAGCACCCCCTAAGGGCCCTTTCACACGAGGCGGATCAGTATTGATCCGCCTCCATGTGTCCGTAAACTCAGCGGGGATCCCTCCGTAAATCCCCGCTGAGCCGTCGGATGACAGGGCGGTCTCCGCACACTGTGCAGGGACCGCCCTGTCTTTTCTCCGCTCTCCCCTATGGGGGAATCGGATGAACACGGACCCAGGGCTTGAGTCCTGTGGGAACGGCGTCCCTGCACTTTTTTCACAGCAGGAACGCCGTTCCCTTTGCAGGACTCGAGCAGAGAATAGGAGGGATTCTGCAGTGGGTACTAAGTAGGGGGGGGGGTTGTCAGGCAGCTCCCCCTCCCCCATCAGCGGAGACTGCAGGCAGATTTAGGCAGCGGGCGGGTTTAGCAGTGGAGTAGCAGGCGTCCGTCCACCCCCCACTGAAGAGTCAGCTGAGCAGGCAGGATTAGGCAGCGGAGTAGCAGGCATCCATCCACCCCCCCCCCTCTCGCCCTGAAGAGTCAGCTGAGCGGGCGGGATTAGGCAGCGGTGCGCAATTCCAGAAGACTCACGGAGAGAGGAACCTAAGGTAGTGACTTTGCGGGGGTGCGAGCCGCACTGGAGTGACACCCGTGACCCGTCAGATCCTGCCCTGCTCTCCGTGGTCGCAGGTACGAGCAGAGTAATGCAGCCCGCCTCCCCCTCCTCCTGTATGTCTACACAGGGGACCCGTCCCGACCCGTCGCCTGTGTATGCCTGTGCATGTCAGGATCATCTAAAGTACAGGTACATTATAGTACTGAATGGGGGGGGGGCTGTACCTAATGGGGGGATCTGTACTGTGAGGGGGGGGATCTGTACTGTGAGGGGGGGGGATCTGTACTGTGAGGGGGGGGATCTGTACTGAAGGAGGGGGAAATCTGTACCGAAGAGGGGGAAATCTGTACTGTGGGGGGTGATCTGTACTGAAGGGACGAAGATCTGTACTGAATGGGGGGATTTGGACTGAATGGGGGGGAAAATCTGTACTGAATGGGGGGGAAATCTATACTGTGGGGGGGATCTGTACTGAAGGGGGAAGTAAGTACGTTTGCTGAGGCTAAAAACCTAACCTACCTAAGGCAGTGTTGTATCATAGTGGCTTAGCTGTCTGATGTTTTTAATGGTATTCAGCAATGAGGGGGTTAATGTACTTCCACTGATGTATTGGTGACCAGTGGCAGTTTATCACCCCCTTTGTGCTGCATTAGTGACACCAGTGTCAGTATTTACTATTTATTACCCCTATTTGGTGCAGCATGAAAGGGTTCATAAACACTGACACTGGTGTCACTGATGCAGCACAAAGGGGTTAAAGTGGAGCTCCACCCTCTTTTTTTAACTTTATTGCATCCCCTTTCATACTGCCCCCTTAAATAGAATTGGCATGTCATTTTTAGTCATTTTAAAAACTCACTGTGCTGTGCAGATGAGTTTATTTTCTCAGCCGCGGCCACAGCCGTCAATCACAGCCGCTATGCCTCCTGGGACATGACCCCTCTCTCCTCTCCTCTCTCTGTGTATTACGAGCTGCCTGGCTGGGTGTGTTTTCGGTGAGGACGCTGTAACACGGTCCCGCCCCCCTGGGCTGGCTCATGTGATAGTGGATAGACAGCCAATGTGATCTGTGTTCAGCCAATCACACGAGCCGGTCTAAGGGGGCGGGACCGTAGCATCACCGCCGAAAACACAGACCCAGCCAGGCAGCTCAGACAGCAGTGATGCCGCCCTACGTGTGCAGCAGGGGGGGCTGCAAATAGAAGAAATCACCTTGCTGGATTCCTCTATACAGGCGCTGATTGCTTGCAAGAGGTAAAAGGTAGGAGAATCAAGCATTCAGCGCCTGTATAGAGGAATATAGAAAGCTCATTTCCTCTGTATGCACCCTGCTTCTCCTCCCCCATCACACTCTCCAGCCCCCCCCACAGTGTTCTCCTCCCCCACCACACTCTCATAGGGCAGGAATCCCGCGAATCAGCCCCCCCCCCACCCGCGATTCGCGGTAAACCCGCCCCCCCACCCACGGCAACTGCCCCCCCCACCCGCGATTTGTGGCTAACCCGCCCCCCCACCCGCGGCAACTGCCCCCCCCACCCGCGATTCACGGTAAATACAGTGATCCCGCGAACCCCCCCCTTCAAAAACTCAGGCTCAACAACTTCCAACAACCCCCCACTCAACAACTTTGATCCGAACCCCCCGCTCAAGAACTCCTGTGCGCTGTGATTGGTGCTGTGTGATGTGATCGGTGCGGTGTGATCGGTGCGCTGTGATTGGTGTGATCGGTGCGCTGTGATTGGTGTGATCGGTGCGCTGTGATTAGTGTGATCTGTGCGGCGTGATCGGTGCGCTGTGATTGGTGTGATCGGTGCGCTGTGATCGGTGTGCTGTGATCGGTGCAGTGTGATGTGATCGGTGCAGTGTGATCGGTGCGGTGCGCTTTGATCGGTGTGGTGTGCTTTGATCGGTGCGCTTTGATCGGTGCGCTGTGATCGGTGCAGTGTGATCGGTGCGCTGTGATCGGTGCGCTGTGATCGGTGCGCTGTGATCGGTGCAGTGTGATCGGTGCGGTGCAAATATATCTACATAACAAATCATTTAGTATATTTCCTGGAAGGAGGAAGGGAGGAGAGATTTGCATAGATAAGGGGCGTCAACTTCCTCTGACACTCCCGTTGCTATGAAAACCTGACCTGAAACCTATTACATTGCTTGTGCAGCACTAAGCATGTGCGAGATCAGCAAGGCTGAAATCCAGGAAGTCATACAGTCTGGCTTTATGGATGGCCACGGTCAATTCCTGTTTTATAAAGTATCTAAATGCTATAACAACCTAACAAAACGGACCTTAGTTTACAGACTAACTTTACTAGAATACATTAAGCTTGTGTATTACAGGGGTTTTTATATTTAAAAAGTGAAATTGTGGCCGGAATTCCGCTTTAACTAAATTCCACTGGTCACCAATGCATCAGTGGCTAGTAGGTGTATTTGATACTACCCACCCCATACACTCCGCACCCCTCTCATCTACATACCACCCGCCCCATACATTCCGCACTCCTCTCATCTACATACCACCCACCCCATACATTCCGCACTCCTCTTATCTACATACCATTCACCCCATACATTCCGCACTCCTCTCATCTACATACCACCCACCCCCCATTTTTTTATTTTTTTTGGTGGGGGAGTGGATCTTGGGTGGGAGTTCCCACACTTTTTTTCCCCAGGACTTGACCCCTGCACGGACCGTATGTCCTTATTCATCTGACTAGCAGACAGAAGAAAAAATAGGATTTTCTTCCGTCCGCAAAATCGGATCTTTGTGGAGGCGGGTGATTACGGGTGCCAGCGGATGTTTATCCGCTGACACCTGCAATCACATAGGGACCAATGTATGTCCCTTTTTCATCCGCAAACAGATGGATGAAAAAGCGGACATACGGTCTGCCTGTGTGAAAGGGGCCTAATACTTGCCTAAGCCCCATCTCTGTCCAGCGATGTCCACACATCCCTCAGCCATTTGGGACTCTCCCTCCTAATTGGCTGAGACACAGAAGTGGCACCATTCACTCCCACTCTTGTCAATCAAAGTCAGTTAGCCAATCAGGGGCGGGGCCGAACAGCAGCTCCATGTCTGAATGGACATACAGAGCTGCAGCTCGGCTCGGGTGTCCCCATAGCAAGCTGCTTGCTGTGGGGGCACTTAAAGGGAGGGAGTGGCCAGGTGCACCGAAAAGGCACCCGACAAGAGGAGGATCTAGGTGGCTCTGTGCAAAATTAACTACAAAGAGCAGGCAATAACAAGTTTGTTAATAAAAAAAAAAAAAAAAGACTTTACAATCACTTTAAAAAAAATAGTGTGCATGGAGCCTAAATGCTCTGAAACGCTACTACAAAAAGCTATTACGAGCGTTTTTATTTTCCAGCATTTTTTCAGTCTTGAGGCACCCCAGTCTAAGAGGTCGTTCACACCTGAGGTTTTGGGGTGGTAAAACCACGTGGATGAACCATGTTTTTACCAATCCCCCCCCACTGATCACCCTTACAGGGGTTTTAAAGGTAAATGTTGTTTCACCCTTATGCATGAAGGTGAAAAAACATCCGACAATACTGCCCTCCAACCCCCGTTTTAACTTACCTGAGCCCTCGAAAGTCCCGCTCGCGCCCCGTCGTCGTCCTTGTCTCTGAGCCTGGCCGTTGATTGGCTACACTGGATGGATTGAAAGCAGGGCAGCCATAGGCTCGTGCTGCTGTCAATCACATTTAATGATGCAGCAAGTCGGGGGCGGGGCTGAGTGATACAGTGAGCTGCAATAGCTGCCGCATG
Source organism: Rana kukunoris (assembly GCA_029574335.1). Classification (NCBI taxonomy): domain Eukaryota; kingdom Metazoa; phylum Chordata; class Amphibia; order Anura; family Ranidae; genus Rana; species Rana kukunoris. Next base: position 485,901,867 of record CM056051.1, on the reverse strand, counting down.
AAGGTGTTGCGTCCTTGCGAGGGGAGCCGAGACAGCCGCTGAGGGACCCCAGAAGACCAGGTTCGGGAACACTCTGTGCAAAATGAGCTGCACAATGGAAGTAAATATAACATGTTAGTTATTTAAAAAAATATTTGGTGATATACTGGACTAAATGCAGGTTTTACTTTTTTCTTTTTCTGTCTGTGTGTTCTAAACCATTTGTTTTGTCTCAACAGATCACTCAGGACAAAATAATCTGTCTTCCCAATCATATCTCAGCTGACAAGGTTTCTCAAATACATTGTCAACAGTTCACCCAGAATGTGGAAGCCGCAAATGCAAGTGAATATGATGTGCCTGAAATCGCCCCAACCCCAATTGCTACATCTTCACCTCCACGTGAGATGAGTGGACTACGGGACAACTTGGACTCTCAACAATATAGCTTCATAAACCAAATGTGCTATGGGACAGCCTTGCATTGGTATGCAAAATACTTTACATATTTTGTAGTGATCCATACCCTTATCTTTATCATCTTTGGTAATTATCTTGTAGTGATCCATACCCTTATCTTTATCATCTTTGGCAATTTCTGGTTCAAGTTTCCTGGAACAAGCTCCAAAATGGAGCACTTCATCTCCATCTTGGGCAAGTGTTTTGATTCCCCATGGACAACTCAAGCTCTGGAGATATCCCTGATGTCAAAAATGACTTTGCATTTGTGCTCCACTTAAAGGATCAATATGATTCTCTTTACTGTAAGAGGTTTGCTGTCTTTTTATCGGAGGTCAGTGAAAGTCGTTTGAGGCAACTTAATCTTAACCATGAGTGGCCAGCTGATAAACTTAGACAGATACTTCAGCATACACTGGAAGGCCGCCTCGAACTACATCTTTTTAAGCTTCCAGGTGTGCCAGATACTGTATTTGAGGTGACCGAGATGGAATCTCTAAAACTGGAAATGCTGACTGAGGCTTTAATCCCTGCGCTGGTGTTGAAGTCAGTCAGATTGAAAGAATTGTCCTTGTTCAACTGTCCAGCACTGGCGTAGCGGGGGGGGGGGCAGGGGGGGCTGTCGCACCGGGCGAAAAATGGGGGGGGGGCGAATCCATCCACCGGCTCCGCGGAGCGCTCCGGAGCCTCGGCCTAGGAAAGTCCCCGGCTTCGGCCTAGCTCCGGAGCGGCGGCCATCTTGGTACACCCGGCGGCGGCCCTCCTCTCTGTTCACACCCACAGAGGAGGAGGAGCCCGCGCTTGAGGGAAACCACACACGCCACTGTCTGAGGTCTGCACTACTGGGAGTTACTGTCTGAGGTCTGCACTACTGGGGGTTATTGTCTGAGGTCTGCACTACTGGGGGTTATTGTCTGAGGTCTGCACTACTGGGGGTTATTGTCTGAGGTCTGCACTACTGGGGGTTATTGTCTGAGGTCTGCACTACTGGGGGTTAATGTCTGAGGTCTGCACTATTGGGGGTTACTGTCTGAGGTCTGCACTACTGGGGGTTAATGTCTGAGGTCTGCACTATTGGGAGTTAATGTCTGAGGTCTGCACTATTGGGGGTTACTGTCTGAGGTCTGCACTATTGGGGGTTAATGTCTGAGGTCTGCACTATTGGGGGTTACTGTCTGAGGTCTGCACTATTGGGGGTTAATGTCTGAGGTCTGCACTATTGGGGGTTACTGTCTGAGGTCTGCACTATTGGGGGTTAATGTCTGAGGTCTGCACTATTGGGGGTTAATGTTTGAGGTCTGCACTATTGGGGGTTAATGTCTGAGGTCTGCACTATTGGGGGTTAATGTCTGAGGTCTGCACTACTGGGGGTTACTGTCTGAGGTCTGCACTACTGGGGGTTACTGTCTGAGGTCTGCACTACTGGGGGTTAATGTCTGAGGTCTGCACTACTGGGGGTTACTGTCTGAGGTCTGCACTATTATGGGGGTTACTGTCTGAGGTCTGCACTATTATGGGGGTTACTGTCTGAGGTCTGCACTATTATGGGGGTTACTGTCTGAGGTCTGCACTATTATGGGGGTTACTGTCTGAGGTCTGCACTATTATGGGGGTTACTGTCTGAGGTCTGCACTATGGTGGGGGTAACTGTCTGAGGTCTGTTAAATAGGGGGTCTGTGATTGTGGGGGGTCTATCTGTGATTGGGGGGATCCATCTGTGATGAGAGGTCTGTTATTTAGGGGGTCAGTCTGTGATGGGGGATCTGTGATTGTGGGGGGGTCAGTCTGTGATGGGGGATCTGTGATTGTGGGGGGGGGGGTTCAGTCTATGATGGGGGATCTGTGGTTGTGGGGGGGGTCAGTCTGTTAATCCCTTACAGTAAGGGGTTAAATGATTAATCCTGCAATAATTTACCCCTTACATGCTGAAAGCCCTGAGAGGGATACATTACAGATCCTTATAACCAGAGTGGATGATTATACAAGGGGGGGGGGGGGGGGGGGCGGCGAAAAAAAAAATTCTGCCCCGGGCGCCCATAACTCTGGTTACGCCACTGCTGTCCAGCCAAAGTGCAACACGAATCTATGGTTTACCTGCGAGCTCACCTCAAAGTCCTTCAGATAAAGTTTGATATTATTAAAGAAATTCCCCTTTGGGTGTGTAGCCTTCGTGCCCTTGAGGACCTTCACTTGATTGGACACTTGTCTCAAGACCTCTCAAAAACGGCTACACTGGAAAGCTTGCGGGAGCTAAAGAGCCTCAAAGTTCTTACTTTCTTACAATCTTTCCAACGTCCCCCAGACTGTTACAGATGTGGCTAGCCACTTACAGAAACTTGGTATCCAAAATGATGGAACAAAGCTTCTCACGCTTAACGCTTTAAAAAGGCTTTCTTTATTGAAAGAATTGGAGTTGATTCGATGTGATTTAGAACGCATTCCTCATGCAGTCTTCAGCCTTAACAGTTTGCAATCGCTGGACCTAAAGGAGAATAACTTTCACACCATAGAGGAGATCATAAGTTTGCAGCACTGTCGGAAACTAAGTGTTCTTCGAATTTGGCACAATCAGATTGCCTACATCCCTGACCACATCCGTAAACTGAAGATACTAGAAGAGTTGTGCCTAAATCAGCTCAGCGAAGCTGGCCCCCCTACAATCAGCACAAATAAAAACTCAAGTGTGTTTCTTTAGTGCTACGTTTGTGCTGTTTTGTGCCGCAAAAAAATACGTTTGTGCTGCTTTTATTTTGAAGATATTAGCAATTGTTTTTTCCAGACTATGACATCATCTAGCCCCCCTACAAGCCCAAATGACACAAAACTGGTCTCATTAGTTAGTGCTACGTTTGTGCTGTTTTGTGCTGCTAATATTTCCGTTCTATCTTTTATCGTTTTTGCGTTATTAATGATTTATTAACCACTTTAGCCCCGGGCCTGTTTTTCAGATTCGGTGTTTACGAGACTAAAACATTTTTTTTTGCTATAAAATTACTTAAAACCCCCAAACATTATATATTTTTTTTTTCTAACACTCTAGAGAATAAAATGGCAGTCATTGCAATACTTTTTGTTACACCGTATTTGCGCAGCGGTCTTACAAGCGCACTTTTTTTGGAAAAAATTCACTTTTTTAAATAAAAAAATAAGACAACAATAAATTTGGCCCAATTTTTTTACATATTGTGAAAGATAATGTTACGCCGAGTAAAATGATACCCAACATGACACGCTTAAAAATTGCGCCCGCTCGTGGCATGGCGTCAAACTTTTACCCTTAAAAATCTCGATAGGCGATGTTTAAAAAATTCTACAGGTTGCATTTTTTGAGATACAGAGGAGGTCTAGGGCTAGAATTATTGCTCTCGCTCTAACGATCGCGGCGATACCTCACTTGTGTGGTTTGAACACCGTTTTCATATGCGGGCGCTACTCGCGTATGCGTTCGCTTCTGCGCGCGAGCTCGTCGGGACGGGGCGATTTAAAACATTTTTTTTTTGTTTTCGTATTTATTTGTATTAATTTTACCAATTTTTAACACTAAAATAAAAAAATGATCACTTTTATTCCTATTACAAGAAATGTAAACATCCCTTGTAATAGAAAAAAGCATGACAGGTCCTCTTAAATATGAGATCTGGGGTCAAAAAGACCTCAGATCTCATATTTAGGCTAAAATGCAAAAAAAAAAAAAAAAAATTTTAAATGTCATTTTTCAAATGACATTTAATAAAAAATGTCTCTTTAAGACGCTGTTTGGAACTGACGTTTGACGTCACTTCCGCCCAGCAGAGCTACGGGGATGGACGAGGGAAATTTTTTCCCTCACTCGCATCCCCGCTGACCAGACGAGCGCACCCGATCGCCTCCGCCGCTACCGACGGCTCCGGTAAGCGGCGGAGAGCGCGGGAGCGCAGCGGGAGGGGGGGGGCACGCTCGTCCGCTACCGATAACGGCGATCTCGCGGCGATTCCGCCGCGGAGACCGCCATTATCGTTTACCCGACCGCCCACAGAAGAGATGGATATCTCGGTTGTGGCAGCAGCTGCTGCCGTTACCGAGATATCCATCCTCAAAGTGCCGACGTATACCTGCGGTGGGCGGTCGGGAAGTGGTTAAAGGTCACCAAAGGTCAATCAGCCCCCCTACAACGCCCAAATGACATGAAACTGGTCTCATTGGTTAGTGCTACGTTTGTGCTGCTAATATTTTTATTTGTGCTGTTATGGTTTTAAAGTTATAACAGTTTATTTATTTTTTTCAAACCCCATTCACTTTGCCCACCTTACAATCAGCACAAATAAAAACTCAAGTGTGTTTCTTTAGTGCTATGTTTGTGCTGTTTTGTGCTGTTTAAATTTCCTTTCTATCTTTTATTGTTTTTGCGTTATTAATGATTTATTAAAGGTCACCAAAGGTCACACAGCCCCCCTACAAGCCCAAATGACACGAAACTGGTCTCATTGGTTAGTGCTACGTTTGTGCTGTTTCGTGCTGCTAATATTTCCGTTCTATCTTTTATCGTTTTTGCGTTATTAATGATTTATTAAAGGTCACCAAAGGTCACACAGCCCCCCTACAAGCCCAAATGACACAAAACTGGTCTCATTGGTTAGTGCTACATTTGTGCTGTTTTGTGCTGCTAATATTTCCGTTCTATCTTTTATCGTTTTTGCGTTATTAATGATTTATTAAAGAGCTCAGCGAAGCTGGCCCCCCTACAATCAGCACAAATAAAAACTCAAGTGTCTTTCTTTAGTGCTACGTTTGTGCTGTTTTGTGCCGCAAAAAATTACGTTGTGCTGCTTTTATTTTGAAGATATTAGCAATGTTTTTTTTACAGACTATGACATCATCTAGCCCCCCTACAACACCCAAATGACACAAAACTGGTCTTGTTGGTTAGTGCTACGTTTGTGCTGGTTTGTGCTGCTAATATTTTTATTTGTGCTGTTATGCTTTTAAAGTCATAACAGTTTATTTATTTTTTTCAAACCCCACTCACTTTGCCCACCTTACAATCAGCACAAATAAAAACTCAAGTGTGTTTCTTTAGTGCTATGTTTGTGCTGTTTTGTGCTGTTTAAATTTCCATTCTATCTTTTATTGTTTTTGTGTTAATGATTTATCAAAGGTCACACAGCCCCCCTACAATGCCCAAATGACACAAAACTGGTCTCGTTGGTTAGTGCTACGTTTGTGCTGTTTTGTGCTGCTAAAAAAATATTTGTGCTGTTATGGTTTTTGAGTTATAACATTTTTTTTGTTTTTTTCAAATCCCACTCACTCCCCCCCCCCCCCCCCCTTACAATCAGCACAAATAAAAACTCAAATGTTTCTTTAGTGCTATGTTTGTGCTGCTAATATTTTTATTTGTGCCGTTATGGTTTTTAATATATAGCAGCTTGTTTTTTTTTGATAATAACCCACTCACTTTGCCCCCCATGTTATTAAATCTTAAAAACAAACATACTATTTGTTAGTGCTACTTTTGTGCTTTTTTGTGTCATAAAAATACACATTTGTGCTGCTTTTATTTTTAAGATAATAGCAATTTGTTTTTTCCCAGACAATGACATCACCCTGCCCTCCTGTCCCATACCTGGTTAGTGATCTCCTGGTTAGAAAGCAGCAATTGAAGCACAGCAAAGTATGAGTGCCTGTGATCAGTCCAATAGACTGCATGGTGGCACCAGTCAGCTGGTGGATGTGACAACAGAACCGGCTGATGGCATATAAGCTGGCACTGAGCTTGGCTGGCGGCAGACTGTGGGTAAGCAGCTGGAAGCAGGAGACAGGTGAAAGCTTGCTGGACTGAAGAGCTGTAGCAGGATGCAGGGTCAGATGAGTCGGGTCCATAATGGTCGGGCAGATCAGGCATAGACGGCAGACAACAGGATAGTTGGGTCACAAGCCAAATCAGCAATGGGAGTTAGATCAGGCAAGAACAGAAGGCAGAATCCAACGGAGGTCAGGAGCAAGCTGGGTTAGGATCAGAAGTCAAACACAGCAATCAGGAGCGAACACACAGAAGCTGCACACCAAACTGCAGCCTGTTTAAATAGTCTGTCTGGCGCCAGCATTGATGACAGGCTCACGCTCATCTGCCCGGCCAGTTGCCAGTCTGCGCATGCGCATATGTATGCACAGGGAGACATCATTTGTGCTATGGGCAAGCCTTTGCTGACAACCCCTACAACAGCCAAACAAAATGAAAAGGGGCTGGTTGGTTAGTGCCACGTTTGTGTTGGTTTGTGCCATTTTACTCTCCATTCTAGCTCCTTTTGTTTTTCATTTATTGTTGATTTAATAAAGGTCACCCAGCAGCCCTACAAGACACACAAGACATGAAACCAGGCTGGTTGGTGCCTCCTTTGTGCTGGTTTGTGCTGTTTAAGTATCAGTTCTACTGCTTTTTGTTTTTCAGCTATTTACTATGTATTAAAGGTCAGTAAAGGTCACTGGGTTGGTTGGTTAGTGCCGCGTTAATGCTGTTAAAATTACTATGTGTGCTGCTTTTTTATTGCAAACTTTTTTTTTTTTTATCAAACCCCACCCACTTGGCATCCCATGTTATTAGATACTATAACAATTACACCATTCATTTGTGCTGCATCTGTGATAACTTGTGAAAAAAATTACATTTGTGCTGATTTGGTTGTGGAGATCTTGTACATTATAGTTGATGAAACCCCCTCTGCATGTTAGAATCACATGCTAACAATTTCTCTTTTACACAGACAGAACTTCTTCAACAGTCTGTGCATGCGAAAAAAAATATGTATGATTTTCATGTATGCTTGAAAAAATATAATGGAGAAATCCAAGTTGTACTTATCTATTGGTTTGCTGTATAATATATTTAGAGCGCAAAGAACATAATTGGTGTCTTGTTGTTTAAACATGTATGGAAACAGGTGAAAGAGGAGTGCAAGCTACACAAACACTTTTCACTAGTCAGTAGAAATGTTTTTCTAAATTGTAATATACATTTTGTTATGTGAAAAAATATGTCTCTATGAGGCATTAACAGCGCTATATGATTTTATATCTATTGAACTCTAACAGTTCAGAATCTGCTTGTTGTGAGGTGCTGCTATCCACCAGGGTATCCTATCCTTAGGTCGGCAGCTAGCCTCAAATGCTAAGAACAAAATGCAAAAACCTGCTTATACACATAAAGTAAAACAACGTAAATGCAAAAAATAATGATAATAAATGCAGAAAATGATAATGCACTATAAGTTATACATATGTGACACAACAATTCCCAGATATGTCAAACGACTGCTTCTTTTTTTATATATATAAAAAAAGAAAAATATACAGTCTGTATAGCTATAATGTTCTTAGTGTGGAAATTCTTGAAAAAATGGTTGGAAAAAAGCAACAACATAGATCCAGGCTTTCCTTCACTTGTAGTCCCCCCTCACGGTTTGGTACTCACCAGATAGACATGGTGTTAATTGCCTTCAGATTTTGAGATCTCTCTCCTATGAAGTGTAGCTCAGCCCAGCAGCAATGTTTTCTCCTCCAAACGAATATAGATGGGGTTGAATGCATATGTGCAGCATGAGCAGTCATGTGAGCAAAAACGAAGGGGAAAAGGACATAGTGTAATACCGTTTTTATTGTAAAAAATCTTAATTTAAAAGTTATGCTTACATGTATAAAAACAAAGATATGCGCATCGATTGCAGTGTTACTGCTCACTCAGCTGGTTCTGGCGTCTCCGCTCTGTCTCCAGCCGATGTGTCCCGGGTGTAACCTGCTTCGTCTATGCGATGAGTCGTGTAGCCACGCCCTGACGCGTTTCGTGATTGGTTCACGTCTTCAGAGGGCGTGGCTACACGGCACGACTGATCGTATTTATAGGGGGATGCAATCCCTCGGCTCCTCCCTTCTTCCACTGACAGCAGCTTTGCAGGAGGAGGTGTAACACTCCCCTCTGCCCGTAACCACGCCCTACTGCCAATAGGATTCGGAGTGTCCGGTTGGCCCCTCCTCTGTGAGACAGAGCTGCTGTGTGTCATTGCTTACAGCGTCCTCCATTTTGTCGTAGCGCAAGACAATAATGTTCCCCTATGCGTTACTCTATCTAATGGGTCTATTAAGTGTTACTCCCGAAGTTTGTTATTGTCAGCACACAAGGATCACAATGCTAATATCTCAGAGGACCTCGTTGCTGACATCTGCGGAGAGCTATAGATAAAAGACTCTGACAAACAGCAGCTATGTTTTTTTATATATATATATACAAGCAAGAAAAATATATTTGGTACTAAGATTAATTATACCTAGCTATCAAAGACATATATATATATATAATAGTACCAATGTTACTCGTACCTGGTTATGGGTTAGATGACTTTTATCAACAATGTATAGATATTACCACTATTAGGGTAAATGTAACCAAGTCACGGATACCATAATACTAACTATTAATCATACATATAAAATTATCCTTAAAATACAACATATAAGGCACACTATAATATTCCGTATACTGTCCATCCTCTGTATTGTTGTATTGAGAATACCACTCGCACCAATACTCACAATATCTTTATCTGTATGGCCTATGAACTACCCTAATCCTCTGTGTTCAGTGGGGGTAGGTGTGAGAGCACTTGGTCATTGTTATGGCCAGTGAATGTAGCCAAGTATATAAGTAAAATTGTAAAATAAATAAAATAAAATAAAATAGATACAAAATTAGAAGCAGTGGACAGAGAGGTGAAATGTCCTTAGATGGTCCTACTATAAATTAATGTGCATAATATAATATTAATATGGCCCTATGCCGAAATTAATATGTTCAATGATTTTTAATTTTTAATAGAATATAGATACAGCCTCCATATAATATCAGTAGTGTACATATTTTAGTGATTGCTTATGAAGCAGTTTATGTCTAAATCTATGTTGAGGCCCTTCGGACTTAGGGTATTTGTAAGAAATATCCATTCAGTTTCTCTTTTGGATATCTCTCTTACCCTATTACTTCCTCTCCAATTAGAATCTATTTTATCTATCCCCCAGAACTTGAGTCCTATGGGGTTTTTGTCATGTTTTTGTAAAAAATGTAAGGAGACGCTATGATCTTCATACCCTGTGGTGATGTTGTATATATGTTCTCCTACTCTTTTACTCAGTTTTCTCTTCGTTCGTCCTATATACATCAATCCACAGGGACATTCCAGGGCATAGACCACATGGGTCGACATGCATGTTATACATTCTTTAATGGGGAAGTTTTTGCCATTAGCTGTTGACGTAAAATGGGTAAGGCCTCTCAAATGGGTGGAAACCTGGCGACAGGCCTTGCATCGTCTACAAGCCGTAAATCCTGACCTCTCCCAAAACATCTTTAGTTTTTTGGGGGGATCCAAGACTCTCTTTACTATTTGGTCTCCAAAAGATGGGCATTTTCTATATATAAATGGGGGAATAGGTGGTAACTGTTGATTCAAAACTTTATCCATCAGCAGTATACCCAGTGTCTTTTAATTATGATTTCAATATCCTTGTATTGCTCATTGTACTGTGAGATGAACCCCATTCATGTAGATTATTCACTGGTCGTGTTCTTGGTTCTAGTAGTTGTTCTTGTGTGGAATTACCTATAATTTCAATGAGGGAGTTCATTTCAGGTTTCTTATAGCCCTTTTCCATGAACCTCTCTCTGATAACACTTGCCTGATTCAGATAATCCATGTCATTGGTGCAATTGCGTCTAATACGCATGAACTGTCCCTTTGGGATGTTACGCAGCCAGCGTGGATGATGCCCACTTTGGATTGGAATGTAACTATTCCTGTCGGACGTCTTAAAGTATGCTTTTGTATGGTAATGGTTAGGTCCCTCATTACTGTTACATCCAAATAGTTAATTTCCTGTCGATCCCATTTAAATTCCAATTTGATGTTATTTTTATTGGAATTTAATACATCAGCATATAATTGTAACGATTCCTCCGAGCCTTCCCAAATAATAAACAGATCGTCAATGTATCGCTGGTAAAACACCAATTCCTTGCATCTGTTTTTGAATATCCACTTGTCTTCCCACTCACTCATAAATAAGTTGGCGAGGCTGGGTGCAAATTTGGCACCCATCGCCACGCCAACTTTTTGACTAAAGAAGTTACCCCCATACCAAAAATAGTTGTGTGTGAGACAGAATTCCAATGCCATTTTTAGGAATTTTTTCTGTATATAGGGTAGTTCATCCCTTTTACTTAAAGCCCAGTTTAATGCTAAAAGGGCATCTTCGTGATCTATATTGGTATACAGCGATGCAACATCAGCTGTGACCAAATACATATCAGTATCTGGTGGAATGGTAACTTCCCTTAGCTTTTTTAAGAAACTTGTAGTGTCTTTTAAATACGCCTGTGTGGTGATCACACTACTTTGTAAGAAGTGGTCCAGATATTGACCTACTCTCGATGTCACAGACTCAATACCGTTAACTATTGGTCTGGGTGGTGGTAAAGACGGATGCTTATGTATTTTGGGTACTGTGTAGATGGTTGGTATTCTGCTGAAACTGGGGCATAGAAACTGCTTTTCTTTCTTAGTGATTACTCTCATATAATATCCATAATCTATGAGGTTCTTTAAATCTGTTCTATACCGTTTGGTAGGATCACTAGTCAGCTTCAGGTATGTGATCTCATCACTGAGCATCTCCTGAATTTGGGTGTGGTAAAAATCTTTGTCCATCACCACCACCCCTCCTCCCTTATCAGCAGGCCTGACTACTATATCCTTGCGTTTCTCTAATGCTCGAATACCCTCTTTGATATGTTTAGGATTGAGGCTCTTTTTTGTCTGCAGGGTGTCCAGGTCTCTCAGGACCAGTTGCTTAAACACTTCTACATGATGGTTGGATGTTTGGGGTGGGTTGAACAAGGATCGATTTCTCAAACCACTGTTAACTCCCACTACCTGTGAATATTTGTTACTGGTTGTCCCACAATTATTGGTAAGGAAATATCTTTTAATGTTGATTTTCCTTATATATTTGTGTAGATCGATATACACTCCAAATTTATTTAATACTTTAGTTGCGGAACATTTAAATTTGCACCCAGCCTCGCCAACTTATTTATGAGTGAGTGGGAAGACAAGTGGATATTCAAAAACAGACGCAAGGAATTGGTGTTTTACCAGCGATACATTGACGATCTGTTTATTATTTGGGAAGGCTCGGAGGAATCGTTACAATTATATGCTGATGTATTAAATTCCAATAAAAATAACATCAAATTGGAATTTAAATGGGATCGACAGGAAATTAACTATTTGGATGTAACAGTAATGAGGGGACCTAACCATTACCATACAAAAGCATACTTTAAGACGTCCGACAGGAATAGTTACATTCCAATCCAAAGTGGGCATCATCCACGCTGGCTGCGTAACATCCCAAAGGGACAGTTCATGCGTATTAGACGCAATTGCACCAATGACATGGATTATCTGAATCAGGCAAGTGTTATCAGAGAGAGGTTCATGGAAAAGGGCTATAAGAAACCTGAAATGAACTCCCTCATTGAAATTATAGGTAATTCCACACAAGAACAACTACTAGAACCAAGAACACGACCAGTGAATAATCTACATGAATGGGGGTTCATCTCACAGTACAATGAGCAATACAAGGATATTGAAATCATAATTAAAAGACACTGGGGTATACTGCTGATGGATAAAGTTTTGAATCAACAGTTACCACCTATTCCCCCATTTATATATAGAAAATGCCCATCTTTTGGAGACCAAATAGTAAAGAGAGTCTTGGATCCCCAAAAAACTAAAGATGTTTTGGGAGAGGTCAGGATTTACGGCTTGTAGACGATGCAAGGCCTGTCGCCAGGTTTCCACCCATTTGAGAGGCCTTACCCATTTTACGTCAACAGCTAATGGCAAAAACTTCCCATTAAAGAATGTATAACATGCATGTCGACCCATGTGGTCTATGCCCTGGAATGTCCCTGTGGGTTGATGTATATAGGACGAACGAAGAGAAAACTGAGTAAAAGAGTAGGAGAACATATATACAACATCACCACAGGGTATGAAGATCATAGCGTCTCCTTACATTTTTTACAAAAACATGACAAAAACCCCATAGGACTCAAGTTCTGGGGGATAGATAAAATAGATTCTAATTGGAGAGGAAGTAATAGGGTAAGAGAGATATCCAAAAGAGAAACTGAATGGATATTTCTTACAAATACCCTAAGTCCGAAGGGCCTCAACATAGATTTAGACATAAACTGCTTCATAAGCAATCACTAAAATATGTACACTACTGATATTATATGGAGGCTGTATCTATATTCTATTAAAAATTAAAAATCATTGAACATATTAATTTCGGCATAGGGCCATATTAATATTATATTATGCACATTAATTTATAGTAGGACCATCTAAGGACATTTCACCTCTCTGTCCACTGCTTCTAATTTTGTATCTATTTTATTTTATTTATTTTACAATTTTACTTATATACTTGGCTACATTCACTGGCCATAACAATGACCAAGTGCTCTCACACCTACCCCCACTGAACACAGAGGATTAGGGTAGTTCATAGGCCATACAGATAAAGATATTGTGAGTATTGGTGCGAGTGGTATTCTCAATACAACAATACAGAGGATGGACAGTATACGGAATATTATAGTGTGCCTTATATGTTGTATTTTAAGGATAATTTTATATGTATGATTAATAGTTAGTATTATGGTATCCGTGACTTGGTTACATTTACCCTAATAGTGGTAATATCTATACATTGTTGATAAAAGTCATCTAACCCATAACCAGGTACGAGTAACATTGGTACTATTATATATATATATATGTCTTTGATAGCTAGGTATAATTAATCTTAGTACCAAATATATTTTTCTTGCTTGTATATATATATATAAAAAAACATAGCTGCTGTTTGTCAGAGTCTTTTATCTATAGCTCTCCGCAGATGTCAGCAACGAGGTCCTCTGAGATATTAGCATTGTGATCCTTGTGTGCTGACAATAACAAACTTCGGGAGTAACACTTAATAGACCCATTAGATAGAGTAACGCATAGGGGAACATTATTGTCTTGCGCTACGACAAAATGGAGGACGCTGTAAGCAATGACACACAGCAGCTCTGTCTCACAGAGGAGGGGCCAACCGGACACTCCGAATCCTATTGGCAGTAGGGCGTGGTTACGGGCAGAGGGGAGTGTTACACCTCCTCCTGCAAAGCTGCTGTCAGTGGAAGAAGGGAGGAGCCGAGGGATTGCATCCCCCTATAAATACGATCAGTCGTGCCGTGTAGCCACGCCCTCTGAAGACGTGAACCAATCACGAAACGCGTCAGGGCGTGGCTACACGACTCATCGCATAGACGAAGCAGGTTACACCCGGGACACATCGGCTGGAGACAGAGCGGAGACGCCAGAACCAGCTGAGTGAGCAGTAACACTGCAATCGATGCGCATATCTTTGTTTTTATACATGTAAGCATAACTTTTAAATTAAGATTTTTTACAATAAAAACGGTATTACACTATGTCCTTTTCCCCTTCGTTTTTGCTCACATGACTGCTCATGCTGCACATATGCATTCAACCCCATCTATATTCGTTTGGAGGAGAAAACATTGCTGCTGGGCTGAGCTACACTTCATAGGAGAGAGATCTCAAAATCTGAAGGCAATTAACACCATGTCTATCTGGTGAGTACCAAACCGTGAGGGGGGACTACAAGTGAAGGAAAGCCTGGATCTATGTTGTTGCTTTTTTCCAACCATTTTTTCAAGAATTTCCACACTAAGAACATTATAGCTATACAGACTGTATATTTTTCTTTTTTTTATATATATAAAAAAAGAAGCAGTCGTTTGACATATCTGGGAATTGTTGTGTCACATATGTATAACTTATAGTGCATTATCATTTTCTGCATTTATTATCATTATTTTTTGCATTTACGTTGTTTTACTTTATGTGTATAAGCAGGTTTTTGCATTTTGTTCTTAGCATTTGAGGCTAGCTGCCGACCTAAGGATAGGATACCCTGGTGGATAGCAGCACCTCACAACAAGCAGATTCTGAACTGTTAGAGTTCAATAGATATAAAATCATATAGCGCTGTTAATGCCTCATAGAGACATATTTTTTCACACACACTTCTTTCATTATAATAGCTGCTTTTGTCTGCATATATGTTTATATAACCTATTAAATTAGAAGACCTGTCCACTGAGCGCTAGGACCAGCCTCTATCTTAGGATATATCCTGGTACATCTTTTATACATTTTGTTATAATAGCACAATTTTTTACATTGTTCCTTGCTAGGCCTCTTACTCAGCCTGGAGTTTATTTTTGTAATGCTCCTCCTCTGTACCTGGCTCTGTAAGCACTGCACACAGTACCTTGGAGGAAGGCACTAATACAGCTTAAGCAACCTCATGCTTGATGTTTTGACTGCTGCCTGAAAGATTACAGGGTAAATTTAAGTTTAACCCACTTGTTTTTACAGCTTTTGCAACCTCATGCTTGATGCTTTGACGGCTACCTGAGTGTAAATCAAGTCAATTAACCACTTAAGACCCGGACCAATATGCAGGCTAAAGACCCAAGGTGTTTTTACAATTTGTCAGTGCGCTGCTTTAACTGGTAATTGTGCGGTCATGCAATGTTCTATCGAAACGAAATTTGCGTCCTTTTCTTCCCACAAATAGAGCTTTCTTTTGATGGTATTTGATTGCCTCTGCGATTTTTTTTTTTGCGATATATAACGGAAAAAAAGACCGAAAATTTTGAAAAAAAAAGATTTTTCTTATAACAACAAGTAAAAAATATCGAATAAACTAAATTTTAGTCAAACATTTAGGCCAAAATGTATTCAGCCACATGTCTTTAGTAAAAAAAATCGCAATAAGCGTATATTTATTGGTTTTCGCAAAAGTTATAGCGTCTACAAACTAGGGTACATTTTCTGGAATTTACACAGCTTTTATTTTATGACTGCCCATCTCATTTCTTGAGGTGCTAAAATGGCAGGGCAGTACAAAACCCCCCAAATGACCCCATTTTGGAAAGTAGACACCCCAAGGAAACTGCTGAGAGGCATGTTGAGTTCATTGAATATTTTTTTTTTTGGTCCCAAGTGATTGAATAATGACAAAAAAAATTAAAATAAAAAATGTTTACAAAAAGTTGTCACTAAATGATATATTGCTCACACATGATATGGTTATATGTGGAATTGCACCCCAAAATACATTCTGCTGCTTCTCCTGAGTATGGGGATACTACATGTTTGGGACTTTTTGGGAGCTTAGCCGCATACGGGACCCCAAAAACCAAGCACCGCCTTCAGCATTTCTAAGGGCGCAAATTTTTGATTTCACTCCTCACTACCTATCACAGTTTCGAAGGCCATAAAATGCCAAAATAGCACAAAACCCCCCCAAATGACCCCATTTTGGAAAGTAGACACCCCAAGGAAACTGCTAAGAGGCATGTTGAGTCCATTGATAATTTTTTTTTTTGGTCCCAAGTCATTGAATAATGACCAAAAAAAAAAAATTACAAAACGTTGTCACTAAATGATATATTTCTCACACATGCCATGGGCATATGTGGAATTGCACCCCAAAATACATTCTGCTGCTTCTCCTGAGTACGGGGATACCACATGTGTGGGACTTTTTGGGAGCCTAGCCGCGTACGGGGCCCCGAAAACCAATCACCGCCTCAGGCTTTCTAAGGGCATACATTTTTGATTTCACTCCTCACTACCTATCACAGTTTTGAAGGCCATAAAATGCCAAGATGGCACACAACCCCCAAATGACCCCATTTTGGAAAGAAGACACCCCAAGCTATTTGCTGAGAGGCATGTTGAGTCCATGGAATATTTTTTTTTTTTGGTCCCAAGTCATTGAATAATGACCAAAAAAAAAAAATTACAAAACTTTGTCACTAAATGATATATTTCTCACACATGCCATAGGCATATGTGGAATTGCACCCCAAAATACATTCTGCTGCTTCTCCTGAGTACAGGGATACCACATGTGTGGGACTTTTTGGGAGCCTATCCGCGTACGGGGCCCGAAATCCAAGCACTGCCTTCAAGATTTGTGTGAGTGAAATCAAAAATTTATGTCCTTAGAAATCTTGAAGGCGGTGATTGGTTTTCGGGGTCTCATACGCGGCTAGGCTCCCAAAAAGTCCCACACATGTGGTATCCCCGTACTCAGGAGAAGCAGCAGAATGTATTTTGGGGTGCAATTCCACATATAACCATGGCATGTGTGAGAAATATATCATTTAGTGACAATGTTTTGTACATTTTTTTTTTTTATTATTTTTTTTGGTCATTATTCAATCACTTGGGGCAAAAAAAAAAATATTCCATGGACTCAATATGCCTCTCAACAAATAGCTTGGGGTGTCTACTTTCCAAAATGGGGTCATTTGGGGGGGTTTGTGCCATTTTGGCATTTTATGGCCTTCGAAACTGTGATAGGTAGTGCGGAGTGAAATCAAAAATTTGCGTCCTTAGAAATGCTGAAGCCGGTGCTTGGTTTTCGGGGTCCCGTACGCGGCTAGGCTCCCAAAAAGTCCCACATGTGGTATCCCCGTACTCAGGAGAAGTAGCAGAATGTATTTTAGGGTGCAACTCCACATATAACCATGGCATGTGTGAGCAATATATCATTTAGTGGCAAATTTTTTATTTTTTATTTATTTTTTTGTCATTATTCAATCACTTTGGACAAAAAAAAAAAAAATCTATGGACTCAACATGCCTCTCAGTAGTTTCCTTGGGGTGTCTACTTTCCAAAATGGGGTCATTTGTTTTTTTTTTGTGCTATTTTGACATTTTATGGCCTTCGAAACTGTGATAGGTAGTGAGGAGTGAATTTATATATGCCGAAGCATGGGGGCATCCTCCCGCAAAAAAGTTATGCCGCGTACACACGGTCGGACTTTTCTATGCCGCGTACACACGGTCGGACTTTTCTATGCCGTGTACACATGGTCAGACTTTTCCACGGGTAAGGCCTCCGTAGGTGGGTCAACCGTATGTACGCGGCATTAGGAGCAAAATCGCTCCTCCGCTCCTCCGCCCCTAATGCCCCCATGCTTCGGCATATATGCTCTTTTTTGGACTGTGGTGGTGAAATCACCTCCTACAGCGTTGGAGTCGCAGCTTTATATATATCGTGGGAGCAAACGCTGTTGCTGTCACGCTAAATAAATCCGCGCTGCAACTGAATGGCGTACCTGCTAAGCAAATGATGGTTAACATTAAAACAAAGTAACATTACAGTATAACAGTAAGATCATACCATACCTGCAAAGCAAATACCAATAAAAAAAACATAGTAAAAAATAAAACATTTTTTTTAACGCAACCTGTGCCTAATATATATATATATATATATAAATGCCGAAGCATGGGTGCATCCTCCCGCAAAAAAGTTATGCCGCGTACACACGGTTGGACTTTTCTATGCCGTGTACACATGGTCAGACTTTTCTATGCCGTGTACACATGATCAGACTTGTCCACGGGAAAGCCTCCGTAGGAATGTCAACCGTATGTACGCGGCATTAGGAGCAAAATCGCTCCTCCACCCCTAGTGCCCCCATGCTTCGGCATATATGCTCTTTTTTTAACTGTGGTGGTGAAATCACCTCCTACAGCACTGGAGTCACGGCTTTATATATCGTGGGAGCAAACGCCGTTGCTGTCAAGATAAATAAGTCCGCGCAACAGCTGAATGGCGTACCTGAAAACAGTAAAGTAAATTACTTACCTGAAAAGCAAGCATGAAAAAACATAACAATAAAACTTTGCAGAATAAAATAGAGTAAAAAAGAGCAGAACAATAGAGAGAGAATAGAGAGGGAGAGAACAATAAAAACAACAACTATTTTTGTTTTTTTTATTTTATATTTTTTTTGTGTTTTTTTACTTTTTACTTTTTTTTTTTTTTTTACACTTTTTTTTTGTAACTGTAACTGTTCAACTTTTCGGTTCCAGGTTTGGGTCTCTCAAAATGCGATGGCATCTTGGGAGACCCTGTGTACGTGTGCCTAGCCTGTGATATGTTTTGCCCTACGCTAATACTTCACTAGTGTGTGGAAGCGTTCAAAACATTTGCCAATACAAAGACCAGGATCGGCAGGACATCGGGGACAAAAATAACGGGTGTCACACCTAAATCCGCGCTTGCTACAGACACGACATCTTCTTTGGGGGGCTCGTTGGGTAGGGGTACTCTCGAGGGCATATATAAAATGCCTCTCATGCAGTCGGCTTACTGCATTTGGTAGGGGATGGTGAGGTGGAAAACCTCCTGGATACAGGAGTCCGTTGATGATATCCTTCTGGAATTGGAGGAAGGATACATTCTGTCCTGAAGTTTTGTATAAGACAAAAGCATTCAGCAAAGTCAATTGGAATAAATGTAGAGACACTTTTTTGTACCAGCGTCTCGATTTACGGGCAATATGATACGGCGCCATCAACTGGTCGTTGAGGTCCACCCCTCCCATATTTTGGTTATATTCGTGGACACAGAGGGGTTTCTCCACAACACCAGTCGCCGTACGAATTTGTACTGTCGTGTCTGCGTGAAGGGTGGTAAGAAGGAAAACATTCTTATTGTCCCGCCACTTCACAGCGAGCAAATTATTACATCTGCAGCAGGCTCTCGCCCCCAGCTTTATACGGGCATCTACAAGCCGCTGGGGAAAGCCCCGGCGATTAGGTCGCACGGTGCCACATGCTCCAATCTGATGATCAAACAAGTGACTAAAAAGTGGCACGCTGCTGTAATAATTGTCCACATACAAGTGGTACCCCTTTCCGAATAAGGGTGACACCAAGTCCAGACAATCTTGCCAGCGCTCCCCATGTAATCTGGGCATCCTTCCGGCTCTACGTGACTATCTTTGCCCTCATAAACCCTAAAGCTCCATGTGTAGCCTGTTGCCCTGTCACCGAGCTTATAGAGCTTGACCCCGTATCTGGCACGCTTGCTGGGAAGGAACTGCTTGAAAGACAAGCGGCCAGCAAATTTAACCAGGGACTCGTCAACGCAGACAACTTGCTGGGGATTAAACAAGGCTGCATAACGTTCGTTGAAATGGTTTATGAGGGGCCGAATTTTGTAGAGCCGGTCAAATTCAGGGTCTCCACGTGGACGACAGAGTGCATTGTCGCTGAAATGCAGGAACCGCAGGATCGTCTCGTATCGTTTCCTGGCCATGTGAGCAGAGAATATGGGCATTTGGTCAATTGGCTCTGTGGACCAATACATGCGCAATTGAGGAAATTTGTGTATGCCCATATTGAGGGTAAGGCCCAGAAAGGTCTTAAATTCGGAAACCTCAAGAGGTTTCCATTCTTTGGCAAGGAGGGTCTGGGGATTAGCGGCGATGTAGGTACCAGCATATAAATTAGTCTGGTCCACAATAGATCTATAGAGATCTTCTGTGAAATACAGCGAATAAAAATCAAGTGGCATAAAATTCGCTGTATCCACCTGAATTCCGGGTTTGCCAGTGAATGGGGGAAGTACGGGTGCTGCAGAAGTGGTGGGGACCCAATCAGGATAGGCGAATTCTGCAGGAAGGGCACTATGGGCACGACGGGCCTGTCTTTGTTTTCTTCTTGGTGGCAGCGGGTCACTACTTGTGCTTGCCACCTCGCCAGCTTGAACTGCACTTATGGGGCTCGCCACGTCACTACGTGATACTGCAGTGCTGGATGAACGACCAGGGTGTACTAGGCCGCTGGTGCTTGCCAATCCACCAAAAGGAATAGCGGCGCTAGTACTCGCTCTCTGCTCCATACAAGGGTCCTGCGGTTCTTGCTCCTCAACAACCTTAGAACGGGGTCGGGTGCGCCTGGCCTTAGCAGGGACCACTACTCCGTCGTCCGAGCTATCTGACATGGAGCCGCTGTCGTAAACAGGATCATATTCTGAGCCCGAATCTGTCAGATGCGTGACCTCCTCATCATCATCTGACGACATGCACATGAACCTAACAGCCTCTTCACCACTGTACATCCGCTTTGCCATTTTGGGCTCTAAATTTAGTTGTAGACTGGTGATGATTCACGGGTAAAAAAAGCACCTGGCTATAGAAAGGCAAATGTAGAAAACGCTTCAAAAAAACTGTTAGCGATCGCAGGGATCAGGCCTGTCTCTGCGAACGCTGCAGTTGTGTGTGATGTGTTTTTGAAGTGACAGTGATCGATCGATACTGCACTTGGGTGGGTTGGGCTGGGCAGAGGGGCAAAACGCAAGTGCTAGCGGGTATCTGGACTGATTCCGCTAACAATGCGTTTTTGGGTACCCTAAACTGCTGGGTACGCTAGTATAGATCTGATCAGATCAGGTATAGATCTGTTCAGATACTATACCACTAAGGGGGGTGTATGCTTTGCGAGTGGGTGTAAGCGTTACTGGCACTAACCGAACACTGCCTGGGGCGATGCACACCCTAACTGGCGCTAAAATTTAATTTAAATCACCCGCCGGGCGATCAGGGGGTTAAACCTTTATTGGGTAATATACGGCGGGTGCGCTGATGCTATAAACAGCAAACTAAGTAACCAGCGTCAACCGTAACACTTATACGGTGATCACTGGTGAAAGGGTTAACTAAGGGGCAATCAGGGGGTTAAAACCTTTGTATGGTAATATATGGGGGTACCTAACGCTTTCTAAAAACCTAAATAACTAACTGGCTAACCTGCGTCACCAGTGACACTTATATGGTGATCACTGGTGAAAGGGTTAACTCTAGGGGCAATCAGGGGTTAAAAACTTTATGGGGGTACCTAGCGCTATATAAACCTGGCGGCGAACCTCAAAAAAAACTAACTGCCTAGCGGCAACAGTGACACTAATACAGCGATCAGAAAATCGATCGCTTAGTGACACTGGCAATAGGGGGGTGAAAGGGTTAACTAGGGCAGTGATCAAGGGGTTTAAACCTTTATTCGGGGGGGGTAGGGGGCTACCCTAGACCTAAAGGGGGCTAAGACTAACTGCCCTGATACTTTTTACTGCAACACTGACACTAAATGCAGTTATCAGAAATAAATGATAACTGTATTCAGTGACACAATGTTACAGTGGACTGTGGGGGGGGCGATCGGCGGGTGACAGGAAGGGGTTAAGTGTGCCTATGTGTACCTGTGTCAGTGTGATGCTTGGTGCAACTTACTGTGTGATGTGTTCTCTCCTCAGCGTCGGACGAAAAGACCGACACGAGGAGGAACACAGCACTTCCCTCTTCCTGTGTTTACACTTAGCACAGGAAGAGGCTGGCGGGCGCGCGCATTGGCTGGGAGCGATCGCGAGGGGGTGGCTGAAAACGAGTAGCCGCCCCCTCATCCCGGATCGCTCCCGGAGCTAAAGGAACCGCCGCATGTACGGGGGGGGGGGTCCGATCGGACCCCCGAACCCCCTCAAGGCACCAACGTATATATACGTTGATGTGCCTGTCGGTGCCATTCTGCCGACGTAAATGTACATGCGGCGGTCCTTAACTGGTTAAAGTATAGCCCACTAATTTTTTCTTTTGATGTGTTTGTTAGTGATGCATCCATGTGTATACACTGTGTTCTGTGTTATCCAGAATTTTGAATCCATGTAGCAATATACTGAAATCATTTCCTGTCTACACACAAAGGTACATTGGTAACTGTACTCCCAATTTTTTTATTTTTATTTTTTTTTGCCCAAACTGGGTACCTATTTGTTCTGACTTTAACTAAATGGTAAGCTGTAAGGGAATTGTAAATGCTAGGCCAGACTGTGGAAATTCTACACTTCAAACACTTGTATGATGTATGTGATATATATATATATATATATATATATATATATATATACACACACACACACACACACACACACATATTTGAGATTTAAACCACATAATGCTAGCAACTCAGGCTGTGCTGTGTTGAAGACACTGATGCATGGAGAATACTTAAAGCAGAGGTCCACACAAAAATGGAACTTCCGCTTTTCGGAACCCCCCCTCCACATTTGGCACCTTTCAGGGGGAGGGGGTGAAGATGCCTGTCTAATCTGGTATTTGCACCCACTTCCAGGCGTAGACCTCCACAGAATCTGCAGGGGTCTATGTATCACATCCTGTCGTCCCCCGTTCTGGGAGACAGAAGACAGGAGGGACCATTTCGATTGCGCAGCACGACTCGCACATGCGCAGTAGGGAATCGGGAAGTGAAGTTGAAGTTCCTGATTCCCTTAACGAAGATGGCAGCGGCAGCATCCAAGGCACGGGTTGACCTCAGGTGCCATCATCGCAGGCGCGCTGGACAGATAAGTGTCCATATTTTAAAGTCAGCAGCTGCAGTATTTGTAGCTGCTGACATCTAAATAAAAAAATGTGGTGGATCTCTGCTTTAAGTATAAGCTTGCAGTAGCTATAGCTTTTACTGTTAGATGGGGTGCAAGGTAGAGGGGAGAATATTTTTAAGGCACAAAAAGTAAAACAATTGAATGGTGCCTTTATATTTAAAATTTAATACCATGGGGGTGTAAAGTGGGCAGGACTAGAGGTGACACAATGTAAAATATAATGTGACATTTCTCTAAAACGAAACCATTGTTCTGTCAAGATCGCCAACTCATCAACATCTCGTAGCTGTACTGTGCATGCGCTGGTTGGAAATGTTTAGAGCAGCCTTCAGTAAATGGAAGACCAAACAATGCCATGTCCACACTTTCAGCCCACCAGTATGCAGGGCGTGACCCCAGCTGCTCAACAGTCATTTGTTTCTGATATCGCCGGTGTCCCAGCAACCAGTGATGTTACATGTGGGCCCCACCCCCTGTAGCAAGTTGATCCACCCAGGTACTGCCCCCTGCAGCTCCTCCCTTCTACAATGTACTGTGCCTGTCCAGCTACTTGACGTGTGCAGGTATGCTGTTCACTTGAATGGGGTTTATAGGTGCACTCTGATAGGCACATATGGTGTAAAGCAGGGGTGTCAAACTCAATTTCATTGTGGGCCGCATCAGCATTATGGTTGCCCTCAAAAGGACCAGTTGTATCTGTAAGATTAAGATGTCCAGCGCATCCCCTCCCTTACATTAGATGTCAAGAACCACCCCACAATCAGAAGTTGAGTCCCCCACTCTCCCTTACATCACAGTGCACCCCCCTTTCCTTATGCTGCTGCTGGGAAGAAGTTGGATGCATTGCTTGAAAGCAGAAAGTAAGGGTCTGGAGGATGACTGGAGAGGTCCGCAGGCCTTGTGTTTGCCACTTCTGGTGTAAAGGGACACTATGATGGGTACATATGGTGTAAAGTGGGCACTCTGATGGGCACATATGATATGAAGAGGCAATCTGTTGGGCACATATGATGTAAAGGGGCACTCTCATGAGGGCACCTGATGTATAGGGGCACTCTGAGGAGCACATATGATGGAAAGAGGCACTCTGATGGGCACATATGATGAAGAGGGGCACTCTGCTGGGCACATATGTGTAATGGGGCGTTCTGGTGGGCACATATGGTGTGAAGGGGCTCTCTGGTGGGCACAAATTATGGAAATGGGCACTCTGATGGGGACGTGAAATTGATGTAAAGGGGCACTGTGATGGGTGGGGACCCTGATGTAAAGGGGCACTCTGATGGGAAATAGGATGCAATGGGGCACTCTATGAGCACATAAGATGGAAAGGGGCACTCTGATGGGGACAACTAATGTAAGAATGTCGAAACTGAAACTTGACAAAAAATATTGTTGAAATGCTATGGAAAGTATACATTTTTCAGTTTTTGATAGACATACAGTGACTACAAATGTTCTAGATCATAGCACAAACTTGAGTTTCGGACCTTGGCTAAAAGAGAATTTTAGTGACATAGGGCCAGATTCAGGAACAGTTAGGCTGGCGGATCCAGTGATCCGCCAGCCTAACTGTGACTTTGAGCCGGCGTTTCTGTTTTCTGTAACCAGAAAACAAAAACGCCGGGTTGAAGCTCCGATGCGAGCAGCGTAAACTGAGTTTCGCCATCGCATCGTTACTTCAACTTAAAAATGGCGCCGGGGGTTCGTTCCCGCCGATTTTACGCGCTCAAAAAATATGTTAATGAGCGGAAATCGGCAATTCACGATCGAATTCCGGCGCAACGCAATGCCGATACGACGTTTCCGGACGGGATACGCAGCGCATAGTTATACCTACATGGGGTTGGAATATCCTATGTTAGGTATAGGCGTCGTGATCGCGTCGGAAAAAAAAAAAAAAACGTTCGCTTGCGTAAAACGTTCATGAATGGGAATGTGACGTCATTGACGTTCATTCACAGAATTTGGAGCATGCGCACGGGGATGTTTGACACTCGACGCATGCGCAGTACGTTGGCGGCGGGATCGCGCTTAGTTAGATACTACACGCCCCGTACCCGCCCAATTTGAATTCCGCCGGCTCATTTGCGATGCGCCTGCCGCAACTTTAGGAGCAAGTGCTTCGTGAATGACAGCACTTGCTCCTAAAATTTCTGCAGCGTAACGCAAATGAGAAGCGTTACTCTGGAGCAAAGATGCTCCCATCTTACCTGAATCTGGCCCATAGAATTTAATTAAATACCCTAGTTTAGAGATTATGATATCTTTGGGTATATCTAAAACCTCTAAAGTTGAGGGAACTAAGATGGGTTGATGGCAGACCATCCCCCTTACCTGTTTGTATATATGCATGCTGAGAGTAGGCTAGAGGCCCCCGAAATTTAGCAATGAGGCCCCTAGCATGTCAAGTATTCAAAAAGGAATGGGGTCTGCCATCACTGTTGTCTTGGATTCCTAACTTTGAAGATGCAGGGCCCCCCCCTGGACATCATATTCCATCAGAATCTCAATCCGCTGTACTGCACATGTAAATATTCTGTTGCTCCATAGAGGTGAAAGGAGTGTCCGATCCGATCAGGTACGACGGAAAAAACACGGCACAGGCTACTGATCAGGCAGCATGTGTAAAAGGAGCCTAAAATACATTTATGTTATCTGCAGACACATGAACATGGTTACAATGTGTCACACAAATTAAACTAAATAACCATTTTTTTTAGCATGGTAACTTAATGTACATAAAATTCGTTAATGTTTATTGACTGAGTGACCAGGGCAAATAAACAACTCTAGTTGCCTTAATATTTTACCTACAAATTGTACAAAAATATGGTGTGTAAAAAACGATGTATATTACTATATAAAAAAATAACTTAAAATATCAAAACTGAGAGAATGGATGTTTAAGC
Source organism: Rana kukunoris (assembly GCA_029574335.1). Lineage (NCBI taxonomy): Eukaryota > Metazoa > Chordata > Amphibia > Anura > Ranidae > Rana > Rana kukunoris. Next base: position 485,876,074 of record CM056051.1, on the reverse strand, counting down.
AGCACAGTAGCAGCACTAACTAATCAGCCAGTTTCACATCCTTATGCTTTTATAGTGGGGGAGGGTGGGGTTTGATTAATTAAAAAAAACTTTTGCAATAAAAAAGCAGCACACATAGTAATTTTAACAGCACTAACGCGGCACTAACCAACCAACCCATTGACCTTTACTGACCTTTAATAAATAGTTAGTAAATAGCTGAAAATCCAAAAGCAGTAGACTGATACTTAAACAGCACAAACCAGCACAAAGGAGGCACCAACCAGCCTGGTTTCATGTCTTGTGTCTCTTGTAGGGCTGCTGGGTGACCTTTATTAAATCAACAATAAATGAAAAACAGGAGCTAGAATGGAGAGTAAAATGGCACAAACCAACACAAACGTGGCACTAACCAACCAGCCCCTTTTCATTTTGTTTGGCTGTTGTAGGGGTTGTCAGCAAAGGCTTGCCCATAGCACAAATGATGTCTCCCTGTGCATACATATGCGCATGCGCAGACTGGCAACTGGCCGGGCAGATGAGCGTGAGCCTGTCATCAATGCTGGCGCCAGACAGACTATTTAAACAGGCTGCAGTTTGGTGTGCAGCTTCTGTGTGTTCGCTCCTGATTGCTGTGTTTGACTTCTGATCCTAACCCAGCTTGCTCCTGACCTCCGTTGGATTCTGCCTTCTGTTCTTGCCTGATCTAACTCCCATTGCTGATTTGGCTTGTGACCCAACTATCCTGTTGTCTGCCGTCTATGCCTGATCTGCCCGACCATTATGGACCCGACTCATCTGACCCTGCATCCTGCTACAGCTCTTCAGTCCAGCAAGCTTTCACCTGTCTCCTGCTTCCAGCTGCTTACCCACAGTCTGCCGCCAGCCAAGCTCAGTGCCAGCTTATATGCCATCAGCCGGTTCTGTTGTCACATCCACCAGCTGACTGGTGCCACCATGCAGTCTATTGGACTGATCACAGGCACTCATACTTTGCTGTGCTTCAATTGCTGCTTTCTAACCAGGAGATCACTAACCAGGTATGGGACAGGAGGGCAGGGTGATGTCATTGTCTGGGAAAAAACAAATTGCTATTATCTTAAAAATAAAAGCAGCACAAATGTGTATTTTTATGACACAAAAGTAGCACTAACAAATAGTATGTTTGTTTTTAAGATTTAATAACATGGGGGGCAAAGTGAGTGGGTTATTATCAAAAAAAAACAAGCTGCTATATATTAAAAACCATAACGGCACAAATAAAAATATTAGCAGCAGAAACATAGCACTAAAGAAACATTTGAGTTTTTATTTGTGCTGATTGTAAGGGGGGGGGGGGGAGTGAGTGGGATTTGAAAAAAACAAAAAAAATGTCATAACTCAAAAACCATAACAGCACAAATATTTTTTTAGCAGCACAAAACAGCACAAACGTAGCACTAACCAACGAGACCAGTTTTGTGTCATTTGGGCATTGTAGGGGGGCTGTGTGACCTTTGGTGACCTTTGATAAATCATTAACACAAAAACAATAAAAGATAGAATGGAAATTTAAACAGCACAAAACAGCACAAACATAGCACTAAAGAAACACACTTGAGTTTTTATTTGTGCTGATTGTAAGGTGGGCAAAGTGAGTGGGGTTTGAAAAAAATAAATAAACTGTTATGACTTTAAAAGCATAACAGCACAAATAAAAATATTAGCAGCACAAACCAGCACAAACGTAGCACTAACCAACAAGACCAGTTTTGTGTCATTTGGGTGTTGTAGGGGGGCTAGATGATGTCATAGTCTGTAAAAAAAACATTGCTAATATCTTCAAAAAAAAGCAGCACAAACGTAATTTTTTGCGGCACAAAACAGCACAAACGTAGCACTAAAGAAAGACACTTGAGTTTTTATTTGTGCTGATTGTAGGGGGCCAGCTTCGCTGAGCTCTTTAATAAATCATTAATAACGCAAAAACGATAAAAGATAGAACGGAAATATTAGCAGCACAAAACAGCACAAACGTAGCACTAACCAATGAGACCAGTTTCGTGTCATTTGGGCTTGTAGGGGGGCTGTGTGACCTTTGGTGACCTTTAATAAATCATTAATAACGCAAAAACAATAAAAGATAGAAAGGAAATTTAAACAGCACAAAACAGCACAAACATAGCACTAAAGAAACACACTTGAGTTTTTATTTGTGCTGATTGTAAGGTGGGCAAAGTGAATGGGGTTTGAAAAAAATAAATAAACTGTTATAACTTTAAAACCATAACAGCACAAATAAAAATATTAGCAGCACAAACCAGCACAAACGTAGCACTAACCAATGAGACCAGTTTCGTGTCATTTGGGCGTTGTAGGGGGCTGATTGACCTTTGGTGACCTTTAATAAATCATTAATAACGCAAAAACGATAAAAGATAGAACGGAAATATTAGCAGCACAAAACAGCACAAACGTAGCACTAACCAACCAGACCAGTTTCGTGTCATTTGGGCTTGTAGGGGGGCTGTGTGACCTTTGGTGACCTTTAATAAATCATTAATAAGGCAAAAACGATAAAAGATAGAACGGAAATATTAGCAGCACAAAACAGCACAAACGTAGCACTAACCAACCAGACCAGTTTTGTGTCATTTGGGCTTGTAGGGGGGCTGTGTGACCTTTGGTGACCTTTAATAAATCATTAATAACGCAAAAACGATAAAAGATAGAACGTAAATATTAGCAGCACAAAACAGCACAAACGTAGCACTAACTAATGAGACCAGTTTTGTGTCATTTGGGCTTGTAGGGGGGCTAGATGATGTCATAGTCTGGAAAAAACAATTGCTAATATCTTCAAAATAAAAGCAGCACAAACGTAATTTTTTGCGGCACAAAACAGCACAAACGTAGCACTAAAGAAACACACTTGAGTTTTTATTTGTGCTGATTGTAGGGGGGCCAGCTTCGCTGAGCTAAATAAATCATAACAAGATTCTTGTTTTGCCATCTACAATCTTCTATTGTACCAAACTCTGCCACCTTGACCTCTCCCACAATGAGATCTGTGAGTTGCCACCAGAAGTCGGATTCTTACAGATGTTGCAGTTTTTCTCTTTGGCCCAAATTTTTTTTTAGAAGATCTTCCCAATGAGCTTTTCGTCTGCCACAAGCTTAATGCCCTGTACACACGATCACTTTTTGTGATGAAAAAAAATGACATTTTTTAAAATGTCATTTAAAATGATCGTGTGTGGCCAAAATGTCATTTTATGTCTTCTGAAAAATGACCAAAAAAAATTCAAACATGCTCGAATTTTTTATGTCATTTTTCAAAATGTCATTTTTTGTGTCATAAAAAATGATCGTGTGTGGGCAAAACTACGTAAAAAATGACGTTTTAAACCCGCACATGCCCAGAAGCAAGTTAGGAGACGGGAGGTAAAACTACCATTCATAATGGAGTAAGCACATTCATCACGCTGTAACAGACAAAAAAGCAGGAATCGTCTTTTACTAACAAGTAACCAGCTAAAAGCAGCCTCAAGGCAAATAGAACTTCCCCTTTAGAGTGCCATCACTTTGTTCATCATTTTCCAAAAATGATGGTGTGTACGCAACGTCATTTTTGAAAATGAAGTTTGAAAAATGTTGTTTTTTTTCATGAAGGAAAATTACATTTTTTTTCATCACAAAAAGTGATCGTGTGTACGGGGC
>CM056051.1:485662396-485867396 GCA_029574335.1 Rana kukunoris | reverse complement strand
GCCACCTATCAGTGCAGTCTCATCAGTGCCCACCATGGACACCGGCAATGAGGCTCATTAAGATGAATGAATGGGCACAATTCCTCCCAATGACACCAATTTTTTGCCACAAGGTCTCCAACTGTCAATTATTATTAGGCTTTGTGCAATCTTCCTAAAAATATAAACTTTTATACTCCCAATGGCTACAATTAGATAAAAAAAAAGTATGAGACGGGAGCGCACCTTCGGTAAAATTAGCGTTCGTAATGGAGATGGCACATTCGTCACGCTGTAACAGACTGAAAAGCGTGAATCGTCTCTTACCAAACTTTTACTTAACACGCAGTTATATGAGATTAGCAAAAGAAGCCTCAAGGGTTGTGCCAGTGGAATCGAACTTCCCCTTTATAGTGCCGTCGTACGTGTTGTACGTCACCGCGTTTGAGAACGACGAGATTTTGTCTTGAAAGTGTGTACGCAAGGAAAGCTTGTCAAGATTCTCGACAAGCCTAACAAGAACCTTGTCGTGGAAAACGATGTTTCTCTTACGACGAGATTCTCGGTTGTCTGTCCGAGGCTTTAGAGGTGCATTTGTTCTGTTCTATGCTCTGTTGTGACATGATGCTACTTGTATATCAAGACATTTCTTGTATATCAAATAAAAATAATGCAAAATAATCACAAACCATGTTATTTTAATACCAAGGTTTTGCTTTTGTATAAAATAAATGTTTATTTGAACACACAATGTATCGGTGCAAAGCTGAAAAGTACCGATTATTCTTTTGTTTTACAGAGTTGTTGACGTGGTTCGGACATGGTCGAGTACGGATGTGTGGCTTCTGACCTCCCGGATGTCTTCTATACTACTTTATTTATTTAACTCTCTGACAGCATGCTCTCACCAAAGAGGTGCGCATTAATACACAAATGTTGTTGTCGTTGTGGGGATAAGACCTCACCCCACCACCTTACCACGCTATTTGTTTATTATTAATAAAAAATGTTTAAAGCGTTTTAATACTTGTTTTTTTTTTATTTAGTGCAAAATAGACATGTTCTTAAGACATTGGTAAACGTTGTTATACAAAATAGAAACGGTAATGAAAAAAAATATAGATAAGTGCAATTATTTGCGATTAACAAAATAACGAATTCTCCAGCAACGACTGATTTAGCTCCCACCCCACATAATCAACATAACGTGAAGCTACAGAATGGTACTAATCACTTTCATTTTCATAAATGTTATCAGATTAAAACAAAAAAATTAACAGTATTTAATTGTGATTTTAGACCAACACGAAATGGCACATAATTGCGATGTGAAACTAAAGTATTTTACCAAAAAAAAAAATTGAAAATTATGGCATGCATTTTAATTTATCCCTCTTTACTCACATAACCCTTACTAAAATTTAGTGGAACCAAATGCATTCAGAAGTAACCTAATTATTTAATATATTACACCTGTGTGTTCTACAAAGTCTTGACTACAGGGGGGCAGAATAAAATGCCTAAGGCCTCTTTCACACGGAACGGTCCGTTTTTCGATCCGCTCCGTGTGTCCGTCAGCTCAGCGGGGGGTCTCCGCTGAGGTGTCGGGCGGACAGGGCGGTCACCGCACACTGTGCAGGGACCGCCCTGTCTCTCCTCTGCTATCCCCTATAGGGAATCGGATGGAAACAGACCGTCTGTCCATTTGCATCCGATCCGATCGGCCGGACGGAAGAAAAATTGGGTTTTCTTCCGTCCGCAAAAGCAGATGCGGATCTTGCGGACGTTAAGCGGATGCATCATCCGCTAACGGACCCGCTCCCATAGGGGCCCATTACAAGTCCGTAAACTGACTTGTAATGAGCGGACAAACGGTCCGCTCATGTGAAAGGGGCCTAAATAAAATTTAAGCTAATTAAAAAAAAAAAAAAAAATCTAAAGAAATTATCATTTAACTTCCACCTCACAATTATGTTCCACTTTGTGTCGGTCTATTACATACAAAAAAATCACAATTAAAATAACATTGGTGTAAATATATACATCACAAATTTTTTTTTTTTTAACGGAACAGCAACTGGGGATAACATGTCCAGACGTCTTGCAGCTCTGAGATTCACGTACAAACATTCATTGCAAACGTAATTAAATGTTTGTGGCATCCGTGTCATTATCTGACTCATTAGGAGGGGCCATTTGTCGACACAGTGGAGCTACAGCACCAACTAAATAAAACAGGGCAGTGGACATTTTTTTTTTTTTTTTTTTGCTCCTCCAACATATTAGCCAAATGAATATTAATCTGTTCAAGATTGTCATTTGTTCTTGTCATTTGTGCTACCACAGCCTGTTGAAAAGAATCTTGCACGTTTTGACGATCATGTATGTTGTTGATTAGTCCATTCAAAGTCTGCCCTAATTGGTCAGCAACATTGTTTGCAGCATGCAGACGTTCCTACAACAGTTCTCTTCTTCTTCTGCCTCTTGGAACCCGAAGCAGAACAGACAAAGAAACGTTTATTGGTGCATTTTCCACCACTTCTTGTAGACCTGCGTCTACCTGATCTGCAAATTCAAAAAGTTCAACAAATAAACTTCATTCTTACCATGACATTCAAAAAAGATAATTATATGTTATTATTCATGTTTACTTGGTTGTGTAACTTCATTTGGTACTTCTGGATGAACAGTGGCATTCTCTGTCTCCGCTCCTTTGAGGAAGAAATATGATTTTGTCAGATAATTGGGGTATTACTTGCTAAAAAAGAAAAGTGCAAAATTCATTGTTTTCTCAAATCTTTTTTAAACAAGCTGATTTTATAAACTTCTTTTTATTGAACCGTCTATCGAACTTCCCCTTATCGGATTTTTCCCCCCTTTCCGGTGCCAGATATGGCACCTTTCGGGGGGGGGACAGGATACCTGTCTTAGACAGATATTCCGGGAGTCCCCGGCGCGGCCTATTGTCCCTCCGTCCTCTGCCCCTCCGACGCTGAAACAATAGGAGAGAGAAGCGGGCCTTGTGCATGTGCAGTAGGGTTACCGGCATGAAGGCTACACTGCCAGTACCCTTACCTGCTATGATGTGGGAAACACCCGAGAGATGATGGGGAAAAAAGGCTTGACTCCAGGACAGGTAAGTATCCATTTATTAAAATATGGAAAAAAATAAGGAAATCACTGTGCTAAAACATACATAGGAAAGAAAGGGAGCTAAAACATAATAAAATGTGCTACCCCAGGTGCTACAATCTATATGTAAACAATAAATACAAGAAATTAACATAAGAAAAAATTAAATCGCGCTACCAAAAAATAGAATAAATATATAAATGACCACAGATCAATAAGTGAGTAAACACAAATTAAAAAAGGGTGACCTATGATGGCCGCTGGACAATAAACGATCACCTAATGGATAATATTAATGACAAAAACATATGGTGATGAAAATAAATGTCCCTCTGCTGAATTTCAATTAATATATAAAAGAGAAAAAGTCCATGAAAAGATAAACACCGGTGCTCCTGAGTCACAACAAGTTGATAGAAGTGGTCAAAAAACAGAACAAGTGTATCCTCCACCAAGCTTATAGAGTAGTCTCTTACCAGAAAGACAAAGGATCAGATACAGCATATACGGAGTTTCACTCGCGTGATGTCAGACCGTCACTCCCGGTAAGGGCTGGTAGCCAGGAACATGCAGCAGTATGGATGCCCACCAAGCAAAAACAATCAAATGCTCCACATAGTGTATTAAACTTAATAAAAATTATTAAAAAAGGGAATAAAATGCACTTACAATTATGCAGTGAAAAAAACGCCTTAAGAATTAATGTGCCGGCCGGAACACAAGAAAAAACTTCAGGCACTCGTCCACTGGTGGAACATATGGGAACTGGGTGACAACAGCGCGTCGCTCGCCCTACGTCCGTTTCGATATAAACTATCGTCTTCCAGGGGCCCCTGTTTTCTAGAAACAAAATTGTTTGTTAATAGGTTTTAACCACTTGACCACTGGGCACTTAAACACCCTTAATAACCAGACCAATTTTCAGCTTTCGGTGCTCCCACAGTTTGAATGACAATAACTCAGTCATACAACACTATAACCAAATGAAATTTTTGTCCTTTTTTTCCCACAAATAGAGCTTTCTTTTGGTGGTATTTCATCACCTCTGCGGTTTTTATTTTTTTTGCTATAAATGAAAAAAGAACAAAATTTTGCAAAAAATAATAATTTTTCTTCATTTCTATTATAAAATTTTGCAAAAAAGTAATTTTTCTTCATAAATTTGGCCTAAAATGTATACTGCTACATATCTTTGGTAAAAAAAATAAAAAATGTTGGATATTATTTAGTCTGGGTGAAAGTTATGGGGTCTACAAGCTATGGTACCAAATCCTGAAAATTGATCAATTTCATCACACCTGAAGTACTGACAGCTTCTCTCATTTCTTGAGACCCTAACATGCCAGAAAAGTACAAATACCCCCCAAATGACCCCTTTTTGAAAAGAAGACATTCCAAGGTATTTAGAAAGAGACATGGTGAGTTTTTTAAAGTTGTAATTTTTTCCCACAATTCTTTGCAAAATCAAGATTTTTTTTTTTCCATCAAATTTTCATATTATTAGGTTATTTTTCACACACAGCATATGCATACCACAAATTACACCCCAAAACACATTCTGCTATTCCTCCCGAGTATGGCGATACCCCATGTGTGAGACTTTTAAACAGTGCAGCCACATACATTCTGAAATTCTGAAATTTCTCTCCTACATGTAAAAATCATCATTTATTTGCTAGAAAAATACATAGAACCCCAAAACATTATATAAAGATACCTCACGTGTGGTTTGAACACCGTTTTTATATGTGGGCGGGACTTGCGTATGCGTTCGCTTCTGCATGCGAGCTCGCAGGGACAGGGGCTGCTGTATGCCCAGAGTATTGCTAAGTATGCCCAGAGTATTGCGGAGTATTGCCCAGAGTATTGCCCAGAGTATTGCCGGAGTATGCCCAGAGTATTGCCGGAGTATGCCCAGAGTATTGCCGGAGTATGCCCAGAGTATTGCGGAGTATGCGCAGAGTATGCCCAGAGTATGCGCAGAGTATGCCCAGAGTATTGCAGAGTATGCCCAGAGTATTGCAGAGTATGCCCAGAGTATTGCAGAGTATGCCCAGAGTATTGCAGAGTATGCCCAGAGTATTGCAGAGTATGCCCAGAGTATTGCAGAGTATGCCCAGAGTATTGCAGAGTATGCCCAGAGTATTGCAGAGTATGCCCAGAGTATTGGCAGAGTATGCCCAGAGTATTGGCAGAGTATGCCCAGAGTATTGCCAGAGTATTGGCAGAGTATGCCCAGAGTATTGGCAGAGTATTGCCAGAGTATTGCCCAGGGTATTGCCAGAGTATGCCCAGAGTATTGCCAGAGTATGCCCAGAGTATTGGCAGAGTATGCCCAGAGTATTGGCAGAGTATGCCCAGAGTATTGGCAGAGTATGCCCAGAGTATTGGCAGAGTATGCCCAGAGTATTGCCAGAGTATGCCGGAGTATTGCCGAGTATGCCCAGGTGAGTATTGCCCAGAGTATTGCAGAGTATATGCAGCAGGGATGGCTGAGCAGGGAGGGATGGATGGATGGATCTGTGACTACATTTGTCACAGATCCATCCCGCAGCACTGGCGCTGCCATCCGCTCCCTCCCCTCTCCTCTCACACTGTACCGATCGGTACAGAGAGAGGAGGGAGGAACCGGCGTCAGCACATGACGCCGCTCTGTTGACAAGTGATCGCTCCGTCATTGGACGGAGCGATCACGTGGTAAACCGCCGCTATCGGCGGCGATTTACCGTGATTCGTGATGCGCCGGGTCCTCTGGACCCGGCGGTCACGGATGTTCCCGTGTGCGCGCCTCAGGAGGCGCGCGGGAGCGCGATTCTGACAGGCCGTTAATTAACGGCCAGTTAGAATACAGCAACCGCCCTAGAGCCGTACTTTCGGCATAGGGCGGTTGCAAAGTGGTTAAGTAACTTACACTTAAGATAAGCAGTTCATAATAATGTTGATTTAAGACTTGGGTCTCCAAACCCCGGCCCGTAGGCCACATCCGGCCAGCTTGTGTGTTTTATCTGGCTCGCAGGCCGCAGTGTAAACAAAGCCTCCCATGCTGCCACGCCGTTTTTTGTTTTAAACAAAAGAAGCCGAGGCGCCGTGCGGCACCTCCCCTCTTCCCGCCCACTGTTTGAAGTTGCGATCCCACGTGTGACATCACAGGCGCGGCACCTCCCCTCTTCCTGCCCGCTGCTACACTCGTGGAAGGATCGTTCATTCAAACAGCGGACGGGAAGAGGGGAGGTGCCGCGCCTGTGATGTCACTTGTGAGATCGCAACTTCAAACAGCGGGCGGGAAGAAGGGAGGTGCCGCGCCTCGGAGACGGTAGCTGCAGATGACCAGAAGTCCTCTAGTACGGAGGTCATAGGCTCATCTTGTTATTATGATGTCTTGTTATGATGGGGACACTTCTGATAGGGATGCTGCTGATGGGGACACCGGTGTCCCCATCAACCGTGTCCCCATCAACAATGATGGGGACACGGTTGATGGGGACACCGGTGTCCCCATGAGTGGCATCCCGATCAGCGGTGTCCCGATCAGTGGCGTCCCCATCATTGGTGTGCACATCAGAAGTGTCCCGATCAGCAATGATGGGGATGCCGCTGATGGGGACACTGCAGACAAATTCGATGGTGTGTACGGGCGGACAGATGTATTTTTCACGCAGACAGATTTTAAAGCATGCTGTACTGGGGTAAAACAAATACCTGGACAAAGCTACCGACACAATTTTTGATACCAAATTAACACCAGAAGTAGAAGTATAGTGCGGCGCTAAATCAAAATAATCCCAAAAAACAGACAATATAATATGTAACAAATATCTACACATTTTCATACATAGCAGATACATTCCTAATACATAGAGAGTCACATTTCATCAAGTGCAAGATGGTGAGGAAATGTTTATTCATTTTTATAAAATCTCCAACGTGATAGAAAATATGATTCTGTGCCAATATAACTGCAGGTAATGGCCTCTAACCCTATGGCAAAGACCATATAAAGGTCATCAAAGCATAAAATAAAGTAAGGTGCTCCAAGTGCCACTCCATACCAAGAAAGAAAATTGGCCTCTTACCAAACACTATGGACTATTTACACAAAATGGTCAAAAGCACCTGTTCCAATCAGTGTCTTCATATGCTGCTTGTCCTCCGATAACTCAGGAGGCAACCAGTTGCAGAATGAAAAGCAGCAACCGTATTTATCGGGGTATAGCGCACACCCCTGATGTGGACCTGTAAAAAAATGTTTTAGTACTTATCGTTTTGGTGTCTTGCGCAGCATCCAATGTCCGGTCCGGCTTCTCCAGTGCTCCGGCGAGTCGAATCCCCGCTTCCCGCGCTCAGTTTGAACGCCTCCGCCGACATATACTGAGTGCAGTACATTCGGCCAGGCTCGGCTTCGCTCGTGCTCATGCTCTGTGACGTTTATGTGTGAGCACGAGCGAAGCCTGGCCGAATGTACCCAGGTGTACTGCACTCAGTATAGGTCGGCGGCTCAGTTCAAACGGCTATCGGCGTATATCGCGCACCCACGATTTTCCCTTTATTTTAAGGGGAAAAAAGTGCGTGGTATACGCCGATTAAATACGGTACTTCATAGCATAATATGTTTACAATAATGCCTCTTGTTATAATTGCACGTAGTCTCCATTGCAATGTCGCTAAACATCCCCAGAGCTGTTTCCAATCAGGCGGTCTACGGGTGCCAAAATCTGGCGGACAGCGCAATGACGTCATGCGTAGGCGCATTTCATCAGAAGATGACCTTTTTAGGGGGATTGGCCAAAAGTTGGTTGGATTGGGATTGGTTGTCTTTTTGCTATTTTAGTAATTTTAACGATTTTGATTTAGTGCCATACTATACTTACACTTCCTTTGTTAAAACGTGACTGAAAACAGTCAAGTTTATTTTATCCTGTTTGTTTTTGAATCCACGAGGCTAAGTGACAGACGAGAAACCGTAATGTTTGACACAGAAACCCTACTTGAACTCCATAAGCTTGTTTTTAGTTTTACTTCAGTTTTACTAATGGTAAACCTGCCTTGCATTACTGTTTGGTGTAATGACTGTGGCTTTTCACTTCCAGCTGTTTAGCTTGAATAGGAGCTGGGCAGTTCCCACCCTACCAACCAAGGCCAAGGTATGCGCCTTGATCTCTTCTCCCTCCCTCTCTTCCCATCCTCTGCTATGATTGGATACTGGATAGGCGGCATCCAATCACAACGCCTGTTGTTTCAGCCAATCAGGTGACAGGTAACACAGACCTGAGCACCTGATTTGGCTGAGAGACAAGTCAGTGTTAGGAAAGCAATGCATTCACTTTCCTCACACACAGCTTAGTGAATAGAGAACGCCCGGCATGGCCCCCACTGTTCACTGTTTTGGATGCCTATTAGAGCCTATGGCTCGAATCAGGTGCTTCCAAAAAACACCTTGACTGCTGTAATTCAGGTGCCCGACGCCTGACAAGGGGCCGGGACCTGAATAAGGGGGTGGTAGCGGCAACAATAGATTTGTGCAATGCATGAATCTATCTATGGTGATAGAGGGACGGCAGGAGAGAGGTGGCGGCACATGTGCGCCCTTTATGGATGCAATGCCACTGAGGTGAACAATACATGTATCTTGGTATAGGAATGAACGTCATATCAATGCTGACTGGATGATTTATGTTTTATTTATTTTTATCTTTTCTGACATTTTGCTGTTCTATATTTCGCTTGGATGTTATAAATTGCACATTGTAAATACAGCTGTATGAAACAAACATTGTCTCTGTCTTCATTTCAGACTTCAAAGCAATAACATTTAATTATTTTTTAGGGGTGATTATTTTCTCTACCCCCTGTATAACTGCAATAGCTGGTATTTTATATGTTTACCTGAAGTTCAACTTCACAAGTGGAAATCTGTCACTTCTCTGATCTCATGGATATTGAATTCTAGTGTATTTTATTTGTAGTCTTTGACCACCTGACCTATTTATTTATTTTCAAAACCAGTTTGTATTATATTTTTTTTAATTGTCTGAAAATTATTTTCCTAATTATGCCTAGGCTAATATTGGTTCCTAAACTAGAGACCTGGTGAAGGTGTGGTTGGATCCATTTCTTCTCTGTCTACTACTTCTGGATATTCACTTGAGATAAGTAGACTGAGGAATAATCTAAGGAGCCCTCAATGATACAGCTTCATAATTCAAATGGGCTATGAGAGACACCCACAATTTCACTTTTTAAATATAACAACCCCTGTAATCCACAAGCTTAATGTATTCTAGTACAGTTAGTCTATAAACTAAGGTCCGTTTGTTAGGTTGTTACAGCATTTAGATACTTTATAATCTAGAAATACACTGTGGCCATCTTAAGTGTGGGCATCATGAAGCCAGACTGTATGACTTCCTGGATTTCAGCTTTGCATATCTCGCACATGCTCAGTGCTGCACAAGCAATGTAATAGGTTTCAGTCAGGTTTGCAAGGACTACTGGGAAACACGATGCCTATCCCAGAAACCCTTGCAAATAGCCTTGTGACTTAATAGCCTAGGCTAATAAGGAGGAGGAAGTAATGAAGGACTACAAAATAAAGGTATTTACAAGCAACAAAATAAATTAAAATTGTCCATTCTGAACACTATGAGATTAGGGCATGCAGCACAGACAAACATTTTAGCTGTGAATTTGGAGACCTGGGAGAAGTTACAGGTGAGAGGAGAGTGGGGGGGGAAGTGTATTGAGCTGAATAAGAGAAATTCCTGAAGAGAACTGAACACATCTGCGCATCAGCTGCGTACCCATAGAAGATAATGGACCTGAGCCGCACCGCAATGCCTAAAATACTCACACATTTTTTTCGGCAGTGCGAACGCATCGCACATATGTGAACCAGCCTCATTGAAAACAATGTATTTAGAAAAGTTCTGCGTATTGGATGCGGTTTAAGCCGCACTCAATTCGCATAGGTGTGAATCCAGCCTAAACGTACTTCACATTCCTCGTGTTCATTCATACTTTTGTGTTAATTATGTCAGGTGACTTCTGGTTCATGTTACTTGGAACAAGGTCCAGAATAGAGCACTTCATCTCCATCCTGATCAAGTGTTTATAATCCCCATGGACAATTCTGGAGAACCTCTACTGGCTTTTCCATCCAATGAGGAAATATTCAATCTGTATGGCTCGGTTCCTAATTTTTTCCTTGCACACGGAGTAATTTGCCATCAGGGGTATGTACTCTACGTGCTCCATCTGGTGGATCAATATATTGCTCTTTTAGAGGTTTTTGTCTTTCTGCCAGAGGTTACTAAAGTCATTTGAGGCAAATTAGCCAAAAGTGTCCATATGTTGGATTAAAACCTAAGCACACAAAGAAAACTGCCTGAAGCTACGTATTTTTATGCTTCCGGGCCTGGCAAGCATAACAAGAGACTGAACCTGTTAAACTGGAAATGTTAAGTAAAGCTTTCCTCTGCCTTCTATAACCATATTGGTCAAGTTGTGGAAAAAAAGGGGGAAAAAACTGCGCTAAACCAAAACAAACATATAAAGAAGCAGCCAGCACACAAAGTAAAATAGAAATGTGGAACAATAGTGCAGCACTAAATTGTGTTGTGCACTATGGTTATGGTGACACAAAATAAAAAATTAAAATGCAATAATATAATAATGCAGACTAAATAAATGTGAAAAAGTCCATATGAAGACCGTGTAGAACAATAAATGTGATGCTGGATCTATGAAATCGATCTAATGTGTGAAATAATAGTGCATAAAAGAAGTGACTTTCCAATCATTGGCGTATAGAATTGAATATATGGTTTCCTGAAGGGATCACAAAGGCATCACAGTGTAGTAGTAGATATAATAAGGTACTCTTACCAGAGGGTGTGGACTTAAATGTTTTGCAACAGTGAGTCTCATGCGCTTAGTGGTCTCGGCAGACCTGGATCACTGCATAGAGGATCTCCCCAGGCGGTGGTGGTAGTTCCAATCGGATAGGATGGATGCCACAAGCCACTGGAATGGAACGGATGAAACTTCTAATGCAGAATGTAGATGTAGAACTCCAACGGACTCACAGAGTAATGAAACGCGTCGGGTTCCGCTTTGCAGCATCCCATACTGCTTTTATAATTGTTTTACGTGATCACTTTTTTATCCATGCCATTTTGTTATATGAATTTTTAATAAAACATGTAACGTTTTTTTTCGACCCACACCATTTGGAGCCCTCTCTTTTTTAATCTTTTTTCCATTACTCTGTAATGCCCAGTCCGTACGACCATACCCGGAAGCCGCGGTGAACATACGTATGGAAAAATGTATGTACCGCAACGATTTTTTTTAAAAAAAACTGCCGATTCTCATTAAAATAACTAGCCTAAATGCAATGTTAAATTTTTTTTTTTTTAGGTGAACCTCCACTTTAATGAGCTTTGGAGTTTTTATTGCCTTTTTTCTGAACACCCAAAATTTGCGTTCAAAGTGACGTTTTTTGGCGGGAAAGAACGCTAAAAACCGCAAAACGCTCCAAAAACTTTTTTGTTTTTTTGCCTTTTTTATCCATTGGGGAAAAAAAAAAAGTACAAAAAAAAAAAAAACGTAAAAAAAAGCTGATGAAAGCTACACTGAAAAACGCTGATTAAAGCTATTGCAAAAATGTTGCAAGGCTCCCTGCAAAGCTACTGGCGTTTTTTTTATAGCTTTTATCAGCTTCAGTGTGCATGGAGCCTGATGCCGCGTACACACGGTCGTTTTTTGCGATGAAAAAAAACAACGTTTTTTGTGAAGTAAAAAACGACGGTTTTGAAACGTCACTTTCAAAGACGATGTTGCATACACACCATCGTTTTTTTCACAAAAAACGAGGTTACGTTCACCACACTTTTCCATTGAAGCTCGCTTCATAACTAGCTTCTGGGCATGCGCGGGTTGAAAAACGTCGTTTTAAACGACGTTTTTGCTACACACGGTGACTTTTTGTGAAACAAAAAACGACGTTTTGAAAAACGACACAAAAAATTCAAGCATGTTGGAATTTTTTTTTGGTCGTTTTTTTTAAGACAAAAAACGACGTTTTGCCCACACACGATCAATTTAAATGACGTTTTAAAAAACGTCGTTTTTTTTCATCGCAAAAAACGACCGTGTGTACGCGGCATGATTCTCAAAATCTTTATATTTGATTGTTCTGCACTTTGGCATGTAAAAAATGCAGAGAAAGCATTTAGTCTCAAGTAGGAAATATGAAAAGCTTGTTTTTCCAGTTTGAAAACCATAAATGCATGTCATTGTTTGAATAAAGTTTATTTTTAAAAGGATCACGTGAGAGGAGTGGCTCGTGGCCTGCCATACAGTCTGTGGGAATGGATAGATGGAGAAACAAATTGCATGATGAGAACTGAGAAGGTACCTGGGATTGACCAATGCCGCATAGTGGAGGAAGTATCGCAGGGGGTTTCAACGACGATTTGGAGAAAGAAACAAAGTAAGTAAAGGGCCCTGGTGCTATAAGGTACTGTGCTTTTGAGTAATCAGAAAGACAAATGCTAAAGCTGGGCATACATTATACAATCTGATTTAGCTTTACCAAAACGATATAAGAGGTGGACACACCTAAAAAATCCATTCAATTCGAATCAAATCAGGCCGGCCCTTATCCTACATCATTGATGGTAGATCTAAAGAAGAATGTACAATTAGGCTGCCTATATATTCAGCCACATAATTGCATTTTTTAGTGTTATCAAAGGTTTTATTAATTAAAAATAACAAGCATGTTATACTTGCCTGCTCTGTGCTGTGGTTTTGCCTGTCCCTCCTGCCAAGTGCCCCCAGAGGAAACAATTTGCTGTGGGGGCTCCTGGACCATGGCTCCTGTGTCCATTCAAGCACAGAGCTGCAGCCCCGCCCCTCTCTCTCTTTATTTAGGCTGCATTCACACCTAAGCGTAGGTGATTTGCGGCGTTTTTGCCACGACAAAACGCTGCGTTTTTTACCGCGATTTTGTAGAGGTCATTGTCACCAATGTAAAACGCCCAAGCCGTCCGATTCGCGCGCCAAAAAAGGGTCCGGGGACTTGTTTGAGCTTTAGCCATTCAGCGTCAGGCGTATTGGCGTACAGATGTAAACAATGTCCATAGTGAATAATGTATTTCTTCCCCTTTAGTGTTTTTGAGTGTCGCGCTTCAGGCGACAAAATGCTCAGGTGTGAATGTAGCCTCAGGCTCGCTGGTGCTGATTGCTAATTTGTAGCTGCTTAATTTTTTTTTTTCAAACAGGTAGAAAATCCTGTTTAAAGGAGATGTAAAGGAAAAAAAAAATGGCTAAAATTAATGTCTGCAAGGTAGACAGACAGAATAGTGTAATGATTCTGTTAAAAAAAGAGTAACTATCTATTAAATTCCTTCATCTATATCACCCACGGCATTCTAGTTTCTGTTCTCGAATTTACTTCCTGGTTTGCAGCATTTGTTCATGTAAGAACTACATTTCCTAGTATGCATTGCGGCACGCCTAGTAATTCACACCTCCTTGAAGTCTCTAACACGTAGAGAGCGTCCTGCCGCACAGATGTAGTTCCCAGGAGGGGGCGAGCACGTCACTGACCACCGCAGTAAAGCCTCCCTTCACGGTGGTCAGTAAAATCAGACAAGCAGGAAGTGAACAGAACAGAGAAGAAATAAAGCAACTTCTGAGCAAAAACGAACAATGAGGAAGTGAAAAGAGGAATGTCTGCAGGTAAAGGATGCTTATTATGAAAAAAACATTTTCTTTCCTTTACAACCCCTTTAAGTTTCTCACCTACATAGAGAGGGGTGTTTCAGAGTTTTCCTGAATGTTAAACTGGTTCTAAAGGCTGAAGGTTTACATTCATGCATTCTCTGCATTAAGGTAATAAAACTTCTGTGTGCGGCTCCCCAGCTCCCCTAATAGATACCCGAGCCCAAACTTGATTCCACGATGTGCATGAGAGCAGTGCCTCTCTCAGCAATCTCCCTCCTCATTGGCTCAGACATAGTAGCAGCAGCTATTGGCTCCTGCTTCCATCGATCTCATTGGGCACGCAAAGCGGGGCTCGGGAGCGAGCATGCACGAGTGCCCCAATAGTATATTATAGAAGCACTCAGCAGGGGGGAGGAGCCAGAATGCCAGCGGGGGAGCTAAGAAGAGGAGGATTGGAGCAGTTCTGTGCAGAAGTCATATTGTAATTGAATGTTATTAAAAATGACCTTTCTGTTTTAATCTGCAGTCGCTGTAATTTTCTGAGAATGCATTGCAATATGGCTACCTGGAGTTGTTCTGTACACAGAATGTGTACTGACCACTCCCCAGAAATATAATTTCCTGTTCGTGTGATTGGCTCACCAATTTTCCCAGAAGTCTGCCTAAGTCAACAAGTCATATTTCAGGCATCCCCTGCAACATTTTAAGTTTTGGAGAGATACTTTTAAAAGGAGCACGTCTAAAGGGATGCAGGCCCAACAGCTTTCCTTATTAGTGCTCTGCAGCTGCACACCTGACATTTAATTATGAATACGGGTGCAACGGATCAAAAAACTCACGGATCGGATCGATCCTCGGATCAGGAGTCACGAATCGGATAATTTTCGGATCAGCAAAAAAGGGCCTTTGTACAGAGCACACAGGAAAAAAAAGCAGAGGGCATATCCATCCTCAATCGCACAGGAAGGGGGGGTTTCTTGTATAGAAGGGGGGGGGGGTTGGGTACATCCTCGTACAGATGACACATTGATCTCCTCTGCAGGGATGCTTCCAGATGTCAGGGCTGATGGACACACAGTTCCCGGTGATCTGTCCCCCCCCCTATCATTCTGAGCTCCTTGGTTGGCGGGTGATCGCAGTGTCCTCTCTCTCGGGCTTATTCTCAGAAGACACTCGCAGCACACTGGGGAAGGTCACCATTGCCCATAGCAGATTGATCACAGCTCAGCGCTGGACACAAATAGAGTGACCATCCTCAATACACACCCAGCGCACCTACTTCCGGACAGAGGAGCACATTGTAACTATACACCGCCCGCCTCAATGATCCTCTCAGCCTCACCTTTCCTGTAGCTGCCGGTGGATGATCCCGCAACTTTCTGCTTTAGTCCACACCATTTGCGCGGGGAGGCGTGTCACGCTGGGCTCTGACAAGCACACGGAGGTGGAGCAAGATGGCCGCCGCTCCGGAGCTAGGCCGAAGCCGGGGACTTTCCTACGGCCGAGGCCCCGGAACGCTCCACGGTTTGCGTAGTGTGCCGATCCGAACGTGGTGGCCCATTCGGATCACAGATTGGTGACGATCCGTTGCACCCCCAATTATGAAACCACTCCTAAGTCTTTCCCTATCCCTCTACCCCTCTGTTGGAGAACTTTGTTCAAATAAAACCCTTAAAAGAGACTTTGTGTTTGGTACAGACATTCTTATGGACAACTCTTCAAGGAGAACCCCTGAAGCGAGCGTATGGAACAGTAAGGTAATGGCAGGCCCAAATCTAAACCAGCAGCTCCCTCGAGGGTAGTGCTACATATATATAT
This sequence comes from Rana kukunoris, assembly GCA_029574335.1. Taxonomy (NCBI): domain Eukaryota; kingdom Metazoa; phylum Chordata; class Amphibia; order Anura; family Ranidae; genus Rana; species Rana kukunoris. The sequence continues at coordinate 485,851,739 of CM056051.1, read as the reverse complement.
ATATATATATATATATATATATATATATAATTTTACTATATATGTAGCGCCTGGTTACTTCTCGGAACAGGTGCTAATTTAAATTTAGAGGGGGTCAGAGAGTAAGGCCCCTTTCACATGAGCGGACCCTTCGTCCGCTTATTACAAGTCCGTTTACGGACTTGTAATGGGCCCCTATGGGATCGCGTCCGTTAGCGGATGATGCATCCGCTAACGTCCGTTAAGGTCCGGTTTTTCGGACGGAAGAAAACCCTATTTTTCTTCCGTCCGGCGGATCGGATCGGATGAAAACGGACAGACGATTCCCCATAGGGTATAGCGGAGGAGAGACAGGGCGGTCCCCCCGCTGAGCCGACGGACACACACGGAGCGGACCGAAAAACGGACCACTCCGTGTGAAAGAGGCCTTAGTTAGCTAATTCCTTCAAATTTGGGTCTCTGTCTAAGCTTGGCTGTGCTGTGGGCTCATTCTGTCGCTTCTGGGGTGCTGATATCACCCCAGGACAACAGGTGGCAGCAGTGGAGTTGAGGTTTGGGTGCTTTTCCCCAGCAGCCTATCAGGAGGGGGTTTCCTCACTGTGCATGCTGGGGGAGGGTATTTATGGGACAGATGCCATTGGTCTAGGTCTTCTTCCAGTGTAGCGCCCACCTTTAGGGTGACCACATCACGGCCCCCCGGCAAAATGGCCTTCCAGGCCAGGGTGCACATGCAGTGTTACTGGTTCAGGGACCACGTTGGTTTGGAACATTTGAGCTGTGGCTGGGCCCCAGTGATCAACTAGGTTCCAAAACCTAAGAAGATCCCAAGCGTTGTTCCTTTTAAGAGGAAGTTGTAAAAGACACCTGTCATGGACATTACGTTACTACTACTTTCACCACATACACCCCTAGACGGCGGAGGAGCCACGAGGTAACATGCCACCCAAAACAAACCTGCAGCTCCTTCGGGGGTAGTGCTAAATATATATATATATATATATATATATATGCAGTATATGAGCTGTCTGATTCTCAAGTCTCTATCGCTTTCACTGCTGAGGCTGCTGCTGGAAGAAATAGCAGAGTGATAACAGAATACTAAATATGTAGAAGTGCTGCCTGTTTGTGTGGAGGAACCAGTTAGGGGGCTCCAGATTAGGCAGGAACTAGCCTGAGTTTAGTTGTTAGTTTGGACAAGCAGATGTTTTATATGTTATGAACTGGCTGTACACTGAAACTGTTTTTTTGCTGCCTTGCGGAATAACAGTGCAGAACAAACCTGTCTGGACTGTTCCTGGGTGTCCCTGTCTCATGCATGGTTTACTGCTGTCAATACAAGTTGAGCCTATCCCCCTTACAACACATATAATAATACCATGTCGCTGATAAGTATAATTTAGAGCATTAGGGCTCTGTGGATCCTTGCTGCCAGTGCCAGAGCTATTCGCGTGCCTGCAGTATTATACAGGTACACTCCTCTCTTTACCGGCGTCTGTAATTACTGTCTGCTCTAGTAGGTCATGAATCTGTCATACTGTTGAAATGCAAAGAAAGATCAACACTGATTCAGCCAATGCACCCTGCTTTCTTTCTTGCCACCTTGTGGGTAAAAAAAGAAAATATAAAAGCTTTTAATGTTATGTACTATCAGTAGGTGGCGACCTCTTGTGGTAGAAAAAGGTCCACAATTCTATTCTAAAAATATAGAAAGTAGTAAATGAAGGAACATTTTACAATTTTGATCAGCAGTGCATACTGACTGATGCACTTTAACTGCTTTAAGACCCGGACCTTTAGTCAGGTAAAGGACCTGGCCAGGTTTTGCGATTTGGCACTGTGTCGGTTTAACAGACAATTGCGCGGTCGTGCGACGTGGCTCCCAAACAAAATTGGCGTCCTTTTTTTCCCCACAAATAGAGCTTTCTTTTGGTGGTATTTGATCACCTCTGTGGTTTTTATTTTTTTGCGCTATGAAGAAAAATAGAGCGACAATTTTGAAAAAAATGCAATATTTTTAACTTTTTGCTATAATAAATATACCCTAAAAATATATAAAAAAAAAAAATTTTCCTCAGTTTAGGCCGATATGTATTCTTCTACATATTTTTGGTAAAAAAAATCACAATAAGCGTTTATCGGTTGGTTTGCGCAAAATGTATAGCGTTTACAAAATAAGGGATAGTTTTATTGCATTTTTATATATATATATATATTTTTTACTACTAATGGCGGCGATCAGCGATTTTGTTTCGTGAATGCGACATTATGGCGGACACTTCGGACAATTTTGACACATTTTTGGGACAACTGTCATTTTCACAGCAAAAAATGCATTTAAAATGCATTGTTTATTGTGGAAATCACATTTGCAGTTTGGGAGTTAACCACAAGGGGGCACTGAAGGGGTTATGTGTCACTTAATATGTGTTTACAACTGTAGGTGGGTGTGGTTGTAGGTGTGATGTCATCGATTGTGTCTCCCTATAAAAGGGATCACGCGATCGATGACGCTGCCACAGTGAAGAACGGGGAAGCCGTGTTTACACACGGCTCTTCCCATTCTTCATCTCCGGGGACCGAACGCCGCACTCCAACGGTGATAAGTTCTGCGAATCCCGCGGTCCCGGTCCGAAGCTTCGGACCGGGTCACGGTAGTGTGTCGCAGGCGCACACCCGCGCCCCACGGCTGGGTACTAGCACAGCACGTACCTGTACGTGCATGTGTTTAGCCGTGCCATTCTGCCAACGTATATGTGCAGGAGGCGGTCCTTAGTGGTTAAAGAGTTGCCATTGGCATGTTGAAATTGTCATTTGCTATTTTTGTAATTTGCATATATATATATATATATATATATATATATATAATGTATATGTGCATTTTCCTAACAAATTCATTCAAGACCATGTTGCAAAAATAAATATACCCCAAACAAAGTCTTAAAAGCAAAGCTAAACTGTAGACCACAAAATCCTAATAAACAAGAATTCAATTATAGGTGCACTAGCAGGAAGGTAAAAAAAGTCCTGCTAGCCACATCTTTGGAGCGGTGAAGGAGCGGTGCCCATTCAAATCAATGGGACACCGCGGCTATACCACCGGCAATGCGGCTCTGCTGTGGTTTTGAACCCTTTCTCGGCTGCTAGCAGGCGTAAAACCGCTCTGCTAGCGGCCGAATAGCGCTGCAAAATTGGCAGTAGGGCACCGCTAAAAAAAATAGCAGTCGTTTACCGCCGCCCCCGCCCCAGTGTGAAAGGGGCCTTAACCGCTTAAGGACTGCCGCAAGTACATATACGTTGGCAGAATGGCACGGACAGGCACATTGGCGTACCTGTACATCCCTGCCTAGACGTGGGTTGGGGGTCCGATCGGACCCCCCCCCTGGTACATGCCGCGGTTCCGTAGGCTGTGGGAGCGATCCGGGATGAGGGGGCAGCTGTTCGTTTCTGTCAGCCCCCTCCGCATCGCTACCAGCCAATCCGCGTCCTCCCCACCCTGCACTTTCTCAGCCTGTATAATGTAAACACAGGCAGAGGAAGTGATGACACCTCTCCTCTTAGCGGTATTTTCAATCCAGCGAGAGGAGAGAAGACATCACACAGTAAGTCGCACCAACACTACACTGACACCAGTACACATAGGCAACATTAACCCCTTCAGATCACCCCCCCTCTGCCCCCCTGTCACACTGTCACTGATTGCAGTGATCATATATTTACTGATCTCTGCATTTAGTGTCAGGCCTCGTACACACGATCAAATCTGTCTGCTGGAAACGGTCTGCTAGACCGTTTCAGCAGACAGATTCGATCGTGTGTACGGCCAAACAGACGGATTTGGCCACCCGACAGATTTCAAAGCATGCTTTGAAATCTGTAAGCTGCAAACCCGTCCGCCCGACATGTCTGCTGGTTAGTACACTTACCAGCAGACATGTCGTCTCGCACCGGCGCCGAATGCTTTCGGCTCATGCGCGGAAGTGTTTTACTTCCTGGTGCGGTGACGTGGCGGCGTCAACGTCACCGACACGTCAGCGCGCTGTCTGCTGGCGGGGATTTTGGTTTGCTCGTGTGTACACGCGAGCAAACCAAAATCACAGCAGACAGATTTGTACAAATCGGTCGGACAGACCGTTTTGAACAAATCTATTGCCTCGTGTGTACGAGGCCTCAGTGTGACAGGCAGTTAGTGTTAGGTCCAGGGTAGCCCCCGTACCCCCCCAATAAAGTTTTAACCCTTTGATTACCACCCTAGTTAACCCTTTCACCCCCCTATTGCCAGTGTCACTAAGCGATCATTTTTCTGATCGCTGTGTTAGTGTCACTGTTGCCGCTAGGTAGCTAGTTTTTTTTTTTTTTTTTTTGCGATTTTTTTTTTTTTTTTTTTACTAAAGACATGTGGCTCAATACATTTTGGCCTAAATGTTTGACTAAAATTTAGTTTATTCGATTTTTCTTTTTACAAAAAGTAAAAAATATAGTTTTTTTTTCAAAAATGTCACTCTATTTTTGTTTATAGCGCAAAAAATAAAAATCGCAGAGGTGATCAAATACCACCAAAAGAAAGCTCTATTTGTGGGAAGAAAAGGACGCAAATTTTGTTTGGGAGCCACGTCGCACGACCGCGCAATTGTCTGTTAAAGCGACGCAGTGCCGAATTGTAAAAACGCCTCTGGGCATTTAGCAGCATATTGGTCCGGGGCTTAAGTGGTTAAAGAGTATAACTTAAAGTGGACCTTCAGTATTTTTTTGTCAGCTTTCTATCTATTAAATCTTCTGCCCTTGTTGTTTTGACTTTGGATAGTAAAACATTTACTGCCAGTAAATACCTTATACAGCCCACGTCCTGTTTCTTGTCTGGTAAAAAGCCTAGGCTTATGACACCCTCCTCCTTCCCCGCCAGCGGGCCATTCAGAAAGCGCAGCATGCTTCGCACATGCGCAGTTGGGAACCTGGTTCCTTTTACTATGAATGGCGGCAGCAGCACCCGAAAGCCGATGGAAACATGGGCTGGGGTGCCGACATTATTATTATTATTATTATTATTATTATTATTCAGGATTTTACATCAGGGAAGACAGTACAGTCACAATACAAATTAATACAGGAGGGATCAGAGGGCCCTGCTCGTTAGAGCTTACAATCTAGAAATGTCCCAATCTTAAAAGATTATGAATAGCTGCTGACTTTAAATTTTTTGCTGGGGGGGAGTGGGGGCTTCAGGAGGAGTGGGACTTCCTGTCCCACTTCCTCCTTCCGCTGAGGGGCTGGTTAGGCGATTAAGCTTAATCGCCTACAGCAACCCCTCCCTGTAGGCGATCGCATGGGACACATGACAGGTCCTAGACGATCGCCTGTCCAATCAGCTGCGGACCGCGCCGCTCGCGCATGCGCAGTGCCGCTCGCGCATGAGCAGTGGGTGCCCGGCCCCCCCGGCCGTGAAGCCGAAGGGTGCCCACAGTTAGAATGAAGACGCGTCGCTGGAACGCTGGATCAGGTAAGTGAATGTTTATTAAAAGCCAGCAGCTACACTTTTTTGTAGCTTCTGAATTTTAATAAACATAACATTTGACTGGAACACCCCTTTAAGAAATGGCATGCATGTAGACCGCAAAAGAAAATAAAGATGAAAAAAACATGGCAGTTGTGTATAATACAAATTTCTTTAAGGAGCCAAATTACAAAGCAGTCAAAGATATATTGTCTGATGGCGCAAGGGGAGATGGATAATAGAACTACCTTGGCAAGTAATATAAATATCAAAATAAATATTCGTAAAAATATATGATAAGTTCATAAGTCCATAAAAAATCCAAGTGTGCACTTTAGCGGCAGCAATCCCTGAAGAGCAGAAGCATACTCTGTACAAAGGTAGACAAAAAGAGACAAGGATGCGCCCAATCTAAGTGCAATAACGTGTTTAATCCATAAAATAAGATACAAAAGGAAACGGCCAAATGGCTACTCACACTTTAAAAGTGGATAATAGGCATGTAAGAGACCGTAGATGTAGTCATCATCCGTTGTATGAGGGGTGTCCGCTCATGGTGGTGAGGTGCTGTAGATGGGAAACACCGAGTGGAACAGCCTGGAGGAACTTCAGGTCTATGGATCTGAAGAAGCAGCTGGGCTGTGAAACGCGTCATCCTATTGGTTCCCTCATCTGAGCCCGCCACGTCACGTTACGTCACTTCCGGTGAGACTGGCTTGTGTTTGCGCTCCATCCTGAGACGCACGCCGTCGTACACGGCGCTCCCAACAAGTTCCTCCAGGCTGTTCCACTCGGTGTTTCCCATCTACAGCACCTCACCACCATGAGTGGACACCCCTCATACAACGGATGATGACTACATCTACGGTCTCTTACATGCCTATTATCCACTTTTAAAGTGTGAGTAGCCATTTGGCCGTTTCCTTTTGTATCTTATTTTATGGATTAAACACGTTATTGCACTTAGATTGGGCGCATCCTTGTCTCTTTTTGTCTAAATTACAAAGCAGTGCATGTGACTTTCACCAGACATTCACTAGTAGTGAATCAATCACTGACTGTTATTTAAAACACATGGACCTTGAAGATTCACTTGCAGTGAATGACAAACGTATTGCTTTAAATAGGAGTTATAGGGGTTCATTAAGTTGGGGGCTTATAGCCTTTTCATTCAGTTAGAAGCCTATAAGGGCCAATCAGTTCAGGATTTATAGGGGTTTGTTCAGTTTGGGGCTTGTAAGGGTCCATTAAGTTAGGGGTTGGTTCAGTTAGAGGTATATATGTCTTCATTCATTTGGGTGCTTATAGGGGTCCATTCAGTTAGGGGTTGGTTCAGTTAGAGGTATATATGTCTTCATTCATTTGGGTGCTTATAGGGGTTCATTCAGTTAGGGGTTTATAGTGGGTTTACTCAGTTACGGTTTATAGGGGTTTGTTAATTTGGGGGTTATAGGGGTCCATTCAGTTAGAGATTTGTTCAGTTGGGGTTTCAAAGGGGTTTGTTCAGTTCGAGGTTTATAGGGATTCATTCATCAGTTAGAAGTTTAAGGGGGTTTGTTCCGTTAGAGCAGGGGTTTCCAACTGGCGGCCCTCCAGATGTTACAAGTCCCATCATTCTTCTGCCTACGGGAGTCATGCTTGCAACTGTCAGTCTTGCAATGCTTCATGGGACTTGTAGTTTTGCAACAGCTGGAGGGCCGCCAGTTTGAGACCCCTGAGTTAGAGGTATATAGGGGTTCATTCAGTTAATGGTATATAAGGGTTTGTTCAGTTCGGGTTTCTTTGGGGTTCTTTTGGTTAGGAGTTTAAAAGGGTTCATCCAGTTAGGGTCTCATAGGGATCCATTTGGTTTGAATTTTTTTGGGGTCCTTTCAGTTAGGATTTTAAAAGTGTTAATTCAGTTCGGGGTGTATAGGGGTTCATTCAGTGAGGGATTTATAGAGTTTTGTTCAGTTGGGGTTTAGATCTATTTTCATGTTATCTTTGCTACGTCCTGCAAGCTTTTGCTGCTTGATGGTTGACTCTGAAGGATTGGTGGGACATGTGTGTACAACATCTGCTATACAAGTACATACACTTATATAAATAAATGTCTGTTTCACATTACTGTATATTGGATTAGTGTGATGGTGGATCTGCTACATAGACAGGCCGCTCTTTAGTTGCCTACTATATAAAGCAGTTATATATCATAATATGCACTATGAAGCGCGTGGTTGTCACGTGCCCTTAGTAATGAGGTTATTGAATAAAGTCACCATTGGGTAGGAAGATGTTATTTATAATAACAGTTGTACTGGATGTTTCAAGCTTGGTGGCCTAAAGCTAAACTCTGGTCAACCTTTAAAAATAACTTGTGGATGCAACTTCCCCGACCCTTATAGTATAATATTCTGCTGCTCAATTTGTCAATAGGGGGGGGGGGGTGTAATGTAGAGGACCCGGCCGGCCATAGGTCTCCTGGACCCAAAACTTGGCACACATGTAGCCCCACATGTAGTCTTCCTCTACAAATGTTCAAAGTTTGTTGTCCGGGGTACCTAAGGCCCGGGGAGCACCGATTTTTCAAACCCGGGCAACCCTTCCGTAGACTCCCATGTTAAACCGTAATCTTTCCGGTGAATTTGGGGACCTGGTACCGGCCGGTCGTAGGTCCCCTGGACCCCAAACTTGGCACACATGTAGCCCCACTTTACCTCTACAAGTGTGCAAAGTTTGTTGTCTGGGAACCTACGGCTGGGTAGCACTGATTTTTCAAATCCGGGCACCCTTTCCATAGACTCCCATGTTTAATGTCAGTCTAGTCATGGGCACAGTGAGGCATGGGCACAGTGAGGCAAAGTGATACACAGTGAGGCATGCAGATGGACACCCTAGGCTTATACTCGAGTCAATACGTTTTCCCATTTTTGGGGGGTAAAATTAGGTGCCTCGGCTTATATTCGGGTCAGCTTATACTCGAGTATATACGGTACGTATGTGCCCAGTCTTATATTTATCGACAAACCTCTCACTGCATGGTATTAGTAAATCTAAATGTGCCCATACACTTTGGAGTCTATGTATAAAATGTTTGTTGTGCAGATATTACAAACATTTGCACAATTTTTTATGAAGATATTTTTTTTCTAATATGTAGTGCCTATATCAGTGGTCTCCAAACAGTGGCCTTTTGCTTTTATCATGCCCTTGGGGCACTATTTCAATCGAATGATACCAACAATGAGGCATACTCCCTCCCCCCTCCCCCCCACACACTAAAAACCAATGAAGGCACACCATTCCTTCAAATGACACCAATAAAGGAGCACAATTCTTCCCAATGACACCAACAATGAGACACAATTCCTCCCAATGACACCAACGATAGGACACATTTCCTCCCAAGGACACCAACGATAGGACACATTTCCTACCAATGACACCAATTATGGGTCCAATGACACCAATGATGAGACCCAATTCCTCTCAATGAAACCAATGATGAGGCAAAATTCCTTCTGCTGTTACCAATGATGGGACATTGTTTTTTTCCTCTGACATCAGGATCTTTTCTACTCCCAATGACCACAGTCCTGCCCTCCTAAAGTCTGAAGGACAGTAAACTGGCTCTTTGGTTAGAACGTTGGAGACCTCTGTCCTATAACATCAGCTCTACCCAGTGCCCGTGCCACATTTTCTATTCCATAAATTCAATTAGGAAAAAAAATGCATTATGGTTATTGGGTGGCACTCATGATATAAGAACATATATACTCTAGAGCCCAGACTCGGACACTTGCTTTATGCACTGGTGTGTAGTCATTTTGGAACAGGAAGGGGCCATCCCTAAACTGTTCCCACCAAGTTGGGAGCATTAAATTATACAAAATGTCTTGGCATGTTCACACCTTAAGAGTTCCCTTCAATCAAATCTAATGCCCCTTACACACGATCGGAAATTCCGACAGCAAAAGTCCAATGTGAGCTTTTGAACAAAATTCCGACCAGTTGTATGTATTTCTGCCATCAAAAGACTGAGAGCTGGTTCTAAAATTTTCTAACGAACAAAAATCCGATCGTCTGTAGCAATTCCGACACGCAAAATCCAGACGCATGCTCAGAAACAATTAATGGCATGCTCGGAAGCATTGAACTTAATTTTCTTGGCTTGTCATAGTGTTGTATGTCACCACATTCTTGACAGACGAGAGTTCAGAGAACTTTTGCATACCGTGTGTATGCAAGCCAAGCTTGAGCGGAATTCCGAATTTCAAAAATCCGATCGTGTGTACGCAGGATAAGGGGCCAAGTCCAACCTCTGAAAAACAACCCCACACATTAATTCCCCCATCCACCAAATGATTTGGACCAGTGCACAAAGAAAGGTCCATAAAGACATGGATGAGTGAGTTTGGGGTGGGGGAACTTGATTGGTCTGCACAGAGTCCTGACCTCAGCCCGATAGAACACCTTTGGGATGAATTACAGTGGACACTGTGAGCCAGGCCTTCTCATCCACATCAGTGCTCAAGGGACCCCAAAGACCCAAAAGACCAGAAGCAAAGAGCTAAAGAAAAAGGGAGGGCAGTAGGACTATAGCAGTACAAGATAAACAAGTGAACTCAAAAGAGCAGTTATTATAAAAATTATAAATTTATTAACATAGTATTAAAAAAATAAGACATCAAAAACAAAAACAAAGACAATACATCACAGTACAAAAAGCAACGTGAGTCAACCGTACATACCACAGGTGGTGGATTATCCCAAGGAGGGGAAGATCACGGTGAAAGTAGGGATCACGTAGAGGAGGGGAATTTCTCAACTAGTTTCGCGATCAAGTCGCTTCGTCAGGAGAGTTCTAAAATTAATCAATATACATTCATTAACCACTTGAGATCCGCACTATAGACAAAAGACGTCCACAACTCGGCTCTCAAGTGCCGAGTGGACATCTTTTCACATCCTGTTGTTTACATTCCCGGTGCGCACCGCTGTGGGTTTTCAGCGGGGAAACACTATGCCCGGCGCATCGCTGGAAAGCCGATGCGTGTGCCTGGCGGCCGCGATGTCCGCCAGGTACCCACGATCGGCGGTGACAGCAGGGACGTGGAGCTCTGGAGAGGAGACTGATCTGTGTCCCTTGTACATAGGGACACAGCATCGGTCACCTCCCCCAGTCAGTCCCCTCCCCCCACACAGTTACAACAAACCCAGGGAATACATTTAACCCCTTCCTCGCCCCCTAGTGTTAACCCCTTCCCTGCCAGTCACATTTATACAGTAATTAGTGCATTTTTATAGCACTGATCGCTGTAAGAATGTGAATGGTCCCAAATTTGTGTCAAAAGTGTCCGATATGTCCGCCGCAATATCGCAGGCCTGACAAAAAAATCACAGATCGCCGCCATTACTAGTAAAAAATAAAAAAATAAATCATAAATCTATCCCCTATTTTTAACAAAAATATGTGGAAGAATACGTTTTAGCCTAAACCGAGGAAAAAAATATTAAATTTTTTTTTTTTATATATATTATAATTATAATATTATTATATTAATATTATTATATTATAATATTATGGGGTTTTTTTCCAAATTTTCTATCTTTTTTTGTTTATAGCACAAAAAATAGAAATCGCAGAGATAATCAAATACCACCAAAAGAAAGCTCTATTTGTGGGAAAAAAATTATAAAAATATAATTTTGGTACAGTGTTGTATGACAGCGCAATTGTCATTCAAAATGCGTCAGCGCTGAAAGCTGAAAATTGGTCTGGGCACGAAGGGTGTTTAGGTGCCCAGTAATGAAGTGGTTAATGTTAGCAATAGAAAAGGTTGCGCTGAATATGCAAAAACACATGAAGACCAACCTTGCACTAAAAACATTATAAATAATGTACACTTTGGGGAACAGAGAACATTGTGCCGCTTACCTAAAACAGATATCCCATCAGCTCAGATGCCAGATCCACCATGGAGAGAGGTCTCCCGCGGCGACCAAGGGGAGCAAATTGGTCGTCTACTTCTCAGCACTCATTGGAGCGCTGAGCTGTGGAGGGGCGGGGAGCGGCCATCTTAGCGGCTTGCTGAGACTGCCATCAGTCAGGGCAGCTGGTGGATCCCGACTTGAAAGTCTTGATGACGCGATCCCCTGACTGATGGCAGCGACATCAGCGGAGAACAGAGAGCGGACTTCAAAACGAATTGCACTCCTGTGACCCATAGGAGAAGCCCAGACTAAAAAGCTCAGACTAGATTTTTCCTTTAACAACAAGTCCAGTAAAATGCCATCAGATCATAGAAACCAATCAACTCGTCATTAATGCAGATCCAGCGGTACCCCTGAAGGGGCTGCTGGTAATTTGATTGGGTGGCACATTTACCTCATGGCTCTTTCCGAATGTCTAGGGTGAATGATAAATACAGCAGTAGTAAAGGAATGTCCACAAAGAAATGTCTTTTTATGTGCTCTTTATAACCCAGCCGGGCAAAAACAGTGAACGGGTGATGAAAGGGATAGAGATTAAAAGAAGAACAGCAGATTCAGGCGTAGTATTTAGAACAGTCCTGCTCCCATGTGTAACAATTTTCTTACCACTCCTGCTGAGTGGGCTTAGCGTACCCGGATAGGCCTCTCTCACCGACCTAGCAGCCAAAGTATTGCTCGAACCTCTTCAGGACAAAGTCTCTGCCACAGACCCTCCCGAATGAATGTCAGGGAAGCGCCTCTGCCACAGGCCCTCTCTGATTGCAGATACGGAGGAAACCCTCTTAGGTAAAGTTACGCCTGGATCTTCTTCTTAACGTTGCCCAGGTACCAACTGAAAGAGGAGTCAATCCTTCTGGCTACCTTGATCCCCGGTGGTTCGTCAGAATCCTATTGGACCACCAGCCTCTCATTGGCGTTACTCAGATGGACTCCCCACCGAACAGCTACACTTGCTTGGGATCTTCAAAGTGGGAACCCATACGACTACTGAGTCCCCGTCTTGCTTGAATGTTCCGGACCAACATGGCCCCGAAACCAGGAACACGTAGCACGCACGCTCCGGCCAGGTAGGCCATAACGCCAGAGCGGCGTGATGTGGCCACCCTGAAGGTGGGTGCCACACAGGAAGAAGACGATCCAGACTCTATGGCGTCTGTTCCATAAGTACCCTCTCCCAGCATGCTCAGCGAAGCTCAACCCTCCTGATTGGAAGCTGGAGAAGGACACCCAAACCTCAACTCTACTGCTGCCACCTACTGCACCGGGGTGGGAATAACACCCCAGTGCAACAGAATGAGCCCACAGCACAGCCAAGCTGAAACAGAGACCCTAATTAAACATTGAAATTAAAATCAGAGTCCTCTATACTCTGATTATCCTCTAAATTTCGATAGCACCCGTACTTGGAAGTAACCCGGCGCTACACAGATAAATCTTGTTTAGTTGCTACAGGACACAAGATATTTTCTTGATTGGAAACTTTCCAAACTAGAAGAGCATATTGAGGAACTGTAAGGACGAAGATGACTGAAGAACTGAATGTGATTTATGGCATAAGAACTGGCAGACGTGTTTCCTTGGTTACACAAATTAAATTTTCCTTGGATGTAAGTTTGGGAGGATCGCCAGAAATATCTGTGGACCATTTATCATTATATTTAGATGAGAAACATGACTTATTTTTGTCCTATACAGTTTATATGGATTGTGTGTACATAGTTTGCTTTACCCGAGAGATCTGATTTTAGATTTGCTGCTCACAATCAAAATTAGATCGTTTTTTTGCTATGTTCTAAAAGTTTCAGAGAAGATCTACATTTCCGTTGCCTACATACTGTGTGCTAAAAGGTTTCCCTCTTTACCATTTCAGAAGGCTGGAAGGTATGCACCTGCCTCAGTAAGGACTCAGTAAGGACTACCCTGTTGGAGACGAGGTCCCTGTGGAGTCACACTGACCAGCCTGAAGACTTCATAAATAGGAATGTGGGGGTAAGAACGGGGGTGCCCCCTTGTTGAACTGCACTTCTGAAGCTTTCTGTGCCACCTCGCCACCACCAATCTGCTTATATGACTATGAGTGTGTGCCATCATACAAGTCCTGTAGGAAAAGGGATATCACCGCTCCAGGTAGATCAGATTGAAATTAACCTCTCCTCCGGATTAGAAGCCGCAGGTGCTAGCAATGCGTATAGCAATGAGAATGAGAAAAAATTCTGGACAGCCGCACTCCAAAAATTAGCCTTTATTCGTAAAAAAATAGGATCAAAAATACATGCCACAGCAGAACAGACAGAAGAGCTGACGCGTTTCACACTATCAAACAGTGCCTAATCCTGTCCAGAATTTTCTCTCATCCTCATTGCAAAGTCCTGTAATAACGAAAGATTTGGGAAGTGAAAAGGGGACACATGCATCTGGCTATCCCGTGTGTGCCAATTGCACGGGATGCACGGAATAAATTGCTGGAATGGAGGGAATTTGAAGACATGGGCTGTCCAAGAGGTATCCATGCTCTTTTATTGTAGGGACCAACAACTGGGATCTGACAGGGTTAGTTGAACTCCTGGCAAACAGCTAAACACACAGGTATAATACACATAATAAGGGAGTTGTAGTACCCGCTACAAAAATTGCATTTTTGTCTATACAGTCCTTGTGTATTCAGTATTGCTATATCCCTGAAGCAGTTCCTGGCTTTGTTCCTGCCACCTTGTAGGTCTTTCATGAGACCGCGAACAGCGGAGGAAAAGTTATTGCACTCTCTAGATGTAGTGAGAGCAGTAAAAGTTTATTTGCAGGCTACGGCTATCTTACGGCTAAGATACGTATAACAGATGTTTTGTTCATTGTGCCAGATGGATTTGACAAGTAGATGTTCAAGCTTATGGTTTAAGAAATTAGGTTCCTCGTTTTCCTGTTAAGGCGCACTCGGCCAGTAGCTCACCGCTAAACTCTGCACTCTGTATGCAGCGCACCCCTGAACTCTGCACTATTTATGTGGCACACCCTGAACTCTGCAGTCTGTGTGTAACCCCCTCCCTGAACTCTGCACTCTTGGTATTTAATGACTCTGTTTAGACCCTCCCACTGTTAGTGATATTTGACCACACCCACTATTTAATGCGGTTTTGAGGGTGTGTGTAAGGGACGGGTGTGTGTAAGGGACGGGTGGGGGGGGGGCGGCTTATGTGATTGAGTTTCTGTACCTATTTTCCGAGAAAAAAAGCCCTGCTTGTATCCATAGTGGACCCCCCATAAACCTACATAAAGAGGGGAAACATTAATGCTTTACTCAAAGTTTGAAGCTGAGCACCAGTTACCATAGTTGACCTAAAGAAGGGGAACATTTCCTTATCCAGGACATGGACATCACTAAAGATTCGACTGGGTATCAAACTCTTCCCACTCTTTCCAAAAGTTAAAAAGAATATTTGAGGTGGAGTTCTGCATAATGCACAATAAGCCTTTAATTGTCTTGTACGAGTTGTTAGGCTACATATGACTGGCGTGGGAGTAAACTAAAGACCTTCCCGGGGTGAGGCCAAGACACGGACTTAGTCGCAGTGAGGAAAGTATTCCAGTAGTGTTTCCAGACTAAAAAATTGTGCCTTGTATTTTAAGAAATATTAGCCGTGGGGAACGAGGTGAAGGGGCCACACATCCTTTCAACTGCTCTGCAGAGATTGCAAAAGATTCACGCTGAGACTTGCCTTGGATTGAGAAAGATCAACATCTGCTGTTCCTTCCTGGTTTTAAAAATGCTCGCCCGAAGAGGTAAGGATTGTCAGTTCAGCAGTACGCGATCAAGGTAAGCAAGACTGCAAGAGTCGTGCAATGACATCTATGATAGGGAATGCTGACTTTAGCACAGTTTAACCAAATTGGAGGACGACCATGTGTACTGAGCAAACATGAGCGTTGGGGAAAAAAAAACTGACACCACTCATTGCTAGAAAATTTTAAAAACAACACACTTTATAATTATATGATACAGGCTACACCATTACATGAAGAAACAAAGAATAGGGTAAGACTTAATCTGGGTGGGATAGGAGGGGCATTGGAATGTATTGGTGCTACTTATCTGGGTTTGTCATTCAGGACTCTGCCACCTGCTGGCTGCTAAATATGCTGCACCAGCAAATATTATGAATATCTTCTATGTATACAAGCAGATTAATCTATAACAGGGTTCTGAAAACTACGGCTCTAGGGCCAAATAGAGCCCAGTGTTACCCTTTAAAAAAAAAAAAAAGTGTAAGATTTTCGGGACTCTGATGGGGTCTATTATATAGGGGCAACTCTAAGGGGGGCTTGATGTAAGGTTGACTTTGATAGGGACTCGGATGTAGGGGAGACTTGCGTGTATTCGGAATTTCTTTGCTTTGTTTTATTGAAGTTTTTTCCCTGTTGTTCTTAATTACATCCCAAATTTCAGAAAAGTTGGATGCAAAATCTACATAAAAACAGAATGCAATGATTTGAAAATCTCATAAAACAATATTTTATTCACAAAAGAAAATAGAAAACATATCAAATGTTTAAACTGAGAAAATGTAACATTTTAAGAAAAAAAAAATAAGGTTACATTGATATTAATGGCAGCAATGCGTCTCAAAGTTGGGACAGGACAAAAAAAGCTGGCAAAGTAAGTGGTACTAAGGAAGAGCTGGAAGAACATTTTGTAACTAAGTATTGTACAAACAAATGTTAAAATTCATGGAGCTTAAAAAAAAAAAAAAAACTACCCTTGCTGTAGGGCAGTGGTCATCAACCCTGTCCTCAGGGCCCACTAACAGGCCAGATTTTATGTATTACCTTTGGGGAGATGCAGACTAGAATACTGCAATCACTGAGCAGCAAATGATATCTTGCAAACCTGGCCTGTTAGTGGGTCCTGAGGGCACTCCCCAGACTGCAACTTTTTATTCAGGGTGCCAGGAAAATAAATTTTTGATTACCTTTTCCCCACTCCCCTGCCAGATGGTGCTCACTTGCATTCTCTCCGATGCTCTGGGTTGTAGGTGGGCCATTGGTGTCCTTGCTTACAATGCAGAATGCAGGTCCTGCATTGTACATGATGACATTGCATCTGAATCTGTCAGATGAAATGCAAAAGATAGGAGGCTTTGGGGGATCTGTTGCACTGGAGGAGGCGCCTGCAGGAGCAAGGCTACTCCAGGCAAAAATGAGAATTTAACCTAGTACCCTAGGTAAAAATTTGCATTTTTTCAGAGGTATATACTGTAGGATAGTGTCATTCAACACGCTGAGTTTTTCTACAAAGAGAGTATGGAGATGGTTTCAGATCATCTCTTTCTAATTAAAAGTATGTAGTTATTAAAGTGTTACTAAACCCACAACAGTAAAATCAGTCTGTATATGCAGTAAAGCATGCTTGTTATACACACTGTGGAACCTAAGGGGTTAATCCTCCCCATTGTGCAAAAAAACTGTCAAATCCTGTTTTCTCTGATCCTCCCCTTCTTTTTCTGTCCCCAGAACTGTCTAGACAGAGGGTCTGGGGTCATGCCGCCTCATAGGACAGTCGGAGGAGAATGAAAACTCTTCCTACAAGCTTTAACCAGTGCTCGTCCAGACACTGGGGCGTTTTCATGCGCTATTGCATTTAAAATAGCGCCTGCAACCCGACCTGAAACAGCGGCTGTGGTTTCTCCAGTGTGAAAGCCAGAAGGCTTTCACACTGGAGCGGTGCGCTGGCAGGACGGAAAAAAAAGATCCTGCTAGCCGCATCTTTGGAGCGGTGTGTATAACGCTCCTTCACCACTCCTGCCCATTGAAATCAATGGGACACCGCGGCTTTACCGCCGGCAATGCGCCTCTGCAGAGGCGCATTGTGGGTGTTTTTTTACCCTTTCTCGGCCCTGAAATAGCGGTAAAGTGGCACAAAAAATTGCGGCGATTTACTGCTGATGCTGCTCCCACCCCAGTGTCAAAGGGGCCTAATAGAACTCACAATACTGCTCTATACTGCTGATGAGAAAAGGTATTTAGCAGTTTATATTTACTAAAATAATTACATTTCCATGTCCTGTCTGTTTTCATTTGAGTTTTAGATATCTAGCCGTGTAAGAAACATCTTTTTGGGAAAGCAGTTATGATTAGCATTGTAAACATGTGAGAAGGCTTTTCTGTCTACTCATGAACTAAAGTTGATGTTTGCCTATTCTCACTGTGGGTACAACACACTGAGCCTACTGAATGGCCTCTATAAAAAAAAAATAGGAATAAGAATGGTTAGAGAACTTTCCCCATTTGTAACTGTTCCCTTAGAAATTTGATAGTATCCATCTTAGCTGCACTTTCCCTGTCCACTGGACCAAACTCAGTTTTTGGCTAAAGGCCCATACACACGATCTGACTCTTTGACAACAATTGTCTGATGGACCTGTTTTAGCGGACAATCCGACCGTGTGTAGGCTCCATCGGACAAATGTTTTGTGTTTTTGCTCTGACAAATGTTCGCTGTGAAAACAGACAAACTTCCTGGCAACAAAATGTCCGATGGAGCAAAATCTGATCGTATGCACACAAGTCCATCGGACTAAAGTCCAAAGTCCAAACACGCATGCTCATAACCAATGCTAAAGATCAGACAATAATAGCAGAAGTTGCCCAAAGGGTGGCTGTAAAGAGCAGAAAAAACACGTGATTTGGTGAAAGTTGGTTGAAAAAGTCCTGCCATGTGGATGCATACCAAGTTCACGGAACAACGCCCTTCGGACAAAAATTCACAGGAAAAGTCTGATGGAAGTCCAATCGTGTGTATGAGGCTTAAAAACTCTCTGGGCAATTACAAACCACATTGTAACCAAATAGTTTTTTTGTTTTTTTTTCTCCATGATAAATCATTTGTGTCTAATTTCAGGAATGATAACTGTGAACGAGGCCGTCAGCTTGTCCGAATCCCAGGCCCATTTCAAGGCCCTAAAACCATGGTGGGACGTTCTGATGGATTATCTTCTTGTTCTTATGCTTATGGCGTCCTTCTTTTCTGCAACTCTCCTTATAATAACGGATAAGGTTGTGTGCATGCCAAAGACAAAAGAGCCTGACAAGTATTTATTAAGTGAGTTCAATGAAGCAAGAATTACGCCTTCAATGTCTCCAAGACAGATTGGCCATTTGACCAACTTGGACTATCAGCAGTACACGTATGTAAGTGTTGTTTGTTACCACAAGGTGGTACCTTGGCAGTCCAAATATTTCCCTTATATGGCACTTATCAACACTTTGGTTTTACTTGTCGGCAGTAATTTTTGGTTTAAGTACCCAAAAACCTCTTCTAAAGTTGAGCACTTTCTTTCTATTTTGGGCAAATGCTTTGAATCTCCATGGACTACTAAAGCACTTGAGGAAACTAGCGACCAACCTCCACCAGAGATTAACCGTATAAAATCCAGCAGCACACGCTCTATGGACTATTCGCCTAAAACACCATTGCTCAGAGAGGTTCGATTTCCTACCATTCAAGCCCCAGTCTCCACAATATTGGACAAAAAAGAGGAAGAACAGGCTAAAGCTTTGTTTGAGAAGATACGCCACTTCCGTTGCCATGCTGAAAACTCAGATGCCGTCTACAAAGTTTACATAGCGCAGACTGTGTTTAAAGTGATGACAGTGCTATTAGTGCTTGGGTATGCACTTAGCTTGATGGGATCATTCAGTTTCCAGCATACTTGTAAACCTGGAATACAGAATCTCATGGGATATTCTACGTTTACTTGCACACACAACTTGGCGTTCATACTGGAAAAAATTCTGTTGACTTATGTTCTATTTCTCTGCCTATATGCATTTTTGTCTTTTTATGCTTTAGTTTGGCTATGCAGAAGTTCACTCAAGACGTACTCTTTTCAAAAACACAGTGATGGGACTGGTTTCGGAGATATTCCTGATGTCAAGAATGACTTTGCCTTCATGTTGCACATGGTAGACCAGTACGACTCATTGTTTGCCAAAAGATTTTCAGTATTTCTTTCAGCTGTGAGTGAAGGACGGCTCAAAGAGCTTGCACTGAACTCCGAATGGTCAAAGGACAAGTTGAAAGATAAAATTTTCAGGGACGCCAAAGGACGGTATGAACTGCAACTTTCAATGTTACCTGCAATACCAAAATCTGTTTATGAACTAAATGAGGTTGAAGTTCTTAAACTGGAACTAATCTCTGCAAGGCTTCTAGGAGCAGTGTCCCAGCTGAAGTCTCTCTCCGAGCTTCACGTCAGCCATTGTTCTGTCAAAATGGACCCTGATGCGCTTAGTTTTCTTCAACAGAGTGTGAAAACCCTTCATGTCAGATTCACAGACTTGGAGGAGCTCCCATCTTGGATGTACTCTTTAAAGAACTTACAGGAACTGTACCTATCTGGCAACCTCAACTGTTCCAGCAATAAAACCATTCGTCTGCAGTCCCTGCATGGACTTCGTGGTCTCCGATCTCTTTCTTTGACAAGCAACTTATCCCAAATACCGTCAGCTGTAATGGATGTGGCTTTCCAGCTGTCTAAGCTAATCATACAGAATGGAGACACTGAGCTTGGCTCATTAGGCCAACTTAGAAAGATGAACCGCTTGGTGGAACTCAAGCTCATTCATTGTAAGATCTCAAAAATCCCCAGTGCAGTTACCGGCTTAACAAGTTTGCAATGTATAGATATGACATCCAACCTCATCCAGAATGTTGATGAACTTGGTACCCTTCAACGCCTTCGAAGTCTGACCATATTGAGATTGTGCCGAAATGCCATATTTCGACTTCCACCATCTATTGAACTTTTGCGCAATTTGGAGGAACTTTCCATTTCGCATAATAAGCTTGATAACTTGCCAGTCTCTCTCTTTAACATGGTTAAGTTGAGATATTTAGATGTTGGCTATAACCTTATCAGAGTTATCCCTACAGAAGTTGTTCACCTCACACGTCTAGAGACGCTGGTAGTTACATCTAATCAAATCTCTTACCTGCCGCATGAGTTGTTCCGCTGCTCTAGGCTCAGGTCTCTTTATGCAGGTTCAAATAAACTGTCCAGTATACCCTCTGAGATTGGACAGCTGCCTTTGCTGTCTAGCTTGGATATTACAGGTAACAATCTAACAACCTTACCAAATGAGATCTCAAACTGCTTACAAATGAAGAAGGGGGGGCTGGAAGTGGAGGAGCGTGTGCTGGCAAGCTTACCAGAGGAGCTGAGAGTTAAGTATATGTGAATGGTTATCCTAACTGGACCATTATGAAAGTGTAATGCCACGTACACACGACCATTTTTAATGGTCTAGAAAAAATAACATTTTTTTTCAACCCGATTATTGTTAAGCCTTACTTGCTTACACACGATCCTGAAAAAAAAATGCTCTAGCAAAGCACGGTGACGTACAACGCGTACAACGGCACTATAAAGAGGAAGTTCCATTAGGATAGTGCCACACTTGGGGCTGCTTTTGATGATTTTGTGTTAATAAAAGTTTGGTGAGAGACGATTCAGCCTTTTCACTCTTCGTGCTTTTCAGTCTATTACAGCCTGACAAATGTGCTATCTCTACCGTCTCATAACTTGCATGTTTTTTTTTATGACGTTAAAAATGACAATGTGAAAAGAGACGTAGAAATTTAGGGCATGTTCTATATTTTTAATGGCCATTTTTCACGTCACGAAAAATGCTCTGGAGCCCCCACACGATCGTTACATACGATTTTTAATGACATTAAAAAAAATATATATTTTTCACATCGTGAAAAACGGTTGTGTGTACACAGCATAGAGGCCCGTTCACATTCTGGTCCGCCTGCCAGCTCTTTAGGCGGACCTGAACGGGCGCTCCTTGCTCCTCTATGGAGCCATGGATGTCAGTGGCGACATGCCTGCTGAAATCCGACCCGCTCCCATCCGCCAAAGTGTGACGGAGGAATCTGCTTGTATTGTAATGATGCAACAACGTCACAATGTACGCTTGATATTATTGACCAGCAGGCCCGGACTGGCCATAGGGCATACCGGGCACATGCCCGGTGGGCCGCGGCGGCCCGGGAATGGCCCGCGAATGGTCCACATGTCATGTCTCCTCAGGGGTGTACCAAGGGATTACAGGCCAAGAGGGGACTTCCGCTATCTATCTATCTATCTTTCTCTATCTATGTACAGTATATATCTATCTTTCTCTATCTATCTACAGTGTCTATCTTTCTCTATCTATCTACACTATCTTTCTATCTTTCTCTATCTATCTATCTTCCTTCATTCCCTTCTTTCTTTCTATCTTTATCTATCTTTCTTTCTTTATCTATCTTCCTTTTTATCTATCTTTATCTATCTATCTCTATCTTCCTTTCCCCCTTCTTTCTTTCTATCTTTATCTATCTTTCTTTCCTTAACTATCTTCCTTCCTTTCTATCTATTTATCTATCTTTCTATATCTATCTATCTTCATTCCTTTCCTTCTTTCTATCTTTTTACTTTATCTATCTTCCTTTTTATCTATCTGTCTATCTATCTTCCTTCCCTTCTTTCTATCTTTATCTATCTTTTTTCTTTATCTATCTTCCTTTTTATCTATCTATCTATCTATCTATCTATCTATCTATCTATCTATCTATCTATCTATCTATCTATCGATCTATCTATCTATCTGTCTCTATCTATCTATTGTCAATCCCTCCCTTCTTTCTATCTTTATCTATCTGTCTATCTATCTATCAATCTATTTCTATCTATCTTTCTCTATCTATCTTCCTTCTTTATATCTTTATCTATCTTTTTTCTTTATCCATCTTCCTTTTTATCTATCTATCTATCTATCTATCTATCTATCTATCTATCTATCTATCTATCTATATCCATATATCTTCCTTCCCTTGTTTCTCTCTATCTTTATCTATCTTTCTTTCTTTATCTATCTTCCTTCCTATCTATCTATCTATCTATCTATCTATCTATCTATCTATCTATCTATCTATCTATCTATCTTCCTATCTATCTTTCTCTTTCTTTCTCTCTCTCTCTCTCCCCCCCCTTTATCTTTCTCCGTCCCGATATTTATCTATCTACTAATCTTATTTCTTCCTTTTATCTATCTGTCTATCTATATTTCTTTATCTCACAACCCCCGCCGCACCCCCCCCCCCCCTGGGCTGCTCAGTTTAAAATGCCCGGGCCTATTTTTTGTCCCAGTCCGGGCCCGTTGACCAGCATATTTATTCTCGCACTCTGGATCTACAGTATCCCTTCTGAATTCCTAGCCAAAAATATTATATTATTTAATTATGCTGTTCATAGGTAGTGTCTAACAACCAAGGTTATGTGCTACTTCTTTTTCTCCAATATTACAGCAAATGTATTCTCTTAAAGGACAACTTTACATCCCTTACCCCACAAGAACTGCCCACTTTGGCAAATACCCTCACCCAGTCAAGCAATTTTTATTGCACAGCCCTGCTTGGAGCTGCCGAGCCTTTTTCCTAGAATACAACTGCTTTGTACTACACATGTATACTGCAGCTCGGTTCTGTTCCTATGGAAAATCTGTCGTACCAGTGACCCCTTGGAACTTATTATTCTTGTATTTTAAGGTATATGTATTATATGTATATATTAATTAAATATGTATATATTAATTAAATGTAAGCATTAACAGGTTGATGTAATATCTTTAGTTTTTTTTTTTTTTTACATTTTTAAATATGCAGCTTTTATTAAATAATACCTACTAATTCTGCCATGAAGGTCCTTGTTCAGGCAGCTCCTGTTATAGGGTGACGGCTCTCTCTTCATGGGGCTCCTGTGTTGCCCACCCTGAAGAAAAATACAAGTGGCTATGCTGACACACATTGCACAAACCTGGTCCACTGTTGTCACAATCAACAAAGTTTTAAAAAAAATCTGCAAACAGAACGTATGCAAGCAAGCAGAATGTGTCTGGGACTGGTGGAAATTAACAATGCTAACATGCCAAAAATGATAAATAAAGATGAAAGCAAAGACAAAAAGGCATGATCATGTTTATGAACAGTGCCTTAGCAAGCTAAATTCCATCCAGGTAGGATTGTATTCTACTTTAACAGTAAAGGGTTAATTCATACATTTATAGTCATTTATTACATTTTTTGGGTGGTACTTGGCATTTATATAGTTCTCAAAATACCCAACTGACTTTTATTGGACAACTACCAATGGTACTGGTACTGGTGTAGCCACAGCAACAATGGGCCAGATTCACATACACTTAATATTGCGCTGCGTAATCGAAATACTCTACGCTGCCGTATTTTACCAGGCTCTACACCGAATCCTGGTAGATTTTTGCCCGTACGCTACTGCGGCGTAGTCTATTTCTCGCCGCGTAATCGAAATACGCGATTAGGGGGCGTGAAGCATTTAAATAAGCGCGTCCCCGCTGCGATCGAACTGCGCATGCTCCGTTCAGAAATTTCCCGCCGTGCATTGCGCGAAATCACGTCGTTACGTCATTCGTTGTTTGAGTAGCGTCGTTTACGAACATTCCTATTCCCGGACGACTTACGTAAAAAATAATAAAAGACGTCGGAAAACGTAGAAATTTGACGCGGGAACGACGGCCATACTTAACATGGGCTGTCTAATATTAGAGCAGCAAAAAGCTGGTATAGTGTTATGCAAATAAAAGATGACTAAAGGTGCCGTAAGAGATTGCGATTGAAGATCGTAATTTCCGGGATCGCCGGCAAAAGCTCATTTGCATACCCCGACGCGGAAAACGACGGGAAGTCCACCCAGTGGCCGCAATTTTATTGCAGCGTAGATCCGAAGGCGTATGAACACGTAATCCAGTCGAATTGAAGCCCGCAGCCGTCTATTCATGGTTTGAGGTTTTCGACTAGCTAGAAAACGCGCGTAATTTGAAATTACTCCAGTCTAACACCAGTTAGACAGGAGTAAGGGCTCTGTGAATCTGGCCCAAAGTTTTGAAGTGCCAAAGAATCTTTGGCAATATTATAGTTTGTCAATATTCCTGTCACTGTCATTTTTGCTGGATAGCTAGATCTGAATGTAAATGTGGCAACAGATATAAATATACGGTAAATGTGAAAAAAAGAAAAAGGAATTTTAATACTGATTACTATATCAAATGTTTTAATATCTGAATGAGGTTAACAGATGAAAATATTTTTCATCATAGTGGTCCTTAAACTTATGCTCCTGTGGATGTCCTTCTTACACTTTCCCTTCCTTCCTGCTCAGGCCCCCTCTGTACTTTCCTCCTGCTGAGGTCATCCTTGCTCTCTCCTTCTCTTGCTGAGGTCTTTCCTGTACTTACCTCCTCTCCTGCTGAGGCCCAGTCTGGGCTATCCTTCTGAGATCCTTCCTGCTCTCTTTATCCTTCTGAGGTCCTTCCTCTTCTCTTCTCTTCTTCCCTCTCCTGGCAAGGTAATTTCTGCACTCTTCTCCTCCTGCTGAGGTCCTCCCTGCTCTCTTCTCTCCTCTCCTCTTCTGTGAAGGTCATTTCTGCACTCTCCTCCTCCTGCTGAGGCCCTCTCTGTGCTCTCCTTCTGATGAGGTCCTCCCTGCTCTTTAATAATTTTGCTAAGGTCCTCTCTGCTCTCACCTACTCTGCTGAGGTCTTTCCTGCACTTTCCTCCTGTCCTCTTGAGGCCCACTCTGAGCTTTCCTCCTGCTGAGGTCCTCCTATCTGCCTCCTCCTGCTGAGGTCTTCCCTGCTCTCGTTCTCCTGCTGAGGGTCCTTCCGGTTCTCGCCTCTTCTGTGAAGGTTCTTTCTAACCTCTCCTCCTGCTTCTGAGGCCCTCTCTGTGCTTTCCTCCTGTTGAGGTCCTCCCTTCTCTCTCCTCTTCCTGTTGAGGTCCTCCTTTCCTTCTTTCTCCTCTTCGTTTTGAGGTTCTCCCTTCTCTCTCCTCTTCCTGTGGAGGTCCTCCCTTCCTTCCTTCTTTCTTTCTCCTCTTCCTATTGAGGTCCTCCCTTCTCTAATCTCCTCCTGTTCAGGTCCTCCCTGCTCTCTTTTCTCCTGTGGGGGTTCTCCCTTCTCTCTCCTCCTCTTGTAGAGGTCCTTCCTGCTCTCTCCTCCTCCTCCTGTGGAGGTCCTACCTGCATTCTCCTCCTTCTGCAGAGGTCTTTCCTGCCCAATTCTCTTCCTGATAGAGTCCTCCCTGTGATATCCCTCTACCAAGGTACTTTCTGCTCTCTCCTCTTCCTGTGGAGGTTCTTCCTGCAATTCCTTTCACCTTCTGCTGAGACCCTCTTTGTGCATTCCTTTTGCTTTGGTTCTTTATACGCTACCTCCCACCTGCTGAGGTCCTTACTGCACTCTTCTACTCCTCCTGCCTGGGAACTCTCTTTGCTCTCCTCCCCCTGAGGTCTCTCTCTGCTCTCTCCTCCTTTTTGCTAAGGTCTTTACTTTACTCCTACTTTAATATAATACTTTCAACAGCAGCTTCCAGTGCTTGAGTATATGCTTGGGTGGCAGCATTGTGTACCCTGCAATATTGCCAGATTGGCAATATTGCCAGATTGGCCACGTACACACAAGCTTTTATTTCCTTCGAAAAAAAAACAACAATAGTTTTGCCGACGATATTCTTCTCAAGCCTGCCTTGGATACACATGGTCACACAAAAGTCTGGTGAACTTTTGGCTGCCAAGAACGCGGTGACATAAGACTACGACGAGCCGACAAAATAAAGTTCTATGCTTCTATGTTTTTTTTTCCCGTCGGAAAAGCATACAGACAAATGGTTTCCCCGCTAGGATTTTTTCGACGGGAAAAAAAAGATTCTGCTCTCTTTTTTTTTTTTTTCGGCAGTTTTCTTGTGGGGAAAAAGTCAGATGGAGCATACACACGGTCGGGATTCCCGACGAAAAGCTCTCATCGCAGTTTATGCAGTGTGTGTGAGTAAGTGTGTGTGTATGTATATGTGTGTGTATATATATATATATAATATATATATATATATTATATATATATATATATATATTATATTGATTCATTTTGTTTAACACCGGGTGAACTTTTGTTAATAAAACATATTTTTATGCAGCTCACTGATGTTTTTTTTTTCTTTAATTTGTGTAGAAATTTATTTTTTAAGTATTGGGATGTACATGTGTTTTATGGATACTATTAACTGAACTATTGATGTTACAATATTGCTGTTTTTAATTGTAGTTTGTATAATAATTACCTTTTGATACATGCAATTTGACTAACATTCGGAACAATCCCTCATTCTACATCAACAAACTGCTGTAATTCTATTGGCTAATGAGTCTGCCCATCGTAGTGATGGACCAGTAGGAATAGGGGTGGGGAGGAACAGGTTAGTTCTGATACTACCTGGAAGCATTGGACTATTGCCCATTATTATGGCCTAGCAATTAGGCACAGCAGAGGGCAATGGAAGCATCGGCGGGTATGTGCGGGTACTTCTAGGTGTCTAAACTGCTATATTTGCTAACAGCTTTCTTTTTTTAAGTGACATAATCTATTTAACTCTTCCCACCTGCAGTCTGAATATAAATGGGGCATCGAGCCGTAAATACATTAATAAACCTCTGCCCTTTGAGAACCAATGGCTGAAATTGTGCGCAGTATACAGTAGATGTATACACTAATACAATTACAGTTAAGGGCTCATTTATAACACTATGCGCTCTACACTGCTAAGTTACTCCACATCGCGGCCTGTATTTTGTGGCCCTTTTTTTAAATGCATGCTGTGGTAGTGAGAATACAGTACAATAGAATACCGTAGAAAACAGAAACAGAGGGCACACTGCCCTAGTGCATTATCCAACAACAATTTTTGCTAAGGGTACAATATATAAAATAGCTCAAACATGGGTAGTAAAAATGCTTAGCTACAATCTTTCAGGCTTGAAGATACCTCTAGCCAGGGTCCCTGCTGGTTGACGTGTTTCGAAGGCATCCCCTTCTTCATCAGAGCCACATAATTTTTGCTTAACTTATTCATATTAATAGTTATTTTCTGGCTTTGGAGTCCTGAAGAGCACTAACAACAATGCCTGTGTCAATGGGCTTTGGTCTTGTGTTGATGCTTGTCAGTTTGAGACACTTCTGAGGGCATTTGGAATTCATTGACAGGTAAATATTCTTCAGTTGACCTCCTTTTTTACATGCTGTATGTGGGATTTGCATCCCTATAGACTTCTGGGATCCAGCATGTGAGCAGGGTGCAACACAGAGTATTGGTGGAAGAGAACACACGGGAACAGAGTAATATGAACTGTATATTATAGAACTTCACAACTGAATACAAGCATTCACGCCCAGAGCTTACGGGGATAGTTGGAGCAGTACCGCACTTAAAGCGGTGGTTCACCCTAAATATACTCTTTCCCATGTGATCCAGCATACTGGCGTTAGCGCCAGTATGCTTTTTTTTTTTTTTTTTTAAATGCCCCACTTACTGTGTAATCGTTAATTTTGATTTATTTCCCCCGCAGTGGATGGCGCCTGTATAGCCCGTCACGGCTTCCGAAAATACCCGATTTAGGACTCTGGTTTTTCAGGCGCCTGCGCAGTCAGCTCCTAGGTCTGTGCGCAGGCGCCGTATTTCTCCAAGTCCTATTTTGGCTTTTTTCGGAGGGCCTGACGCGCCATAGCCATAGGACTCGGAGAAATACGGCGCCTGCGCAGTCAGCTCCTAGGTCTGTGCGCAGGCGCCGTATTTCTCCAAGTCCTATTTTGGCTTTTTTCGGAGGGCCTGACGCGCCATAGCCATAGGACTCGGAGAAATACGGCGCCTGCGCAGTCAGCTCCTAGGTCTGTGCGCAGGCGCCGCATAGCGCCGGAAATACCCGAGTCCTAAATCGGGTATTTTCGGAAGCCGTGACGGGCTATACAGGCGCCATCCACCGCGGGGGAAATAAATCAAAATTAAGGATTACACAGTAAGTGGGGCATTTAAAAAAAAAAAAAAACAGCATACTGGCGCTGACGCCAGTATGCTGGATCACATGGGAAAGAGTATATTTAGGGTGAACCACCGCTTTAAAGACATGTTGACCGCTTCTGCCACTAGGAGCAGGAAAGCGGCGTGGCTGATCCAACCCAAATGGGAAGCTTCCTAGATAGAGAAAGCTGATTCCCTACACTTTCCCTACTCCTCTGGAATCTCTCCCTGACTCTATACACTGTCCCTGGCAGACAGGGAACCTGTCCCTAGAGTAACTACTTGCATAATGCGTGCCAAGCCAAGGGGCCAAGGCTTAAACCCTTACACATACCCAGTGAAAAGACTGGCCTCATATAATACACAGAGATGAAACAAATCCTGCTACATACAGTAAGTTGTACCTGTTTATCTGCTTTCTTCTCTTCTCTACATCTGGGAGCAGAGAGCTGAAGTTACACTCTGAAGAGCTCAGTGAGGAGAGTTCTGACAGCTTATTGGAGGGAAGGGAATAAACTTCATCCACACAGGAACAGAGCTGAGGCTGTCATTCAACTGTCACCTTTTTTACATACATACGGAGAATAGAGATGGTAGATTACAGAGGATGGAGATGATGTGGAATACATACAGAGAATGGAGATGGTAGAATACAGAGGATGGAGATGATGGTGGAATACATACGGAGAATAGAGATGGTAGATTACAGAGGATGGAGATGATGGTGGAATACATACGGAGAATAGAGATGGTAGATTACAGAGGATGGAGATGATGGTGGAATACATACGGAGAATAGAGATGGTAGAATACAGAGGATGGAGATGATGGTGGAATACATGCAGAGAATGGAGATGGTAGAATACAGAGGATGGAGATAATGGTGGAATACATATAGAGAATGGAGATGGTAGAATACAGAGGATGGAGATGATGGTGGAATACATGCAGAGGATGGAGATGGTATAATACAGAGAATGGAGATGATGGTGGAATACATACGGAGAATGGAGATGGTAGATTACAGAGGATGGAGATGATGGTGGAATACTTGCATAGGATAGAGATGGTAGATTACAGAGGATGGAGATGATGGTGGAATACATGCAGAGGATGGAGATGGTAGAATACAGAGGATGGAGATGATGGTGGAATACATACGGAGAATGGAGATGGTAGATTACAGAGGATGGAGATGATGGTGGAATACATGCAGAGAATGGAGATGTTAGAATACAGAGGATGGAGATGATGGTGGAATACATGCATAGGATAGAGATGGTAGAATACAGAGGATGGAGATGATGGTGGAATACATGCAGAGAATGGAGAAGGTAGAATACAGAGGATGGAGATGATGGTGGAATACATGCAGAGAATGGAGAAGGTAGAATACAGAGGATGGAGATGATGGTGGAATACATGCATAGGATAGAGATGGTAGATTACAGAGGATGGAGATGATGGTGGAATACATGCAGAGGATGGAGATGGTAGAATACAGAGGATGGAGATGATGGTGGAATACATACGGAGAATGGAGATGGTAGATTACAGAGGATGGAGATGATGGTGGAATACATGCAGAGAATGGAGAAGGTAGAATACAGAGGATGGAGATGATGGTGGAATACATGCAGAGAATGGAGAAGGTAGAATACAGAGGATGGAGATGATGGTGGAATACATGCATAGGATAGAGATGGTAGAATACAGAGGATGGAGATGATGGTGGAATACATGCAGAGAATGGAGAAGGTAGAATACAGAGGATGGAGATGATGGTGGAATACATACGGAGAATAGAGATGGTAGAATACAGAGGATGGAGATGATGGTGGAATACATGCAGAGGATGGAGATGGTGAAATATATCTACTGTACTGTATGAGGACGAGTTGGGAAGTATTTTGGAGCATTTTAGTTATTTCATCTCTATCTGTACTCTTTGTTGGAGTGAAATATGGGGGAGCAGACAGAGAAGGGGGGGCAGTGAAAGTCCATGGAGGTGAAGGGGGAGGGAGACCGCCCCCACTAATGGGAAGATGCCTCCAAGCAGCAACACACATATCTGCCTTCCCCCAGGAAAATCACCTCCCCCACATTTAGAAAGCACTCCCAAAGAACACAGTTAACCCTTTGATCGCTCCTGATGGTCACCCCTTTCCTGCCAGTGTCAGTGTATATTTTTAGCACTGATTGCGGTACTGGTGTCCCTGGTCCCCAAAAAGTGTCAGTCAGTGTCCGATTTGTCTGCAGCAATGTCGCAGTTCCGCTATGAGTTGCTGGTCAACGCCGTTACTAGTAAAAAAAAATCCATAAGCACATTACGTTTGTAGACGTGTTACATTTTGCGCAAACCAATCAATAAACGCTTATTGGGATTTTTTTTCCAAAATTATGTGGCAGAATACAGGCCAAGCTGATGAAAAAATAAGATTTTTCTCATTTTTTTATTGGATATGTTTCATAGCAGAAATTATATATATATTTATATTAATTTGGCGCACTTTTTTTTTTTGTTTATAGCGCAAAAAAAAATAAAAACTGCAGAGGTGATCAAATTTGATCACCAAAATAAATCTCTATTTGTGGGGAAAAGGGACATTTTATTTGGGTACAACGTCACATGACTGCGCAAGTGAAAATAAATGCAGTGCCGTAACTGCAAAAAATGGCCTGGTCAGGAAGGGGGTAAACCTTTTGAAAGTCAAGTGGTTAAAGTGCTGTAAACTCCCACATCAAATGCAGTTAATGAACACGCTGACTGGGGCTTTATTTGACCAAAGAATACAATTCCCCCTCAGCTACAGCCTATCAGCCACAGCGCGCATGCGCAGTACACGGGCTCCCGGCCTCCCTCACATGCACAGTACGGAAGCAGCGGGAGCGCGCACGCGCCGCCAGCTGTCAGTCTCCCCCCTCTTCCCCCGGCGATGTCAAGCTGTCGCCTGTCAGGCCGCCGCGCAAGCGCAGAGCTGATCTGTCAGTCTTCCTCTCCCACACGCACGCGCACTGGCCTGTTTGTTTATTATTAGTGCGCGGAGGGAAGATGGCGGCGTCCTCCCTGGAACAGAAACTCTCTCGTCTGGAGGCCAAGCTGAAGCAGGAGAACCGAGAGGCCAGGAGAAGGATCGAGCTGGAGATCAGCCCGCAGCGTCCACGGCCTAGTAAGGACGACAGAGGGGAGGGGGAAGGGCAGCAGGGAGTATGGAGGGCCCTGTGTGGGGGAGGGGGGCAGGATACTGGGGCCCCTACAGGTAGGCAGCCTGTCATCTGATGGAGCACCCCTGACTGATGTGTGGAGTCAGGAAACCTGTACAATGACTGGCTGTGTGCTGTACATGGAGGGAGAGGAAGGGACAGGAGAGGGTGCTGGAGTCAGACATGGCCATTTCAGGTGGAGGGAAGGGGGGTGGGCACTACACAGAGAGCCTGGGGGAGGTGAGTACATGGAGGTAGGTAGAAGGATGGTGAGATCAGGGGTGGGCACCACACAGAGAGCCTGGGGGGGGGGGGGGAGGAGTACATCAAGGTAGGTAGAAGGATGGTAATATCGGGGGTGGGCACTACACAGAGATCCTGGGGGGAGGTGAGTACATGAAGGTAGGTAGAATGATGGTGAGATGAGGGGTTGGCACTACACAGAGAGCCTAGGAGGAGGTGAGTACACGGAGGTAGGTAGAAGGATGGTGAGATCAGGAGTGGACACTACACAGAGAGCCTAGGGGGAGGTGAGTACACGGAGGTAGGTAGAGCGATGGTGAGATCAGGGGTGGGCACCACACAGAGAGCCTGGGGGGGGGGTGAGTACATCAAGGTAGGTAGAAGGATGGTGATATCAGGGGTGGGCACTACAAAGAGCCTGGGGGGAGGTGAGTACACAGAGGTAGGTAGATTGATAGTGAGATCAGGGGTGGGCACTACACAGAAGAGCCTAGGGGGAGGTGAGTACGTGGAGGTAGGTAGAACGATGGTGAGATCAGGGGTGGGCACTACACAGAAGAGCCTGGGGGGAGGTGAGTAGAAGGATGGTGAGATAGGTAGATCCTTTTAGCTCATGGTTAGTTCTTTTTAGAAAGAACATTGTAAAAAGGGTTGGACATGGAGGTAGGTAGGAAGGATGGTGAGATCAGGGGTGGGCACTACACAGAGAGCCTAGGGGGAGGTGAGTACGTGGAGGTAGGTAGGATGGTGAGACCAGGGGTGGGCACTACACAGAGAGCCTGGGGGGAGGTGAGTATGTGGAGGTAGGTAGGATGGTGAGACGAGGGGTGGGCACTACACAGAGAGCCTGGATATGTGCAAGGATGGTGGGCTCAGAGTAGGTCCCTTTAGAAAGGACATAGAGAAAGCTGGAAGGATGACAGCTGTGCTCTATACAGAAAGAGCTCTGGGGAGGCGAAGACGTGGAGGAGTGCTGGGCTCAAAGATGGTCATTGCAGAAAGATCCTTGAGGGAGGTGAGGACATGCATGTTCATGGAAGGTTGTTCTCCACACAAAAAATACCCTGTGGGGTGGGGGTGTCATTCAGGTACATGGAAGAGTCCTGGACTCAAGACTTGGAGGTTGGAGATCAATGAACATGGAAAGATGATCTCTTTAGAAAGGACAATGTGGAAATGAGCACATGGAGGTAGGTGGGAGGATGGTAGCTTTGCTCTATAGAGAAAGGGCTCTGGGGAGGTGAGGACATGCAGGTACATGGAATGATAGTGAACTTGCGGTTGGTCACTACAGAAAGAACCTTGCAGTAGGGTGGACATTTAGGTAGGTGGTTGGGGTATGATATGAGGACATAAGTATTCATGGAAGGATGGTCTCTACAGAAGGAGCATTGGGGAAAGGAGGACATGCTGGTACACAGAAGATATCTACAATAAAAAGCTTGGGGATGGAGATGCATGTTCATGGAAGGATGGGCAGGTGAAGACGTGCAGGTACATGGAAGGATGGGCAGGTGAAGGTACATGGAAGGATGGGCAGGTGAAGGTACATGGAAGGATGGGCAGGTGAAGGTACATGGAAGGATGGGCAGGTGAAGGTACATGGAAGGATGGGCAGGTGAAGGTACATGGAAGGATGGGCAGGTGAAGGTACATGGAAGGATGGGCAGGTGAAGGTACATGGAAGGATGGGCAGGTGAAGGTACATGGAAGGATGGGCAGGTGAAGACGTGAAGGTTCATGGAAGGATGGGCAGGTGAAGACGTGAAGGTTCATGGAAGGATGGGCAGGTGAGGACGTGCAGGTTCATGGAAGGGTGGGCAGGTGAAGGTACATGGAAGGATGGGCAGGTGAAGGTACATGGAAGGATGGGCAGGTGAAGGTACATGGAAGGATGGGCAGGTGAAGGTACATGGAAGGATGGGCAGGTGAAGGTACATGGAAGGATGGGCAGGTGAAGGTACATGGAAGGATGGGCAGGTGAAGGTACATGGAAGGATGGGCAGGTGAAGGTACATGGAAGGATGGGCAGGTGAAGACGTGAAGGTTCATGGAAGGATGGGCAGGTGAAGACGTGAAGGTTCATGGAAGGATGGGCAGGTGAGGACGTGCAGGTTCATGGAAGGGTGGGCAGGTGAGGACGTGCAGGTTCATGGAAGGGTGGGCAGGTGAAGACGTGCAGGTTCATGGAAGGGTGGGCAGGTGAGGACGTGCAGGTTCATGGAAGGGTGGGCAGGTGAGGACGTGCAGGTTCATGGAAGGATGGGCAGGTGAGGACGTGCAGGTTCATGGAAGGGTGGGCAGGTGAGGACGTGCAGGTTCATGGAAGGGTGGGCAGGTGAGGACGTGCAGGTTCATGAAAGGGTGGGCAGGTGAGGACGTGCAGGTTCATGAAAGGGTGGGCAGGTGAGGACGTGCAGGTTCATGAAAGGGTGGGCAGGTGAGGACGTGCAGGTTCATGGAAGGATGGGCAGGTGCGGACGTGCAGGTTCATGGAAGGGTGGGCAGGTGCGGACGTGCAGGTTCATGGAAGGGTGGGCAGGTGCGGACGTGCAGGTTCATGGAAGGGTGGGCAGGTGCAGACGTGCAGGTTCATGGAAGGATGGGCAGGTGAAGGTTCATGGAAGGATGGGCAGGTGAAGACGTGCAGGTTCATGGAAGGATGGGCAGGTGAAGACGTGCAGGTTCATGGAAGGATGGGCAGGTGAGGACGTGCAGGTTCATGGAAGGATGGGCAGGTGAAGGTTCATGGAAGGATGGGCAGGTGAGGACGTGCAGGTTCATGGAAGGGTGGGCAGGTGAAGACGTGCAGGTTCATGGAAGGATGGGCAGGTGAAGGTACCTGGAAGGATGGTGCTTACAGAAAGAGACTTGAAGAGGTTAGAGATGCAGGAATGTGGAAGGATTGTGGATTGAGGTTGGTCACTACAGAAAGAACTTTGAGAAAGTAAGAACATTCAGGCGGGGGGGGGGGGGGGTGGTCTTTACAGAAGGGGCCTTAGGGAGGTGAGCACGTCGTGCAGGTTCATGGAAGAATGGTCTCTACTGAAAGAGCATTGGGGGAGGTGTGGACGTACAGGTACGGTGATGTCTTTGCTCTATACAGAAAGAGCAACAGGAAGGAGGTGATGACATTTTATGTGCATGGAAGGATGGTCCTGCTTTAGGGCAGTGAGAGATGTATGTACATGGAAGTATGGTCATTTCAGAAGGGAGGTGGGAGATGTAGGAATGTGGGAGGATTATAGATTCTGTGTTGACTTTTGCGGAAGTAAGGACAATCAGGTAGGTGGAAGGATGTCCTTTACAGAAGGAGCTTTGGGGAAGGTGAGGACATGCAGGTTCATAGAAGGTCTCTTTAGAGTGCTTTGGGTAGGTGAGGACATGCATATACTGTACATTGAAGGATGGTCTCTACAAAAAGAGCTTGGGGTGATGGGAGATATAAGTACACAGAAGATCGGCCTTAAAAAAAGGGAGGGCCTTTACAGTGCCTTGAAAAAGTATTCACACCCCTTGACATTTTCCACATTTTGGCATGTTGCAACTAAAAACATAAATGGAAGGATGGGCAGGTGAAGACGTGCAGGTTCATGGAAGGGTGGGCAGGTGAGGACGTGCAGGTTCATGGAAGGATGGGCAGGTGAGGACGTGCAGGTTCATGGAAGGATGGGCAGGTGAGGACGTGCAGGTTCATGAAAGGGTGGGCAGGTGAGGACGTGCAGGTTCATGAAAGGGTGGGCAGGTGAGGACGTGCAGGTTCATGGAAGGATGGGCAGGTGCGGACGTGCAGGTTCATGGAAGGGTGGGCAGGTGCGGACGTGCAGGTTTATGGAAGGGTGGGCAGGTGAGGACGTGCAGGTTCATGGAAGGATAGGCAGGTGCGGACGTGCAGGTTCATGGAAGGATGGGCAGGTGAGGACGTGCAGGTTCATGGAAGGATGGGCAGGTGCGGACGTGCAGGTTCATGGAAGGATGGGTAGGTGAAGGTTCATGGAAGGGTGGGAAGGTGCAGACGTGCAGGTTCATGGAAGGGTGGGCAGGTGAAGACGTGCAGGTTCATGGAAGGGTGGGCAGGTGAAGACGTGCAGGTTCATGGAAGGGTGGGCAGGTGAGGACGTGCAGGTTCATGGAAGGATGGGCAGGTGAAGACGTGCAGGTTCATGGAAGAAGGGTGGGCAGGTGAGGACGTGCAGGTTCATGAAAGGGTGGGCAGGTGCAGACGTGCAGGTTCATGGAAGGGTGGGCAGGTGCAGACGTGCAGGTGAAGACGTGCAGGTTCATGGAAGGGTGGGCAGGTGAGGATGTGCAGGTTCATGGAAGGGTGGGCAGGTGAAGATGTGCAGGTTCATGGAAGGGTGGGCAGGTGAGGATGTGCAGGTTCATGGAAGGGTGGGCAGGTGAGGACGTGCAGGTTCATGGAAGGGTGGGCAGGTGAGGACGTGCAGGTTCATGGAAGGGTGGGCAGGTGCAGACGTGCAGGTTCATGGAAGGATGGGCAGGTGAAGGTTCATGGAAGGATGGGCAGGTGAGGACGTGCAGGTTCATGGAAGGGTGGGCAGGTGAAGACGTGCAGGTTCATGGAAGGGTGGGCAGGTGAAGACGTGCAGGTTCATGGAAGGATGGGCAGGTGCAGACGTGCAGGTTCATGGAAGGATGGGCAGGTGAAGGTTCATGGAAGGATGGGCAGGTGAGGACGTGCAGGTTCATGGAAGGGTGGGCAGGTGAAGACGTGCAGGTTCATGGAAGGGTGGGCAGGTGAAGACGTGCAGGTTCATGGAAGGATGGGCAGGTGAAGGTACCTGGAAGGATGGTGCTTACAGAAAGAGACTTGAAGAGGTTAGAGATGCAGGAATGTGGAAGGATTGTGGATTGAGGTTGGTCACTACAGAAAGAACTTTGAGAAAGTAAGAACATTCAGGCGGGGGGGGGGGGGGGTGGTCTTTACAGAAGGGGCCTTAGGGAGGTGAGCACGTCGTGCAGGTTCATGGAAGAATGGTCTCTACTGAAAGAGCATTGGGGGAGGTGTGGACGTACAGGTACGGTGATGTCTTTGCTCTATACAGAAAGAGCAACAGGAAGGAGGTGATGACATTTTATGTGCATGGAAGGATGGTCCTGCTTTAGGGCAGTGAGAGATGTATGTACATGGAAGTATGGTCATTTCAGAAGGGAGGTGGGAGATGTAGGAATGTGGGAGGATTATAGATTCTGTGTTGACTTTTGCGGAAGTAAGGACAATCAGGTAGGTGGAAGGATGTCCTTTACAGAAGGAGCTTTGGGGAAGGTGAGGACATGCAGGTTCATAGAAGGTCTCTTTAGAGTGCTTTGGGTAGGTGAGGACATGCATATACTGTACATTGAAGGATGGTCTCTACAAAAAGAGCTTGGGGTGATGGGAGATATAAGTACACAGAAGATCGGCCTTAAAAAAAGGGAGGGCCTTTACAGTGCCTTGAAAAAGTATTCACACCCCTTGACATTTTCCACATTTTGGCATGTTGCAACTAAAAACATAAATGGATTTTATGCGATAGACCAACACAGTGACCCATAATTGTTAAGTGGAAGTAAAATAATAAATGGTTTTCAATTTTTTTTTTTTTTACAAATATGTGAAAAGTGTGGCATGCATTTGTATTCAGCCCCCCTGAGTCAATACTTTGTAGAACCACCTTTCGGTGCAATTTAGGGTTGTCCCAATACCACTTTTTTAGGACCGAGTACAAGTACAGATACTTTTTTTTTCATGTACTCGCCGATACCGAATACCGATACTTTTTTTAAACGTGTCCCCAAATGCAGCCATGTCCCCCCACATATATTGCAGCCATGTCCCCCCACATATATTGCAGCCATGTCCCCCCACATATATTGCAGCCATGTCCCCCCACATATATTGCAGCCATGTCCCCCCACATATATTGCAGCCATGTCCCCCCACATATATTGCAGCCATGTCCCCCCACATATATTGCAGCCATGTCCCCCCACATATATTGCAGCCATGTCCCCCCACATATATTGCAGCCATGTCCCCCCACATATATTGCAGCCATGTCCCCCCACATATATTGCAGCCATGTCCCCCCACATATATTGCAGCCATGTCCCCCCACATATATTGCAGCCATGTCCCCCCACATATATTGCAGCCATGTCCCCCCACATATATTGCAGCCATGCATGTCCCCCCACATATATTGCAGCCATGCATGTCCCCCCACATATATTGCAGCCATGCATGTCCCCCCACATATATTGCAGCCATGCATGTCCCCCCACATATATGCAGCCATGCATGTCCCCCCACATATTGCAGCCATGCATGTCCCCCCACATATTGCAGCCATGTCCCCCATACCTAGTAGTAGATGATGCCACCGCTGCCACGTTAATCAGCGTGCATTACAGGCAGCTTTCGTTAGAATACTTGTAATCCCCGCCGCTCCATGTATAGGCACTTCCCTTCTCGGGATTGGACGGATTGTCTATACACGGCTCCGTGCATAGACACTGCCCCTTGCTCGGGATTGGACAGATCCAATCCCGAGAAGGGAAGTGCCTATACACAGCGCGGCGGGGATTACAAGTATTCAAACGAAAGCTGCCTATAATGCGCAGGGATTAACGCGGCTTTGCGGCATGCGGCGGCTTTGCGGTATGCGGCGGGGGTGGTATTCTATTCAGGCATCGGGGGTATTTGCGGGAGTACTTGTACTCCCGCAAATACTCGGTATCGGTACCGATACTGGTATCGGGACAACCCTAGTGCAATTACAGCTGCAAGTCTTTTTGGAGATGTCTCTACCAGATTTGCACATCAAAGTGACATTTCTGCTTTGTAAAATATCTCAAGCTCTGTCAGATTGAATGGAGAGCATCTTTGAATAACAATTTTCAAGTCTTGCCACAGATTCTCAGTTGGATTTAGGTCTGGACTTTGACTGGGTCATTCTAATATGTACATGAATATGCTTTGATCTAAGCCATTCCATTGTGGCTCTGGCTGTATGTTTAGGGTCGTTGTCCTGCTGGAAGGTGAACCTCTGCCCTAATCTCAAGACTTTGCAGACTCTTGCTGGTTTTCTTCTAGTATTGCCCCGTATTTTTGGCTCCATTCATCTTCTCATTAACTCTGGCCAGCTTCCCTGTCCCTGCTGAAGAAAAGCATCCCTACAATATGATGTTGCCACCACCATGTTTCACGATGGGGGTGGTGTGTTCAGAGTGATGTGCAGTGTTGGTTTTCTGTTACACGTAGCGGTTTTTGCTTTTAGGCCAACAAGTTCTATTTTGGTCTCATCTAACCAGAGCACCTTCTTCCACATGTTTGTGTTCCCCACATGGCTTCTCACAAACTGCAAACAGGACAACTTATGGCTTTCTTCTTGCCACTCTTCCATAAAGGCCAGATTTGTGGAGTGCATGACCAGGGCTTGACAAATTTGTTTTGAATCTAGGAGCAAGCTAAATAAGTTAGGAGCCAGTTTGTGCGAGTCGATATGTAACGTGTATCGCAATTGATGTTTTTTATGCATGCCCCTTTCACACAGGCACGTCCACCAAGCGAAATCAGCTTGCTCAGTAGGGGGATCTCTCCACGGAGCAGTTGGATGACAGGTCTGTATCCTCTCCACCATGCAGAGCGAACTCGGACACAATCGCGCTCTCCTGTATGGGGCAATTGGATGGAAACGGACCACCTGTCCGTTTTCATCTGATCCAGAAAATAGGGCCACCATCCATCTGTTTGTGGAAGACAGGATCATCCTCAGCTACTTCCACTCCTCATTGCGCACTGTATGCAGACACATCCTGGTTGTGACATGCTTCTGGTCATTTGACATGCAATGCTCCAATCAGTATCGCTCTGAGTTCCGCCCACCAGAAGAGGGCGCAATATCCCCTGCCAGTGTAAGCAATGTAAGGGAATGCCCTCAGCCCCGGTGTGACATCTTAGTTCGGGGAGCCGCATGGGGACAAGACATCTGCCACAGTCTAGCTCAGGAGCCAGGCCACTAATTCTAGGCACCAATGCGACCTTGGCGCCTGGTGTTTGTCGAACCCTGTGCATAACTATTAGTTGTCCTGTGGACAGATTCTCCCACCTGAGCTGTGGATCTCTGCAGCTTCTCCAGAGTTACCATGGGCCTCTTGGCTGCTTCTCTGATTAATGCTCTCCTTACCCAGCCTGTCAGTTTAGGTGGACGGTCATTACTTGGTAGGTTTGCAGTTGTGACATACTCTTTCCATTTTCCGATGATGGATTGAACAGTGCTACATGAGATGTTCAAAGCTTGGGATCTTTTTTATAACCTAACCCTGCTTTAAACTTCTCTGCATCTTTATCCCTGACCTGTCTGGCCGATTCCTTGGCCTTTGTAATGTTTGTTTACTAAGGTTCTCTAAAAAACCTCTGAGGGCTTCGCAGAACAGCTGTGTTTATACTGAGATTAAATTGCCCACAGGTGGACTCTATTTACTAATTCTGTGACTTCTGAAGGCAATGGGTTCCACTAGATTTTAGTTAGGGGTATCAGAGTAAAGGGTGCTGAATAAAAATGCCACACTTTTCAGATATTTATTTGTAAAAAAAAATTGAAAAACCATTTATCATTTTCTTTCTACTTCACAATTATGTGGCACTTTGTGTTGGTCTATCCTAATAAAATACAAAATGGCACTGTAGGTACACTGAAGGATGGCCTTTACAGAAAGAGGTCTGAGGGGCGGTAGATGCAGGTTATTGGAAGAATGGGCTCTACAGAAAGAGGCTCGGGCAGGTGAGGACATGCAGGTACAGGAAAGGATTGTCCCTGCAAAAAGAGCTTCAAGCAAGTGAGGGCGTGTAGGTTCATGGAAGGATGGACGGGTGAGAACACGCAGATACCTGGAAGGATGGTCTCTACAAAAAAACCTTGAGGTGTAAGGCTACATTCACACCAAAAAGCGCAGCGTTTTGTACCGCGATTTGCCGCGACAAAACGCGTCGTTTTAATTTTTTTTTTTTTTTTTTACAGGTCATTCATTGTTGTCTATGCCGAAGCCACCTGAAAAAAAGGGTCTGGGACTTTTGAGCTTCAGGCGTTCGGTGTTTCGGCGTTCTGCGTGGAGATGTGAACCATCTCCATAGACAACAATGTTAAATCACCCCTCCGGCTGCAATAGCGTCGGGCGTTAAAACTCCTAGGTGTGAATGGAGCCTACGGCAGTGGTCATCAACCCTGTGCTCAGGGCCCACTAACAGGCCAAGTTTGCAAGATAACTGAAATACATCACAGGTGATATAATTTGCTGCTCAGTGATTGCAGTATTCTAGTCTGCATCTCCCAAAGGTAATACATAAAACCTGGCCTGTTAGTGGGCCCTGAGGACAGGGTTAATGACCACTGGTGTAAAGGATGTAGGTACATGGAAGGATGGCCATTACAGAAAAGGCATTGGGGAGGTGGGAGATTTTAAACCATGGAAGAATTGCAGGCTCGGGTCTAGTCGGTACCAAAGCTTAAAGTGGTAGTAAACTCTGTACTACCACTTTTACCTACAGGTAAGCCTATAATAAGGCTTACCTGTAGGTAAAAAGAATATCTCCTAAACCTGTACGCTTTAGGAGATATTACCCTCGAAGTGCGCCGCTGATTGCAGCGGCCCATGCGCATGGGGGATCCTCTGCTAAAGGCCCGGCAGCCGCCGGACCTTGCCGGAAAGAAGTCTCCCGCTCACATTGCTGGCGCGGCGATACCCGGAAGACATGCCGAGGCAAGATGACATCTCCCTCGGCGTGGACCACGTAAGTTCCCCACGCCTCGTTCCAAGGTAAGTATTTCATAATGAGCTAGTATGCGGTGCATACTAGCTCATTTTGCCTTTCAGGTATATAAAAAAAAACTGCTGCAGGTTTACCACCGCTTTAAGGAAGTGAGGACATTCTGGGACCTTTTGTGGAAGAATTATAGCTTTAATCTAAAGAAAATATTAAAGGGATGTGAGGACATTCAGATACGTGAATGGGTGGACTATAGCTTGAGAAAGGTGAGGACCTAAAGGTGGACTATAGCTTGAGAAAGGTGAGGACCTAAAGGTGGACTATAGCTTGAGAAAGGTGAGGACCTAAAGGTGGACTATAGCTTGAGAAAGGTGACGTC
Organism: Rana kukunoris; assembly: GCA_029574335.1. Lineage (NCBI taxonomy): Eukaryota > Metazoa > Chordata > Amphibia > Anura > Ranidae > Rana > Rana kukunoris. The sequence goes on along the minus strand of CM056051.1, from coordinate 485,809,789 downwards.
CTAAAGGTGGACTATAGCTTGAGAAAGATGACGACCTAAAGGTGGACTATAGCTTGAGAAAGGTGACGACCTAAAGGTGGACTATAGCTTGAGAAAGGTGACGACCTAAAGGTGGACTATAGCTTGAGAAAGGTGACGACCTAAAGGTGGACTATAGCTTGAGAAAGGTGACGACCTAAAGGTGGACTATAGCTTGAGAAAGGTGACGACCTAAAGGTGGACTATAGCTTGAGAAAGGTGACGACCTAAAGGTGGACTATAGCTTGAGAAAGGTGACGACCTAAAGGTGGACTATAGCTTGAGAAAGGTGACGACCTAAAGGTGGACTATAGCTTGAGAAAGGTGAGAACATGCAGGTGCGAAAGGATGATCTTTACAGAAAGAGCATTGAGGACCGATAACATGCTGGTACATGAAGTATAGGGGCTTCAAGGTTGGTGACTAGAGGGTGAACTTTGAGGAAGTGAGGGCATTCAGAAAGATGTCCTTTACAGAATGAGCCATGGATAAATGAGGACATGTAGGTACACAAAGGGATTGTTTCTATAGAAAGGGCTTTGAGTAGGTTGGGACATGCAGGTAAATGGAAGGATGGTTTCCATCAAGTGAGTGTGGGGGTAGGGGTAGGACATGCAGGTACATGGAAGGATGGTTTCCATAAAGTGGGGGTAGGGGTAGGACATGCAGGTACATGGAAGGATAGTTTCCATAAAGTGGGCATGGGGGGGGGGGGGGTAGAACATGCAGGTACACAGAAGGATGATCTGTACAGAAGGAGCACTGCAGAGGTGTAGACATGCAGGTGCATGGAAGGATAGTCTCTACAAAAGAGCCTTGGAGAGGTGAAAGATGTAGGTACATGGAAGGATAGTCTACAACAGAGCTTCTTTAGTAAGAATCTTTATCGGGCTGAAAAGTGTCAACACCTTTGTCTTGCTACTGAAGGAAAATACAACCAAAAGGCATGGTGATTTCTTTCCCGATGAAAGTCTGTATACCCGCTGTTTGTTGGCACACAGCTGAAATTGGAGGTACAAATGGTTACCATTTGCTGTAGTGGGTTTTCAGTAGGGTTTAGTGAACACCTAAAGCTCACCGGGCTTGGTGCTCCCAGAGACCTACCTACAAAAGGTCTTGGTGTAGCCAAAGATCACGTACATTCCTTGACAACAAGATGGGCAAAAACAATTGGGCACGAGCCATGTTCATTTTATGAGTACAAAGGTGGCTCCTGCAGTATTTTTAGCATTGTGTTCCCCTAGGGATTAAATGTTTTCATTTTATGTGTATGGGAAATGTTTTATATCTTCATATTCTCCTCTTCATTTGACCTTTTCCCTGCCATCCAGTCTCCATTGCTGTTCTTTATTTTGTCATTGTCCCTCCAGTGTTACTCCTTCCTGTGTTCTCCTTCATATGTCCTTTTTCCTCTTAAGATCATAATCTCCTCTTGTTTCCTGTTCTCTCCTGGGTTGCTTTGTATTTTATGTTGATTTTTTTTTTTTTCGCCCTATTTCTCCCTCAGTTATTCTCATCACTCTAAGCCCCACGCCCGCTCCATCCCAGCGAGCAGGTATCGGATCGCCCTTCTCAACTCCTTACTTGCTCCAGGCGCAGCTAACTTCCCCTTATGTCACTCTTAACATGCACCCCCCCCTTTAAATACATTTTACTGTGTTTTCTTAATCTGCCCCTTCATGTGTATCTACAGCCCCTCTTCCTCAGTCTTCTGCTCATGCTTGGCATTGCTCTCCCACCTGTCTTTGTGCATGGGATGGGGAATGTTGCATGCAGTGTGGATCTGGCATGTAGACTTTTTGTACGGAGCATGAGCTCAGGGATACCTAACAAACAGGGGAAGGTTGGAGAACAAAAGGTAGGATTTATGGCAAATGTGGTATTGTAAGGTAAGATGGAGATGGTTTAAGAATTACTGTATGTGTATTTGTGTTCCTTTATGTCTGTATAGGTTTCTTCCTTGGGGAAAACCATTCAAAGATATGTGCTTAAGGTTCAATTCACACTAGTGCTACTCCCAGTGCCACTTTGAAATGCTTCTTTTGCACTCTATGGCGCTGGAAGTCGCAACAAAGTTGTGCAGTAACCTTTTTTTTTTTTTTTTTCTTTTTTTACCAATTCAGCCCCGAGCCTGTTTTTCAGATAAAAAAATTACTTAGAACCCCCAAACGTTATATATTTTTTTTCTAACACTCTAGAGAATAAAATGGCGGTCATTGCAATACTTTTTGTTGTGCCGTATTTGCGCAGAGGTCTTCTAAGCGCACAGTAAAGTTAGCCCAATTTAGATTTTTTTTTTATATTATGAAAGATAATGTTACGCCAAGTAAATTGATACGACATGTCACGCTTCAAAATTGTGCCCGCTCGTGGAATAGCGTCAAACTTTTACTATTAAAAATCTCCATAGGCAACGTTTACAAAATTCTATAGGTTGCATGTTTTGAGTTACAAAGGAGGTGGGGACGAGCCGTGCTATGTGTGTCGATGGACACACTGAGCCTGGTTCAGGATCGAAGCCTGCACAAGGGCCCCCGTAGTAGGCGGCTTCAGCCAAGCATGCCAAGTTCTACCTATTGAAGTTGAGGTCTTACCCTTAAGAGCCCAAAATGGCGATTGATCCCATTAGTGTTCACCCAAGTCACCAGTTCTGAGCAGGCTTACATTTTTACAATTACTTTGGATGGTGTGAAGCCTCTACTAACACATGGGAATAAGAAATCTACAAAGCTTTTTCTTTTTTCACTGTCATGCCTTACAAGATCAACCTTTGCCTGGAAAGCAGAACTGCAATGTCAATAACAAGATGACAGAGGTGTGCACAGGGCACATTGCATGGGGTATAACAAAGTTAATGGGCTTTGCTTTATAAGATACAGAACACAAATGACTGACTTACAGATGTTCAGTTTGTAAGACACGGAGCTTAGTAAATCTGTCATCTGATTTAAAGTTATTGAATTGAACCGCTAAGAGCAAAATCCTAGAGGTACCTCCAGAGTTCCCTGGGAGCCCAAAACCAAGGTGCCAGCTCTGACTCGGCTCTGGAATGTTGGTCAGACGCAGCATGTTTTGGTGAAGATTGGGCATTGGAGCCAAATTCTGATTCCTGATTGGGAAGTTGCAATTTTCATATCGATTCCTCCATGTTTTGGACTCTTATGTGCTCTAAAGACTAAACAGAAGTACATGTCTGTGCAGATGCCTCTAGATGTTTGCTCTTAAAGTTCTCAGGCCACATCAATTAATTCAGTGAAGTTTGCTTTACTGTAAGAAGAAGGTATTGGGTTTTTAATGGGGTGTTCAGGAAATAATGGGGCACTGCTGTTGCTCGTAGCTTATCTCTGTTCCCCAATCTTTGTCCCTTCTCTGTGTACCACCCTCTTTTCGTCCAGCCTTACAACTTCCTCTGGCCAATGATGGACACAGTCGCTCCGACAGCTCCGCACATCATCACCCGTCGCTGCCCGTCCGACCACGGCACATGTTGAACATACCGCAAACCAACTACGTGACGCAGCGGAGCTTGGAGAGGTGAGAACGTGACTTTGTACACTGCAGTGTAACTTTTTGGTTTATTATATAATAGTCTGTGCAGACATCTTCTTTTAAAGTGAAACTAAACAATGGGCCAGAATCAGAAAGGAGATACGCCGTCGTATCTCTGCGTGTGAGGAGTCCTATTTATGGGCCTGATTCTTAAAATCAGTTACGCATTGATTTTCCTTAGATTCGACTGGCGTAAGTCACTTACGCCGTCGTATCTAAGTTTGCATATTTACGGTGGCCGCTAGGTGCCGTTTCTGTCAATTTACGCATCTAATATGGTAATGAGCCAGATACGCCGATTCACGAATGTATCGTATATTATTTTTTTTTACGTAGTTTGCGTAAGTCCAGTGTAAAGTTACCCCTGCTATAGCAGGCAATGTTAAGTATGGATGTCGGGACAGCGTCGTATTGTACATCGTTTGCGTAAGTCGATTCAGAATGGGGCTGGGCGTAAGTTACGTTCACGTCGTTGTCATTGACTATTTGCGACATGGTTTGGAGCACGCGCACTGGGATATGTCCACTGACTGCGCATGTGCAGTTCGAAAAAAGCGTCAAAAACATGGTGTCACAATTAATTTCAATAAAACACGCACACCTCATCCACATTTGAATTAGCCGCTCTTACGCCGGGCCATTTACGCTACGCGGCCGTAACCTAGGACGCAAGTGCTTTGTGAATAAGGCACTTGCCTCACTAAGTAGCGGTGGCGTAGTGTAAACAAGATACGCTACGCCCGCACAAACATACGGCGGGCTTTCTGAATCTGGGCCATTATCTTTATTCTCCTAAAACAATCGGTACACATCCACTCTTTATTGTCCCTGTAAATTATTTTTTCATTCGTTTTTTTTCCCGCCTTGTAATGTCCTCCATGAGCTCCCAAAGTATATGATCAGGGCTTGACAAATAAAACTTTTTTTTTGGTAAACTTTTTTCTTACTAATGTAGTGGTTCTTTTTTGTTGACTGGTTCTCTTTAATGAGACATGTATGTCTATGTGGTCCACTAAATGTAATGCACATCGCACTGCGTTACATTCTTTCCCGGCTTTTATGACCAGGTAAATTGTCAACGGCGACCTAAAGAGACCTTACGCATTACTTCCGGGTCAACAAGAAAAGGGGGGGGAGCAGGTCCGAGTCCGGTCTCCTCCAACCCTGCGTCACCCAAACGGAGCCCGGGGGATACGTAGTGTGGTTTGGGGGGGGGAGGTGCACGCTGGGTGTGTGGAGCTTTTGGTCGGCATCGAACTGTAGAATAGGTTGTTGTGGTCAGGATATTTGGACTAATTTTTATTTTTATTTCTTTTCAGCACTGAAATTGACCAGAAGCTGCAAGAAATCATTAAGCAGACTGGGTATCTGTTAATTGATGGACAGGTGAGATATAGACATGAAGATCATTGCTATAGATATTGCTTTACTTGGTGTAGGCTAAGAAGCCCGTAAAAATGTATTAGTTGCAGAATAACTTAGTTATTGCATCTTCATAACCCAGCCTGTTCACCTCATCCAGTCAGGGAACAATTTGCATCCATTCAGCACATGCAAAGCATTCTCTGAATGTTGCCCTCCCTTCTGTGTTCAGTGGATTTGAAGTGGAACTGGAAGCAAATGGAGATCACTGAAGTAGTAATGGCTACTTTGTGATTTTTTTTTTTTTTTTTTTAGCTCCCGGGGGATCGGCCAGGTATGGTATATAAAGTGAGATTGATGGTGTAAAGGTGCGCTGATTCTATGTAACGGGTGGGATCGTTGTCATCCCACTAGCTTAGGCTACAACCCCACCTTGATTTCAGCACATCTACCATAGTCACATGATGGGGTTAATTAATAAATCTCTCTAATAAGTATAAGACAGTGTAATATTCCATCTGTAATGGGTAATTACAGGATCAAGTATTTGGCCATAAGCACAGGACAGCTCAGGGTCAGTGGGATGGGACAGTAAAGGAGCTTGGACTGTGGTCGGGTCATAATTCTGATGTGGACTAATAATTTGATGAAGGACGTGTGATGACTGTCTGGATTTGATGTGACCATATTTTCTGTACTCTCTTTCTGCCTGTTTTAAATATTTAAAATCCTACATTGTATATTTATGACAGTTAGTAAATTGCAGCTCTCTCGGCATGTTCTTTATTCTCAGAAATACCAGGCAGATATAAATGACTTGGAGAATTTGGGAGAAATAGGCAGTGGAACTTGTGGACAAGTGTGGAAGATGAGGTTCAAGAAGACGGGACCTATCATCGCTGTGAAGGTATGTGAAATATTCTGGTGACTTATCGGAAAGACCACAGAAAATATTGGACAGTTTTATCCTGACCTTACAATTATGAAGGAGAGTCTATCTTTACACCTTATCTTTCTTTTTAACCACTTCAATACCAGGCACTCGCCCCTTCCTGCCCAGACCAATTCTCAGCTTTCAGCGCTGTCGCACTATGACAATTGCGTGGTCATGCAACACTGCACCCAAACAATTTTTATCATTTTGTTTCAACAAATAGAGCTTTTTCTAGGTGGTATTTGATCACTTCTGTTTTTTTTTATTTATTTTTTGGTTACTGTGACATTGTGTGAATGCATCAATGCAGTGCATGTTGCCAAAAAGTAAATATTGCAGAATATACAGCTTCATGCTAAATAACTAAGCTCCATTTCATATAGAATAAACTGATCTAATAATGTATCTTAACTAGAAAAGTATCTTTTAGATGCATTTTTTTTTTTTTTTACTCCAAAGGCATTTTATTAAAAAAAAAAAAAATTGATTTGAATCAAAATAGATTTTATATCCACCCTGTTCTGTTAAGATTTTGTAAAAAAAAAAATTCTCCTTCACTGATGGGCACCGTAGGGTGGGATTGATTAGGAGGCACTGGCAGGCATTGCTGGGCACTGATTGGCACCTCTAATGGTCATCCCTGGGTGGGTACCCTTGGTGGGGGGGGGGGGGGGGGGGGGGGGACTGTGCTGATAATCAGCACAGACTCCCCTGTCAGGAGAGCAGCCGATCAGCTCTCCTCTACTTGCTTCTGTAAGATGTGATGGAGGAAAAGACGATGCATGGCTCTTCCTGTTTAGGCTGTGATTGGACACAGCTGATCACATGGCAAAGAGCCTTCCTCAGAGGCTCTTTTCTGAGATCGGTGATGCAACGTGTCAGACTGACGCACAACACCAACAATTGCAGAGCTGCGTGCCCGCGGCTTATCCTGCTGGACATCTTACGATGTGCAGTCAGGATAACTTGGCCACTTTGCATACGTCATTCTGTTATGTGACGAGCGGGAAGTGGTTAAAGGGGTGTTCCAGCCAAAATTGTGTTTATTAAAAGTCAGCAGCTACAAAAAGTGTAGCTGCTGGCTTTTAATAAACACTCACTTACCTGCTCCTGCGTTCCAGCGTCGCGCCAACCGGGGCTCCGCTCCTCTCCCCCCCTCCCCAGCCGGCGTCTCCATCTCGACTGTGGGCACCCAGCCGTGACAGCCTTCGGCTTCACGGCCGGGCACCCACTGCGCATGCCGCACTGCCGCTGATTGGAGAGGCGATCGCATGGGACCTGTCAGTGTCCCATGTGATCGTCTACAGGGAGGGGCTGGTGTAGGCGATTAAGGCTTAATCGCCTAACCCTGTTCCACTTCCTGCTTCCGCCATGGGGCTGAAGTCCCACTCCTACTGAAGCCCCCACTCCCCCCCCCCCCCCCCCCAAAAAAAATGACATGCCAAATATGGCATGTATGGGGGTGAGGAGTGGAACAAGAGGAAGTTCCAAATTTGGGTGGAACTCCTCTTTAAGGAAGATGACCAGTTGTGGGTTAAAGGATCAGCCCACCAAAAAGAAATATTTTAGTTGAGATGAGTGAACCCCGAGCTTATGTCTGGAGTTCTCTAGAAGTGATAACTGCTTGCCATAATTCTCATTCTTGTCCAGCAGGGAGTTTTGGTTGTTCCTTCTCACCTTGTGTGTCTAGCAGCCTTTTTTTTATTTTTTATAAACATTTGTGTGTGTGTGTGTGTGTGTGTGTGTGTGTGTGTGTGTGTGTGTGTGTGTGTGTGTGTGTTTTTTTTTTGTATCTGCTGTTGAATATCATCCTCATTGTTGGTTTTGGTGAGAATCATTGCCAAGACAGTCATGGTAAATCCATAATTTGACAGTTGTCCCCAGAACAGGTGACAGCAGCGTAAGGCAGCGCAAAGTTTATTTTTTCTTTTTTTTATATATTTCGTTCAACCAGTGGGTTGAACAAAAAAGAAATGATCTCATACCCCCAACCACATATTCAAGGTGGATGGGGGGCATCCTTGCCGCTGTTTCATTGTGTTCTTACAGTGGGAAGTCTCCCCTGCCATCAGAATACAATGATTGGTGCTGTCAGCTATAACCGATTTGATCAGAAAACCCAGCAGGCTGGTTATAAAGAAATTGATTATTAGATCGACTTCTGTACAGCCAAGGTCCCATAAATGGATACAAATTCTGCAGTTGGCTGCTGAACCAAGTGAATTGCGATCCATGTATGGCCATTTGGGGATTCACCCTCACATTGGAGAACTTGGTCTTTAAAAAATAAAATTAAGATAAACCAGGCATATTGACCCTTTTTTATGCTATCAATATTACAAAGAAAATGGTGTTGCTATGCTAAACGGATATTAAACAATAGTAATTGGTGAATAAATCAATATGTGCATAAATGCTAAAATAAAATAACAGTGCAGCACGCTTTGTGTACTAGTGGTAATATAAATAAATATATATATATTACACACAGTGGAAATAAAAAGCCTATACAGTGCGGAAAATAAGTATTTAAACACCCTGCTATTTTGCAAGTTCTCCCACTTGGAAATCATGGAGGGGTCTGAAATTGTCATCGTAGGTGCATGTCCACTGTGAGAAACATAATCAAAAAAAAAAAAAAAATCCAGAAATCACAATGTATGATTTTTTTAACTATTTATTTGTATGATACAGCTGCAAAGAAGTATTTGAACACCTGAGAAAATCAATGTTAATATTTGGTACAGTAGCCTTTGTTTGCAATTACAGAGGTCAAACGTTTCTTGTCGTTTTTCACCAGGTTTGCACACACTGGAGGAGGGATTTTGGCCCACTCCTCCACACAGATCTTCTCTAGATCAGTCAGGTTTCTGGGCTGTCGCTGAGAAACAGAGTTTGAGCTCCCTCCAAAGATTCTCTATTGGGTTTAGGTCTGGAGACTGGCTAGGCCACGCCAGAACCTTGATATGCTTCTTACAGAGCCACTCCTTGGTTATCCTGGCTGTGTGCTTCGGGTCATTGTCATGTTGGAAGACCCAGCCTCGACCCATCTTCAAAGCTCTAACTGAGGGAAGGAGGTTGTTGCCCAAAATCTCGCAATACATGGCCCCGGTCATCCTCTCCTTAATACAGTGCAGTCGCCCTGTCCCATGTGCAGAAAAACCCCCCCAAAGCATGATGCTACCACCCCCATGCTTCACAGTAGGGATGGTGTTCTTGGGATGGTACTCATCATTCTTCTTCCTCCAAACACGGTTAGTGGAATTATGACCAAGAAGTTCTATTTTGGTCTCATCTGACCACATGACTTTCTCCCATGACTCCCCTGGATCATCCAAATGGTCATTGGCAAACTTAAGACGGCCTTGACATTGGCTGGTTTAAGCAGGGGAACCTTCCGTGCCATGCATGATTTCAAACCATGACGTCTTAGTGTATTACCAACAGTAACCTTGGAAACGGTGGTCCCAGCTCTTTTCAGGTCATTGACCAGCTCCTCCCGTGTAGTCCTGGGTTGATTTCTCACCTTTCTTAGGATCATTGAGACCCCACGAGGTGAGATTTTGCATGGAGCCCCAGTCCGAGGGAGATTGACAGTCATGTTTAGCTTCTTCCATTTTCTAATGATTGCTCCAACAGTGGACCTTTTTTCACCAAGCTGCTTGGCAATTTCCCCGTAGCCCTTTCCAGCCTTGTGGAGGTGTACAATTTTGTCTCTAGTGTCTTTGGACAGCTCTTTGACCTCAAACAAGTGCATCTAATTTAGGATAATAAATGGAGTGGAGGTGGACATTTTAAAGGCAGACTAACAGGTCTTTGAGGGTCAGAATTCTAGCTGATAGACAATGTATCATACAAATAAATAGTTAAAAATTCATAAATTGTGATTTCTGGATTTTTTTTTTTTTGATTATGTCTCTCACAGTGGACATGCACCTACGATGACAATTTCAGACCCCTCCATGATTTCCAAGTGGGAGAACTTGCAAAATAGCAGGGTGTTCAAATACTTATTTTCCGCACTGTAGGTGATGTAAAAAATGACAAAGATAACTAATTTCAGACCTTTTTGCACCTTATTTTTGACCTATAAACTGTACAACTCGGTTAACATACAAACTGTTATCTTAGGTTGAGGGAAGTAAAAAATAACTAAAATACTATGGTTGCATAAGTCTGCACATCCTTAAATGAATATGTACTTTTGTTGAAGCACCTTTTTAATTTTATTACATTACTCAGCCTTTTTTGGGTATGAGTCTATCAGCATGGCACATTTTGACTTGGCAATTTTTGCCCACATTTCTTTGCAAAAACACTCCAAATCTGTCAGATTGCGAGGGCACCTCTTGTAGGGGTGTTGAATATTGGTGCATCGCAATTCAGGTGTTCACTGTGCTGCGAGTTCGCCAAATCGATGTCTGGTGATGTCATCCAGCACTCCGTACGATGCTCTACCTCTTAGGGAGTAATGGAGGCAGAGCCTGCATGGAGGATTAAGCCCACTCCCCTTCACTGAAGTATAAAGTCAGCTGATGAGCTGACAGCCAGTACAGTACAAGGGGGAGGAGCTTGAGAAGACCCAACATCAGGAAAGGCTTCACTGGATGCACCGGAAGGGGGAAGATGCACTGAGCAGCCTGGAGAAGGGGAAATCGACTGACACTGAGAGCAGGTGCATGCCAGTGTCGCTAATCCCATCCCTCCATTACCATCACCCCTCCTGCCCCTGATCCCATGCATCCCTCCGGCCCCTGATCACATGCATCCCTCCTGCCTCTGCTTGAATTCTTGGATAAAAAGTTTCTAAACATGTGCACTTGCGCAGTAATCATGATGCATTGCGGAATCAAATCTAATTGTGGGCAGGATAATCGAATCGTGAGACTAGTGACGATGCACACCCCTAATCTCCTGTGCACACAGCCTTTTCAGATTAAAGTTTTCAACCAGATTTAGGTCTAGGCCATTCCCAAACTTTAATCTTCTTCTGGTGAAGCCGTTTCTTGATTTGGATGTATGTTTTGGGTCGTTGTCAAGCTGAAAGGTGAAATTCCTCTTCATGTTCAGCTTTCTATATTGACTGGTATTTGGAATTGTTCTTAATTCCCTCTACCTTGACTAGGGCCCCTGTTTCAGCTGAAGAAAAATTGCCCCAAAGCATGATGCCGCCACCACCATGCTTCACGGTGGGTATGGTGTTATTTTGGTGATGTGCAGTGTTTTTTTCACCAAACATCTTTTGGAATTATGGCCAAAAAGTACAACTTTGGTTTCATCAGACTAGAACACATTTTCCCACATGCTTTTGGGAGACTTTAGATGTTTTTTGCAAAATTTAGCTCGGCTTGGATGTTTTTCTTTGTAAGAAAAGGATTCCGTCTTGCTACTCTACCCCATAACCCAGACATATGAAGAATACGGGAGATTGCTGTCACATGTACCACACAGCCAGTACTTGCCAGATATTCCTGCAGCTCCTTTAATGTTGCTGTAGGCCTCTTGGCAGCCTCCCTGACCAGTTTTCTTCTTGTCTTTTCATCAGTTTTAGAGGAACGTCCAGTTCTTGGTAATGTTACTGTTGTGCCATATTTTCTCCACTTGATGACTGTCTTCACTGTGTTCCATGGTATAGCTAATGTCTTGGGAATTAATTTTTGTACCCTTCTCTTGACTAAAACCTTTTATCAATGAGATCCCTCTGATGCTTTGGAAGCTCTCTGTTGACCATGGCTTTTGCTGTAGGATGCGAACAAGAAAATGTCAGGAAAGACCTACTAAAACAGCTGAACTTTGTTTGGGTTATTTGGAGGCACTTTAAATGATGGAAGGTGTGTACTGACTCCTATTTAACGTGAGTTTGAATGTGATTGCTTAATTCTGAACACAGCTACATCCCCAGTTATAAGGGGGTGTGCACACTTGTGCAACCACATTATTTTACTTTAGTGTTCTATTTTTTATTTTTTTTAGGTTATCAAAGTATTATTATTTTTATTTTATATTTTTACATCGCAGAAATGTTTTACATTTTAACAGAGTTGTTGTATCTATTGTACACCATCAATTGAACACCAAGTATATTCAAAATCACATAATAGACACACTAATGGCGATAGTGATGATTAAATACACACAGGGTAGTTAAATATAGAATAAATAGGTATTTTCTTAAAACATCTGCTATTCAGAAAATGTGACTTCTTCAATGCTCATAAAAGCTATCCACCATCCTAGATATGGATCTGCTCATAAATCACGCACATGCCACCACTGTGCTCTCTGGACTCTCACCTCCAATTGGTAACCATTGCGCCCAATATCCAGCAAGGTATCTTCCTCCAGTCCAGTAGGGAGTCTCCTGCTGTCTTGCACACTATCCACCAATATATTGGGGGAGGGTCCTTTTCTAAAGGGTTACTATAGGAAAAAAATATTTTTTTCTTTAAAATAACAAACATGTTATACTTGCCTCCACTGTGCAGTTCGTTTTGCACAGAGTGGCCCCGATCCACGTCTTCTGGGGTCCCTCGGCGGCTGTTTCTGGTCCTCCCCCGCAAGAACTCCACAGTCATGCGAGAGAGCTCGCATGGTGGTGAGTCTCTGCAGGCGCGCTCCTGTGATACAGCGAGGTGCCAAAGCCGCTCACTGTATCACTCGGCCCCACCCCTCGGCATGCCGCGTCACTGGATGCGATTGACAGCAGCGCTAGCCAATGACTGCGCTGCTCTCAATCCATCCACTCTAGCTAATCAGCGGCCAGGCTGAGTGGCGAAGAGAATCTCGGGACCGAGCACGGGACTTTCGAGGGGTCAGGTAAGTAAAACAGGGGGCGGGGGGCGGCAACACCAGATGTTTTTTCACCTTTTAACCACTTGCTTACTGGGCACATATACCCCCCTCCTGCCCAGGTGGAATTTCAGCTTCCGGCACTGCGTCGCTTATTTTTGGTAAAAAAAAAAAAAAAAAAATCGCAATAAGCGACTGGTTTGCGCAAAAGTTATAGCGCCTACAAAATGGGGGACATAATTATTATTTCGTATTAGTAATGGCAACAATCTGTGTTTTATTATTTTTTTTTTTTTTATTTATTGGGACTGCAACATTACGGCGGACACATCGGACACTTTTGACACATTTTTGGCACCATTCACATTTATACTGCGATCAGTGCTATAAATATGCACTACTTACTGTATAATTGTGACTGGTATGGAAGGGGTTAACACTAGGGGGTGAGGGAGGGGTTCAATGTGTACCCTGCATAGTGTTCTAACTGTGGGGGAAGGGGACTGACTGGGGGAGGTGACCGATCTGTGTCCCTATGTACAAGGGACACAGATCGGTCTCCTCTCTCCCTTGACAGGACGTGGATCTGTGTGTTTACACACACAGATCCACGTCCTTGCTGTGTTACCAACGATCGTGGGTGCCTGAACAACAACGCGGCCGCCAGGCACGCGCATCGGCATCCCAGTGATGCGAGGCGGGCACGCTTGCACGCCCCCAGTGGCTGGAGGCCGTATATAGACTGCCTCCGGGAGATTTAGATCCACACTGCGGCCCTATAAAGTCGTACGGCCGGCAAGAAGTGGTTAAGGCTCCCGAATCTCTTGCGGTCATAATAATGTTAGGAAAATGCAGATGACCTAATTTATTTAAGAAATGCACTCAGTATTTAAAATTAAATTTAAAAAGTATTTTAAAACTTGTACAAAGCAGATCTAAACCACAAGATATTGGGACTTGGTCCCTTCCAGTCTGTATCTGCTTCCATTCACGTAATGGTGATGTTCATGTGACTTCATCAGGGGTCAAATGCTATCAGTAACTAGCACAAAGATATTACAGCTTTTGGATGTACTGAAAGATTTGACCCAAGTCTTACCTTTTAGACCTACAGGGAGCATGGTGAGATCTGATGGAATTCTGAAAACCTAATAACTTTCTTTTATCTTTCAGCAAATGCGCCGTTCAGGAAACAAAGAGGAGAACAAACGTATTTTGATGGATTTGGATGTAGTACTGAAGAGCCATGATTGCCCATACATAGTACAGTGTTATGGCACTTTCATCACAAATGTAAGTTTATTGATTTAATGTATACAGCCTGGAGTAGAGCTCATTTGTGTCGTGAACATTGATGCAGGTTGCGTTCACGTTTTCTCAATTATTTTTTTTTTTTTAAATGTATGTATAGCGGCCTTTCTCAATCGGGGTTCTGTGGTACCCTAGTGTACCTCCAGAGGTTGTTGGGGGTTCGTGGGGAGAAATTTCTATCTCTCAGATAAGTAACCACTGACTCAATGATCTTTTAAGCCATCTGTAATGTTGGGGATTCTTCCCACTGGCCACAAATATGAAGAACATTCTTACCTGACAACCACACTATTGTGCAGTGGGCTGTAAATGTAATTATTAGCAGGGGTTCCCTGTGACCAGAAAGTCATTTCAAGGGGTCCTTCATGTTAAAAAGGTTGAGAGGCTGATCTATGGCTCCTTCTTTCTTCATCATCCAATTTACATAAGTGTGACCCCAGCCTTAAGAAGGGGACATACCAAAAGATTGTATGTTGGTGGAAGCAATACAAAGAGAGCAGGATACTTAGTCATACAAATACATAGTACAGCAGGCACGTATCACGAATATGAAATGTTGTGTTTACGTATTTGTCGTCGTCCTAGTTTAGGGACACAGTTGTGATGGGTCATAGCTCTATATCTAAACTGCTCTGCCTTCATAAGCAATACAGTTTTTCTATAGGCCAGCTCTTTTGCAAACTACATAAACTAAAGCTGTGCTCCAAGTTGCCTCCAGTCTTGCACTGTTGAACACCAAGTTGGTTTAGCTCATCAGTGTGAAGTGTATATTGAATAAGGATGAGCTCAGGCATGTTTGCAAGTCCAGGAAGCTGACACTAGACAGCGCTAATCGCAGGCAGTGAGACGTTTCCCGATCTGCGCAGCACTATGAAGTGCCTCATGCGCTGTGGCATTAGAAGAATTGTGATATCTCTTTTCAGTCTAACAAGACTGTCTATTACTCTGAATAACTTCTTTATTAACTTCACTTCTCTTCATATATAATACAGCTGCTTTTCCATGTACAAAGAACACGTGTTGAATACATTATAACAGAAAATGGTGGTTCAAATATTCAATCTTGTCATTTAACATAAGATGGTGGATATATTTCCTTCTTTAGTATTTATACTCTCTCTCTGTAAGTTATTAAAGCATTCTCTGAAGGGTAGAACTCTGTTATTTGCAAGGTTGCTTTAGTTCAGTTAGGTTTGTTAGATGAGTTGGCGCTTGAATTAGATTTGTTTGGTTTGGGGGTATGGTGAAACTACAAGTGAACACACAACTAGATCAGTATACAGTTCTAACCACACTATTTACAATAGGAACATTTATATAACTGTATGACGTAACTATTTTGGCCCCTTTTGCTTCCGTAAAACAGAACTCTGGCCTTGTGTCTGCTCTGCTCTCTCCATGTGGAATGAATTTGCAGAACATGTGCTGAGGAACCTCCCAGACAGAGTGCATGCAAAGGTGGCTGTGATAGGTCAAGACTCTGCTCAATGTGAGATTAGCTGTGATTGGCCAAGGCTTCTGATGAGTCACAAAAGCTTAACTCTATGCCTGAATTCTACTGTTATTGCTTACCTCTTGCTGTCATATAAATAAATGATTCTTAAAGGCATATTTTTTCTTTTGCTTCTGTGAACACAACATACAACTGTTATATGACATCCAAGCATAAAATCACAGTGAATAACTCTGCTTTTGTCTCTCACATATAAACATGTGCTCTACATTAGGTTCTTAGCAGGTTTAGCTGTATATACATGTAGGTTACATTAGCTACCCAGGACAGGTTCTAGCTGGCCAGCTACACACGGATCTGTAAATGTCTTGACTCCTGTGATTAGTGCTGCGGAGTGTCGGCTTCCTGGGCACGTAGACTTGCAAACACGCCTGAGCTCATCCTTAATACTGAACAGTACAATAACTGCAGCCTCATCTTTTAGTTGCACAGTTGTACAGACTCGTCTCCTGTACTGAAAACACTTACTGCGATTTTCCTGCACACTGTGAACTTCTAACAATGTGCGTTAGAATTTGCAGTAAGCCTGACAGAGCCTGCCACATTTTATATTTTTAGCTGTAGAACATCCAGCTTCATCTAATTTTCCTCCCCAGCTAAGCTGCCCCGGGCCTGTCCATTTCATTCATTAGATTTCAGTTCTGCCAGTCATGGAGGCTTGGCAGCACATGTGGGTGTGTTACCCAGAGTGCTCTGCTGTTTTCCAGAAGCTATATGCAGTCCCTCCCGCCAGCCATGATCTTGCTTGCATTGCACTTGGAGGTACAGAGACACGGTGATGACCACATCATAATGTTGAGATCACTGCGTTCAAAATAAGGTGTTTTCATGAGAACGGCATGGTTTCCATTAGCATGTTGGATAGTCAGATGGGGAGGAACCAAGAAAGGCAAAATATAAACAGATTACACTTCTGCTCTAATTGGAAAGTGGAAGAGTGGACTCTTGTATAAAAACAGGGTGGCTTTCCCCTTAATCCTGCCTCCCTTTTTTACACGCCTTTCTTTATCTTGGCTTGACCATCTGCTCCTTGGTTTAGTTCTCTACAAAGTAGACTGGAGCCAGTGCCTCTGTGTTCATTGAGCTGTCGTGTTCTGGTGTTCGGTTAAAAAAAAATTAAATTACTTTTTTTTTTTTTTTTTATTCAAGACTGATGTGTTTATAGCCATGGAGCTGATGGGGACCTGTGCAGAAAAACTGAAGAAAAGGATCCAGGGTCCCATACCGGAGAGGATTTTGGGAAAGATGACTGTAGCAGTGAGTAAATCCCAATTTTCAAAATGTCTTTGCTGTGTATCTCTAGCTGTAGGTCTACATCCCAATTTCTGTATTTGGCTGTCAGATTTCCCTAGAGTTTGGTAAGACCAAGTAGGTGAAGGGAGACAGGCTTGAGAAGATCTTATGCCCCGTACACACGATCTGAAATTCCGACAAGAAAAGTCAGATGTGAGCTTTTAAACAGAAATTCCGACAGTGTGTAGGCTCCATCGGACTTTTGCTGTCGGAATTTCCGGCAACAAAAGATTGCAAGCTGTAGATAGAGGCTCCTGCGCTACCGAGGGGGGTGGTGGAGTGGGATGGGGTCACTGCTACAAACACCTGACACTCTGTCCTGGGCAGAGAGAAGTAGCAAATGGAAAAAACAAGGGGGGTGGTGTTTCTGCGCTGTGAAAAGTGGGTGAAATCCAAGGGTGGTACGGGAATAAATCCCTGGGCTGGTGAACGTGGGGGAGGGGTGGTGTTTTTAGAACAGAGTGATAGCGTACATAAGTTTAGTGTCAATACGTAAACCGTCAAAATGTAGCACAAAAGATAATATTGAATACTAAACAATGGCAAGTGACAAAAAAGGAGTACAAATTCACAAGCAGTAAAATGTACACAATGTGCTGGTCCAAGTAATGTGAAATCAGGGAGAGCTCCCGCTAGGGGCGCCCCTGAATGTGTAACACAGTGAACAATACAAATAATAATATATAAATCAGTGAAAAAATGCAAAAAAGTCTCTGAAAGTGTTTCCCAAATGTCCCAGAAGACAGGTTCCAAAGATGTCCCAGAAGACAGTTTCTAAAAGATGGAGGAAATGGTGCCGGGAAAGGACGTGGTACAGTGAACACCTCAGGTGGTCCCTAGCCCCTCACCTCACGGCTATGGCACGGATAGCCAAATAAAACCACCTCTGGCAGGGGGAGGAGCAATACACTTCAATGGACAGAAACGACATCAGCACTCAGCAGTAAGGCATGGAGAAGATACAAAGCAAGTAGGATATGGTGTTATGGAAGTGTCTAAACAGGCAACATCATTCACTCATACATCCACTCACATGGAGGTGATGGATGGTGGGCCTATCTCCCACCAACACCGAGTTCGTCCTAAGTCCTGGAGGCACACCTGGCTCCTCTTCTTCTGCGTCTGAGCTGGGTGGACACTTGGAGCAGATAGAGGGGACCCTCACACAGCATATAGGATGGGAGAAAAAAAGACCATAGTACAGCCCCGCAAAAATGGAACAGGTTTATTAAAACATATAGGTGCACTCACATTTGGATGGTAAAAACTGGGCACAGAAACCAAACGGACGGCAGGGGGGTCTTGCTGCGTCAGGCGTGTGGACTCTGATGCTCCTTGATCCCTACGCGTCTCGTCGACGTTTGGTTTCTGTGCCCAGTTTTTACCATCCAAATGTGAATGCACCTATATGTTTTAATAAACCTGTTCCATTTTTGCGGGGCTGTACTATGGTCTTTTTTTCTCCCATCCTATATGCTGTGTGAGGGTCCCCTCTATCTGCTCCAAGTGTCCACCCAGCTCAGACGCAGAAGAAGAGGAGCCAGGTGTGCATCCAGGACTTGGGACGAACTCGGTGTTCGTGGGAGATAGGCCCACCATCCATCACCTCCATGTGAGTGGATGTATGAGTGAATGATGTTGCCTGTTTAGACACTTCCATAACACCATATCCTACTTGCTTTGTATCTTCTCCATGCCTTACTGCTGAGTGCTGATGTCGTTTCTGTCCATTGAAGTGTATTCCTCCTCCCCCTGCCAGAGGTGGTTTTATTTGGCTATCCGTGCCATAGCCGTGAGGTGAGGGGCTAGGGACCACCTGAGGTGTTCACTGTACCACGTCCTTTCCCGGCACCATTTCCTCCATCTTTTAGAAACTGTCTTCTGGGACATCTTTGGAACCTGTCTTCTGGGACATTTGGGAAACACTTTCAGAGACTTTTTTGCATTTTTTCACTGATTTATATATTATTATTTGTATTGTTCACTGTGTTACACATTCAGGGGCGCCCCTAGCGGGAGCTCTCCCTGATTTCACATTACTTGGACCAGCACATTGTGTACATTTTACTGCTTGTGAATTTGTACTCCTTTTTTGTCACTTGCCATTGTTTAGTATTCAATATTATCTTTTGTGCTACATTTTGACGGTTTACGTATTGACACTAAACTTATGTACGCTATCACTCTGTTCTAAAAACACCATTTTAATGGTAGGTTTATTTTAACAGTGAAAAACGCATTTCTAAAAAGTTATAAATTGATTTGCATTGTAATGAGTGAAATAAGTATTTGACCCCTTCGCAAAAACATGACTTGGTACTTTGTGGGAAAACCCTTGGTGGCAATCACAGAGATCAGACTTTTCTTGTAGTTGGCCACCAGGTTTGCATATATCTCAGAAGGGATTTTGTTCCATTGTTTGCAGATCCTCTCCAAGTCATTAGGGTTTCGAGGCTGATGTTTAGTAACTCAGACCTTCAGCTCCCTCCAGCGTAAGTTCTATGGGATTAAGGTCTGAAGACTGGCTAGGCCACTCTAGGACCTAATGTGCTTCTTGAGCCCCTCCTTTGTTGCCTTTGCCATGTGTTTTGGGTCATTGTCATGATGGAATATCCATCCATGACTTATTTTTAATTCTCCGGCTGAGGGAGGGAGGTTCTCGGCCAGGATTTGATGGTACATGGCGCAATCCATTGTCCCTTTTATGGTGGTGAAGTTGTCCTGTCCCCTTAGCAGAAACATTCCCAAAGCATAATTTCTTTCTCGTACATCACGGGACACAGAGCGGCATATTCATTACTATGTGGGTTATATGGAGTACCTTCAGGTGTGGACACTGGCAATCTCAAACAGGAAGTCCCCTCCCTATATAACCCCCTCCCCTAGAGGGAGTCCCTCAGTTTTTTCGCCAGTGTCTTAGGTGTTGGTCACGGAATAGCTTTGCTCCACATACTTGGGATTAAGGGCGGGCTAACCGGATCTGTCCAAGGAGCCTCAGTGCCAAAGTGGACAGTACCCGGGCCCCAAGCCGTGGGGTTTTGCCTATAATGCTCCTCTTTGGAGGGCTGGACCCTGGGCCCAGGACTTGGAGTTTGTAAAAACCATAAGTTCCTGTTTGCCAGGGTGCTATATAGGTCCAGGACAGTGGGTACCTTCATAGGACCCCAGGGCCTGAAGGTCTACTACGCTACCCACGGAGATGGGAGAAGATTGGATCAGTTTGCTGGACAAACATCCTGCAGCATGGAGCAGGTAAGGGGGAGCCTGCGGGACTTGGTTCGACAGCAGGCTCTCCGGGGTAACCTAAAAAGGGGGATAGCCTAAGTATGCTCTGCATGGGCAACCTTGCTCACTATGTCTAAGAGAGACAGGATGACACCCTTTTCTCCCCCATCACTAGGTCCCCCTGTCTAAATATGTGTTGCTAGCTAAACCTGCTGTTTCTTCCTAGGGCTAGTAAGGATCCCTAGGGGCCTTTGGAGAGTCCTACCTGGCCGGGGGTTTGAATCTGCCGCCTGTTTCTGCGTTCCTGGATCTCCAGCAGCGCGGCTCCTCCATGTTCCTCCTGTTTCCGGCATATGCGCGCGCGTCTTATTGACGTTTTTCGCGCCGTTCAGACAGGAGGGCGGGGGGGGGGGCGTGCCTGCGGCGTCATACAGGGGCGCGCCTTTGTGCTGTTATAGACAGCAGGCATTGTCAGTGCTCAGTCTGAGGCTGATTTTCAGAGGAGAGGACGCAGAGCGGCAGAACAGTGACTCCCGGTGGCGGAAGAGGGGTAGTACATGTGGACTTTGTTCCAATGCCTTTTTGTTAAGCCAAGAAATCCCCCTTTTTTGCAGCAGGTTGGAGGCTGGCAAACTTAGTTTGGGGTCACTGTATGTTGTCAAAAGAAAATATATAATATATTTAAAAAAAAAAAAAAAAAAAAAACATACGGGATCCCATCAGTTTTTGGGCATTAGTGATCTATTGTCCCCTAAACTCTGATTTTTGTACTCCTGGCCACTACAGTCTGTTGTGTGGGCGGAGTCCCTCGATTTTGTATTATGGCTTCCAAAGGTTCGGGGTCAAAGGGTACAAAAAAGACCAAAAAACAAAAGGGTTCCCTTTCTGATTCTGATATGCCGATACTTTCCCCGCAACTTATTAACATAAGAAGCGCCTTGGATGAGCCATTAGGGGGATCTGGTGCGGAGGTTGGCCCAGATCAGCCCAGCCCTGTGTTTATCACAGAGGAGATGCTAGCCGTATCCCTAGGGGGGCTAGAAGAGAGAATAGCAGCATTGATCGCTAGAGCTATTCCTGGTAAGAAACGGGTTAGATCCCCATCACCAAGAGGTGTATCCTCAGATGCTGAGATTCTCTCTCCGGAGGAATTGGAATCACAGGAGGATCAACTAGACCTGAACCAAGAGGGTTCAGGGATTGAGGGGTCTGCCTCGGAGGAACCATTTTCAGACTCCCAGACAGAAAGACTGTGGGTACAGTCTTTGACGGACATGGTCCGCTCGGCATTTAGTTTGCCATTGCCAGAGCCTCAGGTTCCTCCGGTATCCTATCTGGGCTCTTTGAAAGCTCCGTTAAGCAACGCAGTTTTTTCCGGTCCATCCTCTCTTGGAGGAATTGATCTTTCGGGATTGGGTACGGCCGGACAGGATTTTTCTGCCACCGAAAAGATTTGCGGTCATTTACCCCATGGAGGAAAAATTCTCCAAGAGGTGGAGGCTCCCAGTAGTGGATGCAGCCATCTCATGTGTGAATAAATCACTAACTTGCCCGGTGGAAAACATACATATGTTTAAAGATCCGGTTGATAAAAGATTAGAGACACTTTTAAAAGCATCCTTTGCTACGGCAGGAGCAGTGGTGCAGCCAGCGGTGGCTGCAATTGGAGTTTGTCAGGCATTAAAAGACCAGACAAAGGAAATGTTAAAGGACATGCCTACCCAACAAGCAGAAGAGTTTTCTGACATTCCCAGAGCTCTGTGTTTTGCGGTAGATGCTATAAAAGATTCCATCCAGCAGGCCTCTCGTTTATCACTATTTTTGGTGCACATGAGAAGGCTCTTATGGTTGAAGAACTGGGCGGCGGAGCCCCCATGCAAAAAGCTTCTGGCAGGGTTTCCCTTCCATGGAGGACGACTCTTCGGAGAGGATCTGGATAAATATATTCAGACTATTTCAAATGGCAAGAGTACCCTTTTACCGGTCAAAAAGACATTCCGGGCTCCTACATTTAAAAGGCAGCTCTTTCCTGTCTCGGGGCCCTCTAATTCCAGGCAGTATCGACGGCCGCCTGCACGATCCAACGTTAACAGTAGATCGCAGGGACAGACCCCTGGGGGTAAGAGGCCGTGGTATCGCAAGCCGTCAAAGACAGCCCCTAAGTCTGCCTTATGAAGGGGCGCCCCCACTCTCGCGGGTGGGGGGAAGGCTTCGTTTCTTCTCAGAAGTTTGGGAAGCCAAGATCCCCGACAAATGGGTCCGGGCATCTGTAACCACAGGTTACAGACTGGAGTTTCTAAGGTATCCTCCGCCTCATTTTCAAGAATCAAGGCTACCAAGGGATCCAGCAAGGAAGGCCTCAATGCTGGCAGCTTTGGATCACCTACTTTGCCAGGACGTAATTATAGAAGTGCCAGCCCAAGAGCAAGGCCTAGGTTTCTATTCCAATCTCTTTGTCATACCAAAGCCCAACGGCGATGTCAGGCCAATCTTGGACCTAAAGAGGTTAAACGGTTACCTAAGGGTTCGTTCCTTCCGGATGGAATCCATCCGGTCAGCAGCCGCCGCGCTTCAGAAGGACGATTTTCTGGCCTCCATAGACATAAAGGATGCTTACCTTAATGTACCAATCTTTCAGTCGCATCAAAGGTTTTTACGCTTCGCGGTGGGGCAGCGACACTTCCAATTCAGGGCGCTCCCCTTCGGGCTGGCCACGGCCCCCCGGGTATTCACGAAGATCCTAGCCCCAGTTCTGGCCAATTTAAGGATCCAAGGGGTCACAGTCCTAGCATACTTGGACGACCTTTTAATCATAGATCACTCACGGCCGGGTCTGCAAAAGGCAGTAAACCTCACGGTTCGGTACCTCGAAGAATTCGGCTGGGTCCTAAACCGGGGAAAGTCAGCGTTCCAGCCTACAAAGCAGTTGGAATACCTCGGCATGAGGTTAGACACAGAACATCAAAAGGTGTTCCTGCCCCTTGTAAAGATCGAGGCTATCAAGGGGTTGGTTCAGTTGGTTCTAAACAAGAAAAAACCAACTATTCGCCTGTGTATGCGATTACTAGGCAAGCTAGTGGCCACATTCGAGGCAGTACCATACGCTCAGATCCACACTCGCGTCCTACAGGCAGCCATTCTAGCAGCCTGGGGCAAGAGGGCACATGCCTTAGAGTCCCCTTTGACGCTATCATCAAGGGTCCGACAAAGCCTGGCCTGGTGGTTGAACCCTCAGAATCTTCTAAAAGGAAAAATCCTTCAGCCCTGTTGTCTGGAAGGTAGTTACCACAGACGCCAGCCTGGCAGGCTGGGGGGCGGTCTTCGAGGGGTTCTCCCGCCAGGGAACTTGGGTGAAAGCAGAGAGGCAGCTCCCCATCAATATCTTGGAAATCAGAGCTGCTCGCCTAGCCCTTCTGGCATGGACCTCCAGATTAAAGGGGTTCCCGGTGAGAATCCAGTCAGACAATGCCACGGCGGTGGCATACATAAACCACCAAGGGGGAACCAGGAGCCAGGCCGCTCAGAGGGAGGTGAACTTGATTTTTCAATGGGCAGAGGTTCATGTACCCTGCATTTCAGCGATATTCATTCCCGGAGTGGACAACCTGCAGGCAGACTTCTTAAGTCGCCAGAGTCTGTTGCCAGGGGAGTGGTCTCTGCATCCCCAGGTTTTTCAGACAATCTGCCAGAGGTGGGGAATGCCGGACGTAGATATAAGGGCATCCAGGTTCAACAAGAAACTAGACAGGTTCGTGTCGCGAGCGAGGGATCCTATGGCCTGCGGAACCGATGCGTTGGTTTGCCCTTGGCATCAATTCAAACTTCTATATGCATTCCCTCCACTACAGTTACTCCCGCGCCTGTTGCGCAGGATCAGAGTGGAGAACAAGCCAGTCATTCTAGTAGCTCCGGCTTGGCCCCGGAGGACTTGGTACTCACTAGTCCTGAAGATGGCAGTGGGAGACCCTTGGACTCTTCCTCTACAACCAGACCTACTCTAACAAGGCCCGATCCTCCACCCTACATTACAGCGTCTAAATTTGACGGCCTGGAGGCTGAATCCCTGATTCTCAGGGGTAGAGGTCTGTCTAGGCAGGTAATCCCTACCCTGATTAGGGCTAGAAAGCCGGTCTCCAGGGTGATTTATTACAGGGTGTGGAGGAACTACATAGGCTGGTGTGAATCCAAAAGATGGAATTGCCGCAAATATACTATTGATAGGGTGTTAAGTTTTCTCCAGCTAGGAGTGGATAAAGGCCTGGCACTAAGCACAATCAAGGGACAGATCTCAGCTCTGTCAGTGTGGTTTCAGAGGCCGCTGGCCATCCACTCGCTGGTAAAGACCTTCTTACAGGGGGTCTTGCGTATTAATCCTCCTGTCAAGTCACCAATTTGTCCTTGGGACTTAAATCTTGTCCTGTCCACTCTACAGAAACAGCCTTTTGAGCCGTTGGCTGAGATTCCTTTAGTCTTACTGACAAGAAAGTTGGTTTTCTTGGTCGCCATAGTTTCGGCCAGGAGAGTGTCAGAATTAGCAGCCTTATCGTGTAAGGAACCATATCTCGTTCTGCATAAGGACAGGGCAGTTCTCCGGCCCCATCCTTCCTTTCTACCAAAGGTTATATCCAAATTTCACTTAAACCAGGATTTGGTACTTCCATCCTTCTTTCCAAAACCTACATCTAGAAAAGAGGGGTTGCTGCATACCTTGGATATTGTCCGGGCCATGAAGGCCTATCTTAAAGCTACAGAAGAGATCCGGAAAACAGATGTGTTATTCGTTCTACCAGATGGCCCCAAGAAGGGGCAGGCAGCTGCAAAATCCACCATCTCGAGATGGATTAGACAATTAATCATTCAAGCCTACGGGTTGAAGAGGTTGCCTCCTCCGTTGTCGGTAAAGGCCCATTCTACCAGGGCCATGGGCGCCTCTTGGGCAGCACACCATCAGATCTCTATGGCTCAGATATGCAAGGCGGCAACGTGGTCATCAGTCCACACGTTTACAAGGTTTTATCAACTAGACGTGAGAAGAAATGCGGATGCTGCCTTTGGTCAGGCAGTACTACAGGCTGCAGTTTGAAATCCTCGGGATCAGAAACACCCTTGGTTATAAAAAAAAAAAAAAAAAAAAAGTTTTTTTCTTGACTAAGTTGGAATTATTATTATGATTTGAGTTTATCTCTAAATTGAATCCTTCTTTGGAAGATGTCTCCCTCCCCTCATTAAAGCATTGCTTTCGGACATCCCACATAGTAATGAATATGCCGCTCTGTGTCCCGTGATGTACGAGAAAGAAAAAGGGATTTTTAAATACAGCTTACCTGTAAAATCCTTTTCTTGGAGTACATCACGGGACACAGAGCTCCCACCCCTCTTTTGGGTGACCATTTTGGGAGGCATACTGCTTGCTACAAAACTGAGGGACTCCCTCTAGGGGAGGGGGTTATATAGGGAGGGGACTTCCTGTTTGAGATTGCCAGTGTCCACACCTGAAGGTACTCCATATAACCCACATAGTAATGAATATGCCGCTCTGTGTCCCGTGATGTACTCCAAGAAAAGGATTTTACAGGTAAGCTGTATTTAAAAATCCCTTTTTTTCCACCTCCATGTTTCACAGTGGGTTGGTGTTCTTGGGGTCATAGGCAGCATTTCACCTCCAAACACAGCATGTTGAGTTGATGCCAAGGAGCTTGATTTTGGTCTCTTCTGACCACAACACTTTCACCCAGTTCTCCTCTCAATCATTCAGATGTTCATTGGCAAACTTCAGACTGGCCTGTACATGTGCTTTCTTGAGCAGGGGGACCTTGCGGGCGCTGCAGGGTTTTGGTAGTAAAGTGTTACCAATTTTTCTCTTGGGTGACTATGGTCCCAGCTGCCTTGAGATCATTGACAAGATTCTCCCATGTAGTTGTGGGCGGATTCCTCACCATTCTCCTGATCATTGATACTCCAGGAGGTGAGATCTTACATGGAGCCCCAGACCGGGGGAGATTTGTGTTTCTTCCAATTGAACAATCGTACCAACTGTTGTCACCCTCTTACCAAGCTGCTTGGCGATGGTCTTGCAGCCCATTCCAGCCTTGTGTAGGTCTACAATCGTGTCCCTGACATCCTCGGGACAGCCCTTTGGTCATGGCCATGGTGGAGAGATTGGAATCTGATTGCTTCTGTGGACAGGTGTCTTTTATACAGGTAACAAGCTAAGATTAGGAGCACTCATTACCTGTATAGAAGACACCTGGGAGCTTTACCCATATAGAAGTGTCCCCCACCCCCCCCACTGTAGTGTCTGCTGCCCCTGCATCCCTATTGCAGTATCCTCTACCTCATCCACTTCACACCCTGCCCTATTGTAGTCTCCACTGCCCCCCATAGCAGTGTCCTCTGCCCCTTCACATTACACCCCCTTATTGTAGTGACCTGTGCCTCCCCCCCTGTTGGGGGAGGGGGCACAGGCTAGTAATTGGTTGTCTAGTGATTGGTTGCTAAGACTGCTCGGCTTCCTAAAAACCAATCGCCTGCTGGTTTATTGCAGCAGCCACTGATACCCTGTCAGTGACACACTTTGTCTTAGAGGGGGGGGGGGGCAGTGTTCTAAGCACTGGAGTACTTAACACCCTGCCCTCTTGTTCTCTATAACATAGGGTGGTAAATTGTTCTGTCATCCTCAGAAACGAAGTCCCCTTTCACACTGAGGCGGGAGTTACGGTGTCAGTATACTGTCGGATTTGCCACAGGGATTCGGCCACTAGCGGTGCAGTATTAACCCCCGCTAGCGGGCGATAAAAGTTTAATACCGCCCGCAAAGCGCCTCCGCAGAGGTGCATTGCGGGTGTTATTGCAGCGGTTTCCCATTGTTTTCAATGGGAAGGAGCGGTGAAGGAGTGGTATACACCCAGCTCCAAAGATGCTGCTGGCAGGAGATTTTTTTTTCTCTCCCGCCAGCGCATTGCCTCAGTGTGAAAGCCCTCGGGCTTTCACATTAAGTATGCAGTGCAGGAGTTTTTCAGGCGGTTTAGCAGCGCTATTTTTAGCAGTGTACCGCCTAAAAAAACTCCTCAGTGTGAAAGGGGTCTAACTGATAGGAGTGCAGCAAAGGCAGCATGTATGGGAAATTAGCTTGCAATTTGCTGATATGAGTAGTTTCTTTTTAATTTTGTAAAATATACCAAACGCTTTCAATGATTTATGTAGCAGATCATTAGAACAGAAATACAAGATTTTTTTTTTTTTGGGGGTCACATAAACTTTAAGTATAGTATTCTGAAAAAACTTCCTGCAACCTTTTTTCTTTGATCCTCAGATTGTAAATGCCTTGTATTATCTGAAAGAAAAACACGGAGTGATTCACAGGGACGTCAAACCCTCAAACATACTTTTGGATGCTAGTGGACGGATAAAGCTGTGCGACTTCGGAATCAGTGGGCGTCTTGTGGACTCAAAGGCCAAAACCAGAAGTGCGGGTTGTGCTGCATATATGGCTGTAAGTAGACTGGGTGATTTTTGGTAAAAAGAATGGGGTAAGATAACCATGAGATTTATTATTATTGCTGGGCATGTGATTAGTGCTTACACTTCTTGTATTCTTCAGCCTGAGAGAATCGATCCCCCAGATCCCACTAAGCCAGACTATGATATCCGAGCAGATGTGTGGAGTCTTGGGATCTCATTGGTGAGCCATTTCCACAGTACTCTATTACCCAGCAATCTATGATGATTTTACTCATACTAGCACTTACTGTATTCTTTGTCTTCTCTTCATCATGCCTAATGTCTCTTAGGTGGAGTTGGCCACAGGTCAGTTTCCTTACAAGAACTGCAAGACAGATTTTGAAGTTCTCACCAAAGTCCTTCAAGAAGAACCTCCAGTTCTCCCTCATAATATGGGGTTCTCACCTGTTTTCCAGTCTTTTGTCAAAGATTGGTGAGTTTAAATAACATTTTTCTTTTCCCGGGTTTTAACTGCCATTAACGTGTTTTCTAACTAATGAATAAAACGGTAAAGCCATGGATCGGGAGTTTATACCTCTTGTATCTCCGCCATAGATCTGCGGTCAATTAAAATCTGTGTTTTGGTTTAAAAAAATAAAAAATAAATTACAATAAGTGTATATTGGTTAGTGTGAAACTTATAGCATCAACAAACTATGGAAGAGGGGGACTTGGTTGAAACCTTTTTTAAATACATCAAGGGGGTAAATGGTGTTCAAGATGGGAGCTTTTTCAATATGAAACCAAAATCGAGAACATGGGGACATGATTCAAACTAGCTGGACGTAAGTTTAAAATGATTCTTGGAAAGTTTTTAATTTTTTTTTTACTGAAAGGGTAGTTGATGCTTGGAATAAACTACCAGCAGAGGTATTGAGCCAGTCAATGGTAAATGGCTTCAAACATGCTTGGGATAACACTAAATCTATAGTCGGTTAACAAAAAATGGGCAGACTCAACGTACTTTCTTTTTCTGCCATCACTTTTTTTTATGTTTATATTGTATAGATACTTTTTATACTAGTAATGGCAATGATCAGCGACTTATAGTGGGACCATGATAGTGCGGCGGCAATCTAATCCTAATTGACGTGGAGAGGGGGAACTGATTCACTGACATCTCCAGTGATTGGTGATGATAATATACAATGACACTGGCTGGGGAAGGTGCTAACATCTAGGGCAATCAGGGGGTTAAATGTGTGTACTGTGAGCTGTTTTAGAAAGCAATGTGCTGGTTTCTATTCCCTGCTGTGCAGGGAGAAAAAAGGGCAATATGTTGTCTTCTGTTCACTCAGCTGATCAGCAGGTCCTGGCCATAAATCACTGACCGGTACCCGCTGATCGGCTTGTGCTGCAGTGAATGACGGCTTCCGGGTCCAAACCATGACGTATAGGTATGTAATTGTGCATGTTCAAGCATAGCCAGTGGGTTGTAGTGCCGAACAGTATATTCTGAAGGTAGGAGAGTTCTGCTGTCAAAATACAAAGACACAGTGGGGGAGGATTCCCTCATCCACCTCAAGGATGGGAAAATTGTCTTTTTTTTTTTTTTGTCGTCCAGCCAACTGGCTGAAGGAAAAAGAACCAAGTAATGTATGGCCAGCTTTAGACACTTTTTTTTTTTTTTTTGTAAATAAAGATACAGGGCCAAATTCAGGTACAGCGGCGTATATTTGTGCGGGCGTAACATATCTTCTTTACGCTATGCCGCTGCAACTTAGAGAGGCAAGTGCAGTATTCACAAAGGACTTGCGCCGTAAGTTGCGGCGGCGTAGCGTAAATTGTCTGGCGTAAGCCCGCGTAATTCAAAGTAGGAAGGAGGTGGGCGTCATCTCTTTAAATTAAGCGTGACCCCATGCTAATGAATAGCCGCTCAAACTGGGCATGCAGAATCGCGTCAAAACAACTCCCTAAGTGACGTCGGCGCGCAATGCCTACGACGTGTGAACGTAACTTACGCCCAGCGCTATTTACGTACTGCGTAAACGCCGTAAAATTTGGCGGCGGCGTTCCCTGGCCCATACCTTTGCATTAGCTGCGCCTCATATAGCAGGGGTAACTTTACGCCTTACGCAAAGCGCGTATATGAAGCGGCCGGGCACATCTACGTTCGTGAATCGGCGTGTCTTGCTCATTTGCATATTTTTAATGGGAAGCGTTGAATGCGCCCACGATACGTCGGCATAGGAAAGTTACGTCGGACGGCTGACAGCGCACATTTGAAATTACGGTGGCGTATCTGGAGATACGCCGGCGTAAAGCTACCTGAATCTGGCCCATTTTGTACAGGCAGGCTATGACTGTTGCATCATGATTTTTGAACTGGTTTGTGGCCTGACAATAGCTCTGTTATTTCTAATGGTGGTTTTTGTTGTTTTTGTTCCCCCGCTCAGTCTCACTAAGGATCACAGAAAAAGGCCAAAGTATAATAAGCTTTTGGTAAGTAGCTGGATGGTGTCCTGTAGTCAGATGATGTAATGGCGCTTATTTAGAGCCTTATCTAGATTTTACTCCTTGGATCCAATCAACACTGTATAAAATTTGCTATAGAAAAAATTCTTCAGGAATTTTTGTACTTAGAGTTCCACTTATTTTGTGTTCTTATGAAAGTCGGCAGCTACAAAAAGAGTAATAAACACACGCTCGCCTGTCCCACGATCCAGCGATGTAGCCGCCCGAAGCCTCGTTTCCTCTCCCTCGCCTTTCTGCAGTGCCGGCATTGCAAGTGTGGCCACCCCGCTTGCAGCTTCAGCTGGGTGTGCACTACGCATGCATAAGTTGCACAGCACCTCCCCATTGGTCGGGCTATCTTCTGGGACTGCAAAACAAAAGAACAGATTCTTCTAGACAGCCGCACTATGAATAAAAAATTGCCTTTTATTGTAAAAAAAGCTAAAAATCCTAAACCGCACTACCATACACAGCACACCGGTAAAGCTGATGCGTTTCACACTTTGATAGTGTTTAGTGACGTGTCCCAAAAGACTACAGGTGGGGGGGGGGGGTGAACTTCTGCTCGAGCCACCTAGTGGAAGCAGATACCTCTCAAAACTAGATACAGTGATACTTTGGATTACGAGCATAATTCATTCCAGAAGAATACTTGTAATACAAAGCACTCGTATATCAAAGCGAGTTTCCCCATAGGAGTCTATGGAAACTCAGATAATTCATTCAACAGTGACTGCTGATGTATACAGTACTGCATGTGGCCAGAGGTGGGGGAGCGCCACAAACAGTCGGAGAGGGACGGAGTGTTTACGAGCAACTCTGAGTGTCACCAGCGCTCCCGCACCTCTGGCCAAATGTGGTTCTGCACACCCCATTGGCTTGAATCCTGCTTTTTTGCGAGACAACGCTAACAAACTGAGTCAGATAAAAAAAAAAAATAGTGGCTCATATTGCGAAATGCTCATAAACCTCATTACTTGCAATTTGAGGTATTACTGTACATGTCCAGGGACGCACTATCAACGCTAACAGGGCTTCTATCTTCACCCTGGCTACCTTCCATGTTTGCGGACTCTTCCCGTCTGACTGGCCTGAGCTATAATGAAGTCACTCCCACACATGTGCACAGGAGTCAAGGCTTAAAGGACAGACTTCTGAAAGACTGGTGTACCGTGACGTCACCGGCTGCTGCTCTATGGAATATCTCCTAAATGGTGCACATTTAGGATATATCAATTTTACCTACAGGTAAGCTTTATTATAAGCTTACCTGTAGATACAAATGTCAAACATAACTTTACTACCACTTTAAAATAAAGCTAGCTGCTGTTTTTAGTAAAAGCTGTATATATGTATGTCTTTCAGGATCTATTTGAGTTTGTGCATTTATGAATGAAATCTTGTAACACGTCCTTTCATTGTAGGAACATTCGTTCTTGCGTCAATACGAGACACAAGAGGTAGACGTAGCCTCATGGTTTCAGGATGTCATGGCTCGGACAGAGTCTCCAAGGAGCAGCACTCTCCTGAGTCCTCAGAATCTTCCTTTCTTCGGCAGGTAGCATCTGGCAAGGGAGGGGGAGGACCAACCCCTCCCCAACATTATCTGCAGATGCGGCTTTCAGACTCAAAAGTGGATAATCGTGTATTACGTGGTGTATGGGGAGGGCGGGAGGGGGGCTTCTTTTGAACATTTCTCCTTGCAAGGGGAGGTCAACTCCCACTCCCTCACCATTCTTCTTTTGGAGATATTTCATTATCCTTCACATGTGATCCCGATACTGCATAATTCCCTTATTGTTACGAGAGATTGTCAATCAGCACATTACTGCCCTCCTCTAACTAGGACTCTGCATCAGAGTTGGAGATGTCCATCAGACTTAATGGTTACTGTAGACGTGAATATACCACATGTTGTATGCAAGTTGTCCTACACAAAGTTCTATTAAATGTCTACCGTTAGCTCTGTTCATGTGGTAGCACCATCATGGTTCACAATGGAGACTGTATTTAATTTTCAACATGCTTGGAGTGTTCTAATAAGTCCCACTATAGTTGGCTTGTTTTCTGTACACTTTAATTGAATACCTCCAGCACATATTGTCACTGACGTCTTGATGGGGAGGGCAGCCTTGTGATCAGAAAGAGGTTTCAAGATTTTGGACAACACACAATAAATCAACAAGAAGATGAATTTGACTTTACCAATCAAGTTCTCACTTATATTTTCTGTAGCAGCAGCTACTGTCAGGGACTTGAATCCATGGTCAGTGCTCTAAAACAAGTTCTTTGTCCTTGAATGCATTGGTAAGAAACACTAGAGCTTAGTTCATCACCAGGGCTTTTTGATTTTCTCCTCCAGCATTGTTAAAATGATTGTCTAAATGGCACCTTAGAATCCAAGCTTTGGAGCATGGTCACAAAACTCGGCAGGGAGTCTCCAGAGATCTGTTTCCGTGGTGGGAACGACGCATTGCTGGACTTATCGGAGACATCTACCTAAGGTGATGGTAGGATCTAGTCAAGCTGACTCCTTGGTGCTTCCACCACACAGACTACAATGGAGGTGGAGGAACTGCTTTCACAAAGGTCCTTTGCTGGCTCAGGATGAAGTGGAAGAACCACCCAAGGCTTGGCACACGGTGAGGGAGTGGGAGCAAGCTTAAGACTGAAAACCCATAAAGAATGGGACTCCTCAGGAACTCCAATGAGTTAGTGGCAGTGGTATGTTGTTGGACACTTGGGCATTTTTTTTATGCTGCCCTTACAGATGGTAGATGGGAAGTTTGCATGTGAAAAAGGGGGGGGTAGGAGCAGCTCTGTTCCTGCCAGGAGGAGCTTTTTAATCGCACGTGGAAGTGAGATGAGTCGAGAAGGGTGTATGTATGTTTGAAGAGGAGTTTCCAGGAGGACGTATTTGCAATTCATTACTCTTTGAAGCAGTCGAGCGACGCTCTGCCTGTCTTCAGAATTCTTTATAAATGGGTCTATAGATGCAGTTTTAATGCATTATCCGTTAATTAAATGTTAATGATGTGACTGCCCCCTTTCTCTATAAGGGTGGAGCCAGGAGTGGTTCAATGTGTGGGAGGGGCTTAATATGACTGTACCAAAGCTACATGGTGAAATGGGGGGTGGGGGGCTGCTGGGGGATTTCCCACCGGTTTTAATGTCTGTAATTATATATTCTGCGGTGTAGCGGCACTCTGCTATTCCGCATTGTAGTGTGGGTGTGTGTATGTGTGTTTCCTTGATCCTCTATTTCTATCCCCACCACTTTATCCTCTATTGGGGGGCGGCCCCCCCCCCCCCCCCCCCCTCATCCTGCTTCCGTATATCCTCTTTACTATTCCTGTTGCATGTGTTCAGCTGGCTTTTCTGTGGGTAAGGCCATGTTTGAAATAAACTCTGCTACAACACTCTGTGCACTTTGGCCTTGATTGTTTGTGTTTTTTTTTTTTTGTTTTGTTTTTTACTTTTCCAGATGGTATAATTTCTCTTTCGTTCATGGACGGACACAGCAGCAATCTTGACAAAGTTGGGTATTGGCCTTCATTCAGGAGTGACTAGGCAGAAAACTTTTTAGTACAGTATGTGATGTGATTAACACTTAAGTACTGCTAAGGGGGTCAGCAAGTGAAAAGGCTCTGGTAGGTGGGTGATCTTATCACCGTAGTGCGAGATACTCTAAAGATGTAGGAGTCTGCGGAAGCAACAGAGGCCCTTTCGGGTTCTGTAAGCTGACCTGCACTACTTTAGTGTTTCCTTGTGTGTCTTATCTAGACAAACTTTTATACAAGGAGTGGGACATACTCACAGAAGGTTATTAGGGTGCCTAAAAGTTTGGTGGTGCGTTACCCTTTTGAGGAGAGTTTCCTGGAAAAATGGACCTCTCCTCCGATAGTGGACCCTCCTGTGTCCAGATTAAACAACGTAACCAGGATTCCGGTGGAAGGGGCTCCTGCTTTAAGGACCCTGCAGACAAGAATGCTGAGGCCCTCACACGCTTACCTATACACGGTGGTGGGCTCGGCTGTGCATCCAACGATGGTTGGGACCCTGGTGTCTCCACTCACTGAATGGGCAAAAATGCTGCACAATGGGTTAAAAGCACGTCCAGGCTCCCTCGGACGAGGTGGCTCTGGCCGACCAGTTGGTGCAGGGCCTATAACTTGTCTGCAAGTCAGCCTTGGATGCTGTTCAGAGCCTCAAGCTATGAGGTGGTGTTACGCCGTCTGGTCTGGTTTAAGTGTTGGTCTGCGGACCAATCTTCCAAGAAGGCCCTGATGGATATGCCCTTTTAAGGGCAACAGACTTTTTGAAGCATCTCTGGATGGCATTATTTAAGATGCCACAGGAGGTAAGAGTACCCTGCTCCCACAATCCAAAAACGGTAAGGAGCCACGCCGTAGGCAAGGGCCCTTCTTCACCACGCACAAGCGGTTTTTTTTTCGCCCCACCCCAGCGGGTAAACTATCGTAGCACCCATTCAGGGACAGAAGCGTCCCTGGTTTCGCAAGCCTGCGAACAAATCTACATCTGCATAAGGTCTGCCCCCGCCCATCTCTCGGTTGAGAGGACGTCTTCCTCGGGGTATAAGATAGTTACTCTTGTCCACGAACAGATTTTTTCCCCCTCCAACCTCTAGCTTCAGCCAGCCTGTCGGGAAGCCCTGTATGGGGATCTGCTGATATGCGGGGTGATCATTCCTGTCCCAGTACAGGAAGGGTTTCAGGGGTTCACCCAAACCTGGACCTCAAGGCCTTCAATTTCTTTGTGAAAGTACAGAGGTGGTTCGCTCTGTTGTCGCTGTTTTCCATCCGGGGGACTTTCTGGTGTCCTTGGACATCAAGGACGCATACTTGCATGTTCCCATATGCACCAGCCATCAGAGATTCCTGCGCTTTGTGGTCGGGGAGGACCACTATCAATTTGTGGCTCTCCCTTTTGGCCTGGCATCGGCACCGAGGGTGTTCACCAAAGTGCTCGCCCTGATTCTGGCCCTGCTAAGACAGTGTGGTATCGCTATTGTGGAATACTTTAATTATCTTCTTCTAAGGGCCACTTGAAGCTCAGAATTGGAGGTGAGTGTGTCTATAACCTAATAAATATTCCAATCTCACACCTTTCTGGGGAAACGGCTCATAAATACAAAAATGGGTGCTGAAGCGATCACCAGCTGGGTACTTTAACAATCAACCACATGAACATATTCGCCAGCACACCATGGATCGTATATAATGTCCAAAAGTTTTAATGCGCAGAAAACATCACAAGAAATGCAACGTTTCGAGGCCATGCAGGACCTCTTCCACTTGCCTGACGAAGAGGTCCTGCGTGGCCTCGAAACGTTACACCTCTTGTGATGTTTTCTGTGCATTAAAACTTTTGGACGTTGTATACGATCTGTGGTGTGCTGGCGAATATGTTCATGTGTCTATAACCTGTCGGACCCTCCTTGGTGGCTGAACACTCAGGAGTCAGTTTTGGTGCCGACTCAATGCCTAGAATATCTGGGGTTGATTCAGGTCTCCTCAGAGGCGAAAGTTTTTCTCCGTGTGGAAAAGTTGCAGACCCTTCAGGCTGCGGTGCGGCAGTTGACATCCCAAAGATGGTCATCGCTCCGCTTTTGCATGCGGGTCCTTGGTCTCATGGTAGCCTCCTTTTTGAGGTGGTACCGTATGCTCAATTTCACGTGTAGAAGGAAATTCTGTCCAGATGGGACAAGTGCCCATCATCCCTGGATTGTCAAATCCGGGTGAGCCACCTAGTCAGGACCTCCCTGGTTTGGTGGCTGACATCACCGGCACTCCTGTTGTTCCTTCCTTTTCACTGGATGGTGGTCACGACGGACACCAGCCTTACCGGTTGGGGGGTTCAGTCGGCCCAGGGTCGCTGGACTCCGGAGGA
Organism: Rana kukunoris; assembly: GCA_029574335.1. Taxonomy (NCBI): domain Eukaryota; kingdom Metazoa; phylum Chordata; class Amphibia; order Anura; family Ranidae; genus Rana; species Rana kukunoris. The sequence goes on along the minus strand of CM056051.1, from coordinate 485,773,931 downwards.
ATCCCGCCTGCTAATCAATGCTCTTGAACTCCAGGCGATCAGGCTGTGCCTCTCCACATGGTTTCGGAGGCTACAGGGGCATCCAGTTAGACAACGCCACTGCGGTGGTGTATGTCAACCATCAGTGAGGAACAAGAAGTTTGGCTGCAGCATTGGAGGTCGATCACTTCCTAAGGTGGGTAGAAAAGAGCGTACCGGCCCTGTCGGGCGTAGAAAACTGGCAGGTGGACTACCTGAGTCGCCAGATGCTGGACCAAGGAGAATGGTCTCTACACCTGGATGTGTTTCAGCTCCTTTGCCAAAGATTGGGTGAGCCAGACGTAGATCTCCTAGCTTCTCCACTCAGTCAGAAAGTATTGAGGATTGTGACCAGGTCAAGAGACCCATGGGCAGATGCGTTGGTGGCACCGTGGAGTCAGTATCTGCTAATCTATGCCTTCCATCCTCTGAAGCTCCTTCCTCATCTGCTTCGCAGAGTAGACAGAGGGGATTCTAATGATCCTAATTGCTTCGGATTGGCCTGTACAGTGTGTGATGTGATTAACACTTTCTAACAAGTTTTCTGCCTAGTCACTCCTAAATGGAAGGCTAATACCCACTTTGTCAAGATTGCTGCTGTGTCCATACATGAACTCAGAGAAAATGATTTTACGGTGAGTACAAAAATCCTATAATTTTTTTTTTTTTTACTACTCCTCTATGGAGCGGTCACTTTAATGGTGACAATATAACCATACAAGTTATGCTAAGAAAGCTACAGAAGAAATCCAACAGCCCGCCAACTGAATTGGAGCATAGCACAGTAAAGCTTTCTTGAGACAGAAGATATTCATGTCTAATTTCATCAAATTAAAAATAAATAAAAGGATGGTTTATCATTTCAGGATAGTGGGAGGAGCCATGCAAGGCATTTTACAGTGCCTTAAAATAGTATTCATACCCCTTCTTTTTTTTTTTTTTTTTTTACATTTTGTCATGTTGCAACCAAAAGAGTAAACTTATTCTATTGGGATTTTATGTGACAGACCAACACAAAGTGGCACATAATTGTGAAGTGGAAGGAAAATGATAAATGGTTTTCAAATATTTTTTCTTTACATGTGTATGAAAAGTGGCATGCATTTGTATTCAGCCCCCCTTAGTCAATTCTTTGTAGAATCATTTTTCACTGCAATTAAAGCTGCAAGTCTTTTTAGGGTGTCTCTACCAGCTTTGCACATCTGGAGAGTGACATTTTTGCCCATTCATTCTTCAAGCTCTGTCAGAATGGATGGAGAGCGTCTGTGAACAGCAATTTTCATGTCTTGCTGCAGATTCTCAATTGGATTTAGGTCTGAACTTTGACTGGGCCATTCTTCTTTTTTTTATTTTTTTTACTCCCCAGTCTACCCTGTCAAACGCATTTTCCGCGTCGATTGACGGGAATAGTCCTGGGAACCCACCCTCTTTCATCTTCCTGATGAGTAGCAGAGCTCTCACCCCATTGTCCCTTCCCTCACGTCCGGAGACAAACCCCACCTGATCGGGGTGTACTAATAAGGGCATATGTCGCTTCAAGCGCTCAGCCAGCACTTTTGCGAAAGTACGCAAAAACACTTTTGCGAACAACTAGCATTTAGGAGTGATATAGGCCCAAACCCGGAACACTGCCCTATGTCCTTCCCCTCCTTCGGGATTACCGTAATTGTTGCTTCCAATGCTTCCCTGCTCCTCTGATAGTCTCTCTCTAATCCATTTAAAGTATTTACACAATCTTGGAATCAGGATATCTTTGCATTTTTTATAATATAGCATTGTAAACCCATCGGGTCCTGGGCTTTTACCCGGTGCTGATCCTGCCAGTGCTCTGATAATCTCTTCCTATGAAATAAGCCTATCCAAGTTCGTGCTTGGGATAGGGATAGGGAGTTTTGCTCTGTCTAAGAACTTTTTTATGTTTTCTGTTTTTTTCCCCTTCCCTCCATGTATTCTGTCTCACCGAATATAACTACTTATTATAGGTTTTAAATGATTCAGCTATCTCCTATGTAGCATGTACTACCTCCCCCTTTTTATTATGGATTTTGTCAATATAATTTCTCGTTTTCTTTCTTTGAACCATTTTTGCTAAGTACCTAGTAGGTTTATTACCCCACAAGTATCTCTCTTTTGCTATTCTATGGAACAAGGATCTAGACTCCTGCTCCATGAGATTTTTTAGTTCCTCCCTTTTGATAGTCCATTCTTGTGGTCAATCTGTTTTTATGCGCTTGTTCAATGTTAACCACTTCCATACCAGGCACTTATGCACCTTCCCGCCCAAGTCAATTTTCAGCTTTCAGCGCGGTCGCACTTTGAATGACAATTGCGCGGTCATGCTACACTGCACCCAAACAAAATTGGCGTCCTTTTTCCCCCCACAAATAGAGCTTTCTTTTGGTGGTATTTGATCACCTCTGCTGTTTTTATTTTTTGCGCAACAACTAATAGACTGAAAATTAAAAAAAAAAATGTATTTTTATTTTTTTCTGTTAACTTTTTTGTAAATAAGTATGTTTTCTCTTTCAATTACGGGCACTGATATGGCGGCACTGATGGGCACTGATAGGCGCCCCTGGAATGCGGCACTGATGGGCACTCATAGGCGGCACTGATGGGCACTCATAGGCGGCACTGATGGGCACTCATGGGTGGCACTGAGGGGTGGCACTGGTGGACACTGTGGGGTGGCACTGATGAATCTATGTTGCCACTCAGTGCCCATGTGTGGGGACTGACTGGCATCTTTTTTTTTTTTTTTTTTTTTTTACTGGCATGTATTTTTTTTTTTTTTTTTTAATCCTGACTTTTTACTGGCATGTTTTTTTTTTTAATTGCCCCCTTTTTTTTTTTTTTGCCCTTCCAGTGTGGGCTTCCCTGGTGGTCTAGTGTGGGCATCTGAGGCGGGGCTGCGCTGATAAACAATCAGTGCAAACCCCCCCCCCCCCCTTGTCGGGAGAGCCGCCAATCGGCTCTCCTGTACTCGCGTCTCTCAGACGCGAGTGAGGAAGAGCCATCGATGGCTCTTCCTGTTTACATCGTGATCAGCCATGATTGGACACGGCTGATCACGTGGTAGTGAGCCTCTGCCGGAGACTCGTTACCGAGATCGGAGGTGCAGGGTGTCAGACTGACATCCTGCATCACCGATCGCCGCGCTGCGCGCCCCCACGGCATGAAATCCTGCAGGACGTCAATAGACGTCCAGTCAGGATTTCAGAACCACTTCCCGGACGTCAATCTCCTATTGACCGGGCGGGAAGTGGTTAAATAACTACGTAGTTGGCCTGTTGATGTTCCTATTCCTAGTTTTTTTTTCTTCTGAGCTCTGATGAAAGCTTTGTGTGCATCCCATAGAATTGAATTTGATACACCCTCGGTATTATTTGGACTAAAATAATGTTCTAGTTCTTTTTTTGACCCTTTCTAAGCTGTCTTCATCCTGTATGAGACCTTCATTCAGTCTCCAAGAACTGCTGACCCCCCTGGTGGCCAGAAATGACCATTGTCATGCTGACTGGCGTGATGTAATCAATCCTAGAATATGTCTCGTGTACAGGGGAGTAAAATGTATAGTCCGCCTGTTTTGCGTGTAATATTCTCCAGATATCAACGACCTGGCATCTATGCATTTTTATTTTAATCTTTTTGAGTTGGACATTATTCTTCCCCTGTACACGTGGCAAACTGTCTATTTCTGGCTCCAAACAAATTCAAATCCCCCAGTAAGATTATTTTGCCTACCTTAAATTCTTGTAGCTTACCCAGTATCTCACTAAAATATTTAATTGAGTTTTTATTGGGTGCATAGATATTCGCTAAGGTGCATACCATTCCTCGTATTCTCCCTTTAAGGAAGAGGAATCTACCATCAACATCCGCTAACCTTTCATCCAATGTAAATTGTACCCCTTTAGCAAAGCCAATGGTTACTCCCCGAGCTCTTTTAGATACTGTGTCTCCATAGTACCATAACAGAAAATCATGTGAGTACAACCTTACATTGGATTCAAGGGTCAGGTGCATTTCCTGTAAACCGACGACGTCTGCTTTATATCGACTCAGTTCTCTTAATGTCTTGTGCCTCTTGGTTGGGGTGTTCAGGCCTTCTGACATTGTAGGTCATGAATTTAATTGCGGTCATCTTTTCTCTCTTATTCCCCCCCCTTTTTTTTTTTTCGTAGAGCAACTCCGAGAGGAAGCCCCCCTCCCGTCTCCCTCTGCTCCCCTCCCCCAGACCCTCTTCTGGTCTCTGAACCATCAGTGGTCACACCCTCATTCTCCACTGGTTCCTCCTTCCAAGGTGGGGTTTCGGGGCAGCCGATTCCACCACCCCCCGTCTGCTGGGGGTGTGGTGAGTCGTCCGGTTCCCCCATGAGGCTTGTCAACCGAGCATGCCCAAGATGTATCCTCCTCCCCTCTCCCCACCCCGCCCACGGCCCTAACTAAGCGCTGTGTATCAGGGGGTCATTGTTTTCATGAAACATGCATGATATAGCGGGGTGACATCGTCACCCACCCTGCTCACCGTCGCCCCCCAACCCCCCCTAGAGCTTACTCATGCCCACCCTGGTAGATCTGGAACCTAAAGATTAAGTTTATTGCAGAACCCCGGCAGGTCTTCTGGAAACCTTAATCTCACTGATCTCCCCTCCTTTGTCCCTATTAAGCAAGCCGGATAACCCCAGTTGTATTTTATATTCTGTTCTCTCATCGTTTCCAGAAGAGGTTTTAGAAGCCGGCGTCTGAGAGTTTGAGGCCAAATCTGTAAATATTTGTAACGCAGTCCCCTCAAAATTCCATAGGTGGTTTTTCTTTGAGTTTTCTCCATATTTCTGCTTTGTCCTCGTAATACGTAAACCTCACTATTACGTCCTGAGGCCAACCTACTTCCTCTTTGTTAAGTTTTCCAATGCGATGCACTCTTTCTATCTTTACGGGTTACGCTGAGGTTTTTATCTAGCAAGGGGTTAAAGATTTGGTTCATCGTTTCGCTCAGATCTTCTCTATTTGCCTCGGGTATGGATCTGATTCGCAAGTTCTGCCTTCGGTTCCTGTTCTCTTGGTCCTCCAACTTGTATTGCATATTTCTTTGATCTAATTACATCTGTCTCATTTGTTCTCTTAATGTAATTATGTCCTGGTCTTGTTTCTCTGACCTCTCTTCCAATGCTTCAACCCTTGAAAGGAGGAAGCCCAGGTCTGTTCTTAGTGTATGGATTTCGCCTTTGATGGCATTTTCAAGTCGCATTAACATCTCAGACATTTCTCCTTTTGTTGGAAGTTGTGATTCTGTCCTTGACTCTGTTGATTCATCCACTGTACTAATCTCAGATGTGCTCTCCATCGTGGCTTCCATACAGTTATCTTCCCTGGATACATTCGTTATTTCCACTGGATTTTTGCTTACTGTGTTCTTCCCCCCCCCCCCCACCTTTCTTGTCCTTTCCTTGTTGTTGTTTAATTGTGCCCGGACCTTTCGTACTTGAGTCTTGTGTCAAGTACGTTCTGATGGAACTTCCTAAGGCGCTACTATTAAGGGTTTTTGGGGCTGAGCCCTTTGTGGCCTTAGTCATTCTGCTTGTCATATTTTTTTCCTGCTCTGAATCGCTTCCCCAGTTTGTTGTCTTGAGTAGTCCCTAGTTCTATTTCCCAAGGCGTCTTCCAGGACAGCCCTTGAGAGATGGAGCTCCTCCCTGGACAGGAAACACATCACCTCCAGCTCTTTAAAAGGCGGTCCCTCAGGCATCTGGTCAGTTTTTATGTGTTTCCTCAGTCGGAGGAGACATGTTGCCTTGAGGAACCGTCTTTTTTAAAGGAGGGATGGATCCGGGAGAGTATCCATCCCAAGGGCTGGAGGAAGACAGCTTGGGCTGGTTCACCTCACCTTCAGTGAAAATCTCTCCTGTTGGCCACGGGTTCCCTCCGCTTGGGTTTGGAGTTCCCCGTTCCTTCTTCCCTCCGGTGCCCGGCGAGGGAGTGGGCAGTGATGGCCTGCATGGCGGCGGCGTCTACGGCGGGAGAACTACATTCTCCTCGTTGTGGGCGTCGTGACCCGGAAGCCGCCGAGCGTAACCTCCGGCCAGGATGCGCGTCATCACTGCGCGCCGGATACTTTGGTTCCGGTTTCCGGCGCAGGGTAAGAAGGAAGGCCGAGTCGGCGCCGATAAAGGCGTTTAGCACGTGCTAGGTACCGCCTAACGGAGCATCATGGAGGCATCCCAGGTTCCAGGGGAGTCAGGCGCCGGCTCATCGCAGGTAGGCTGGCTGTGCCAGAAGCTTTTTTCCTGCGCTATTCACCCGTTTTTCAAGGGGGGCTAGAAAGCGTGGTTAATCCTCTCAGAGCCCAGTGGGCACCTCTTAGGGGGGGGGACACAGTGTTTTGGCAGTATAACAGGTCCCCCTCTCTTTCTCTCTCCTTTCTTTTGTCACTTCTCAGAAGGATCCCAAAGAGCATAGTACAAAGGGACTGCCAAGAGACAAGAGGAAGTGCCCCACCTGCAATGCAAGGCTTCCATCTGGCTATACAAAAAATTTATGTGGCCCCTGTATCACAACAGTGTTGAATAATGAGGAAGATTCCCCACTTACAAAGTTCCTTGGATCCTTCAAAGAGGAGATGCAATCTACTTTTAAGTCCTTTAGAAAGCTTATTGAGGATACCCAAATTCCAGGCTTAACTGCCAGGCAGCAAGAGGTGCCCACCTCTCCCACTCCGGTGGCATCAGGAGCAGGTGAACCTGTGGAGAATGAGGAGGTTTCCCTTAGAAATTCTGATTCTGATTCCTCCCAGTCAGATTCGGGACAGGAAAAAGATCAGGAGGACTCCTGCACCCCCACCCGTTTCAAACTCTCCCAAGAGGAAGTAGATGAATTGGTAGGGGCCATTCATGAAACGTTAGAGTTGAAGGAAGAAAAAACTTCGCTCTCACGACATGATAAAATGTACCAAGGGTTAAGTAAGAAAAGACAGAAAGTTTTCCCAGTACACCAGCTGATGTCAGATTTGGTGCTCAGGGAATGGGAAGAACCTGATAAGAGACCTTTCTTTTCAGGTGGTCTAAAGAGAAGGTTTCCATTTGATGAAGACCCTAATGCCGTTTGGAACCAGTGTCCAAAATTAGATGCCCCCCTAGCGAAAGTGTCAAAACATTCAGACCTAGTCTTTGAGGACATGGGTCACTTAGCGGATCCCATGGATAAAAGAGGGGATGTTATCCTCAAACGATCCTGGGATACGGCTATGGCTAATCTTAAGCCAGCTCTAGCAACTACGTGTGTAGCCCGTAATTTTGAATTTTGGCTTAAGCAGTTGCAGGAACACCTAACGGCAGGTACCCCTAGAGCAGAGTTACTAAAATCTTTCCCCATGCTTTTTAAGGCGGTAGGTTTTATCGCAGATGCCTCGGCAGAATCGGTAAAACTTTCAGCCAGGGCGGCTTCACTGTCAGTAGCAGCTAGGAGAACTCTGTGGCTAAAAACCTGGCCGGGAGATACCGCCTCTAAGTTACGCCTTTGTAGCGTTCCTTTTTCAGGCAAATTCCTGTTTGGCGCTCCGCTAGATGAAGCGTTAGAACGCACTGCGGATAAGAGGAAGACTTTCCCTGAAAAGAAAAAGCCGTTTAACAGGAAGTTTTTTCGCCCCTTCAAAGGGCAAAAGAAAACGCAGGAAAAAGGGAAACATAACAGACCCTGGACATCACAAGGAGGAAAGCAAAAAGCAAAGGTGCTCTTTAACCCTCCTGACAAAAATCCCAAGTCACAGTGATGTCAGGGTCCAGGTGGGAGGAAGACTGGGGGACTTCCTTCCACAATGGATAAAGCTGACCTCAAACAAGTTTGTCAGGGGAATCATAGAAAGGGGCTATGCCCTGGAGTTCAGTCAGTTTCCACCAACAAGATTCCTGGTTACACAGCTGGCAAAAGACCCAGTAAAAGCACAGGCATTACAGCATCTCATTGGAGAATTCATAGATCAAAAAGTCCTAATACCAGTTCCCAAACAGGAAGAGGGACGGGGTTTTTACTTGCACGTCTTTCTGGTTCGAAAAGCATCAGGGAAATATCGCCTGATCCTCAACCTAAAACCATTGAATGCAACCATCCGTTACAAAAAATTCCGGATGGAATCCATTTATTCTGTCAAGAATTTGCTTCAAAAAGATTGCTTCATGGCAAAAATAGACCTGAAGGATGCCTACCTTCACATTCCTATCAGATTAAGCTCCCAAAGGTTCCTCCGCATAGCTATCCGGATAGGGGGAAAGATTTTCCACTATCAGAGCCAAGCCCTCCCCTTTGGCCTCTCCTCGTCCCCGAGGATCTTTACCAAGATCCTTGCGGAAACGTTGGCCCCTCTAAGGCTCCAAGGAGTAACAGTTGTCCCATACTTGGACGACTTGTTGTTCCTGGCACCGACAAAACAAAAGCTACTCGAGGACCTAGTGGTCACACAGCAGTGGTTGACTCAGTTAGGCTGGATAGTCAACAGGGAAAAGTCGATCCTCATTCCCACACAGCAAATCCTGTTCTTGGGCTACATAGTAAGTTCTACAGAGCAAAGGACCTTTCTCCCACAAGAAAAAATAGATCATCTAGGTCAGCGAGTAGCTCAGTTGCAGACAAATCTCCCTGTCACGGTAAGGGAGATCATGTCAGTCCTAGGCCTCATGACAGCCTCCATCCCAGCAGTCAGATGGGCCAGGTTCCACCAAAGGCCACTCCAGTCTTTTCTCCTTCAAAATCTGTCAGGAAAGGACTTGGAGGAGAGGGTATACCTGCCAGGAAGAACAAAACAGGCTCTCTGGTGGTGGAGAAACCAAAACCACCTGAACAAAGGTCTGCTGTGGAACCCACCTGTGACACGCATCTTGACTACGGACGCCAGCAACCAAGGTTGGGGAGCCCACCTAGAAGGTCAGTGGGCACAAGGCGCTTGGAGTCGTCTAGAGAAGAAACGCTCTTCAAATTACAGGGAGTTAAAAGCCGTAGCCAAAGGGATCGCAGCTTTCCAGAATCAGCTCAGGCATCAACATCTACAGATCAGGTCGGACAATACAACTTCTGTAGCGTATTTGAACAAACAAGGGGGGACCAGGAATCCCACCCTGATGGACATAGCAAAATAAATTTTTGTATGGGCAGAAGAGAATCTCGAGTCACTTTCGGCAGTTCATCTCAAAGGTACGCAAAACAGTCTAGCCGATTTCTTGAGCAGAGAATTAGTCTCTCAAGAAGAGTGGTCTCTGGATCCGACAGTCTTTGCCAAGATAGTGTCCAAATGGGGTCTTCCGGAGATCGACTTGTTCGCCAACAGGAGAAATACCAAGCTTCCAGAATTTTTCTCACTGAATCCCAGGGATCAACCGGTGGCAGTCGATGCCCTTCAGAACACATGGTCATTCTCCCTGACATATGCTTTCCCACCTCTGCATCTCTTACCGAGGGTCCTTTCCAAGTTCAGGATGGAGAAGACTTCCCTTATCCTGATAGCCCCCTTCTGGCCGAAAAGGGCGTGGTTTTCGCTTCTACTAGCGCTAGCAGATCGTCCACCATGGATGTTGCCGTGCAGTCAAGATCTGTTGACTCAAGGTCCAGTACGGCACCCCAATCCAGCTTTTCTGAATCTAGCGGCCTGGTTTCTGAAATAGACATCCTGAAGTCTAAGGGTCTATCAGATAGAGTAATCAAAACTCTGTTACAGAGTCGCAAACCAGTTACCAGAGCGATTTATCTGAAACACTGGAAAAAATTCAATCTCTGGCTAAAAGAGAATGGAAAGAGGGGACATGATTCCCCAACGATTTTGGAATTCTTACAGGAGGGCATCGACAAGAAGCTGGCCTTAAGCACGATTAAGGTCCAAATTGCTGCCCTTTCAGTTTATGTTCAGCGCTCCCTACAAGAGGACCCGCTTATCGGTAGATTTTGCAAAGCAATTGCCAAACAACGCCCGGCCCCATGTCGTAAGGTTCCGACGTGGGACCTATCTCTTATGTTGAAAGCGATCATTAAAGAGCCTTTTGAGCCAATATCAGAGGCATCCTTAAAACTAGTTACTTTGAAGACAATTTTTTTAGTCGCTATGACTTCTGCCCGCAGAATCGGCGAGCTTCAGGCTCTCTCAATTAGAGATCCTTACATGCAAATTTTGGAGGATAAAGTTATCCTAAAGACAGATCAGTCCTTTGTGCCAAAAGTCGCCTCTGCTTTCCACAAGAGTCAGGACATTATACTTCCTTCCTTTTGCAATAAACCAAGAAATAACAAAGAAGAACAATTACATCGGCTAGATGTCAGGAGATGCCTTTTAATTTATCTAGAAGCAACTAAAAGCTTTAGAGAATCAGATGCACTGTTTATTCTTTTTTCCGGGAGTCGAAAAGGAAAACAGGCTTCAAAAGGGACACTAGCCAGGTGGATTAAATTGGCCATCTTGGAAGGGTATAAAGCTCTACACTTGGATCCTCCACAGGGATTGAAGGCACACTCTACAAGGGCGTTAGCCACTTCCTGGGCAGAAAGAGCCGGCGCTACCCCGGAGCAGATTTGTAAGGCCGCTACGTGGTCAAGCATGTCTACGTTCATTCGACATTACCGACTGGACGTCCTAAGTAGTCAAGATCAGGCCTTTGGGAGGAAAGTCCTGCAAGCAGTAGTCCCACCCTAATCTGGTGAGTGCTTGCTCATCCTCTCAAGGGCTGTCCTGGAAGACGCCTTAGGAAAATCAGTTAGTCTTACCGGAAACTCTGTTTCCAGGAGTCTTCCAGGACAGCACGTTCCCACCCTATACTTTGAGGTAGGTATATATGTATGTATGTATATATGCATGGATAATATGTATGTATGTCATTAACTGTATTTCAGCTCTGTCCTTCGGTTCTTGGATTAAAAACTGACCAGATGCCTGAGGGACCGCCTTTTAAAGAGCTGGAGGTGATGTGTTTCCTGTCCAGGGAGGAGCTCCATCTCTCAAGGGCTGTCCTGGAAGACTCCTGGAAACAGTTTCCGGTAAGACTAACTCTGATTTTTTTGGCCTGAGGAGGGCCGGGACGGGGCTGACCTTAATTTCTTTTACTCCCTATCCCCCTTTTAGGTTGATGATATTGGTTATCCCTCCATTCTAATCTGCCCTCCCTCCCTGTAGCCAATACTTATACCCTCTTCCAGACAGCCCTATTGACCAACCAGGTGTGTCTGCTTACAGGGGTATACAGGGAACTCTGTTATACAAGCAGTTTATATTATTAGATTACCACGTTACTGAGTTTCCCCCTTAAAACTGGCTGCTAGTATTATTTTCTTGATGTATATTACGCAAGGTTTGGCGTATTTATTTGGTTTATCTGGCGTGGACTCCCAGGGGCCCAAACCGTTTTCGTCCTGTTTCGGGTGCCCCGACTGGGCCATTCTAATACGTGAATATGCTTTGATCTAAACCAAGGGTAGGCAACCGTGGCCTTCCAGCTGTGGTGAAACAACAGGTCCCATGAGACATTGCAAGACCCTGACCATCACAGGCATGACTCCTAGAGGCAGAGGCATGATGGGATTTGTAGTTTCACCACAGCTGAAGGGCCAAGGTTGCTTACCCCCCTATTCTAATTTATTCCATTGTAGCTCTGGCTGTATGTATAGTGTCTTTGTCCTACTGGAAGGTGAACCTCTGCCCCAGTCGCAAGTGTTTGGCAGACTCTAACTGGTTTTCCTCTAAGATTGCCCTGTATTGGGCACCATCTTGCATGTCCCTGCTGAAGAAAAGCATCCCCACAACATGATGCTGTCACCACCATGTTTCACAGTGGGTACGGTGTGTTTAGGGCAGTGTTTTTCAACTCCAGTCCTCAAGGCACACCAACAGGTCATGTTTTCAGGCTTTCCACTATTTTGCACAGGTGATTTGATCAGTTTCACTCCCTTAGTAATTACCACAGCCATTTCATCTGAGGGAAATCCTGAAAACTTGACCTGCTGGTGTGCCTTGAGGACTGGAGTTGAAAAACACTGGTTTAGGGTGATGTGTAGTTTTAGTCTTCCCACACACATAGCGTTTTTGTTTTTAAGCCAAACAGTTTAATTTTGGTCTCATCTGACCAGAACACCTTCTTCCACATGTTTGCTGTGTCCCCCACATGGCTTCTCGCAAACTGGACTTTGTATGCTTTCTTTTTGCCACTTCCATAAAGACCAGATTTGTGGAGTACACAATATAGTTGTCCTGTGGACAGATTCTCCCACCTGAGCTGTGGATCTCTGCAGCTCCTCCAGAGTTACCATGGGCCCCCTTGGCTGTTTCTCTGATTAATGCTCGACTTGCCCAGCCTCTCGGTTTAGGTGGACGACCATGTCTTGTTAGGTTTGCAGTTGTGCCATACTCTTTCCATTTTCAGATGATGGATCGAACAGTAGTGCTCCTTGCGATGTTCAAAGCTTGAGGGGATATATATATATATATATATATATATATATATATATATATATATATATATATTTATATATATATATATATATATATATATATATATATATATATATATATATATATATATATATTATTTATATATATATGCGCTCCTAACCCTGCTTTAAACTTCTCCACAACATTATCCCTGACCTGTCTGGTGTTTTCTATGGCCTTTATGATGCTATTTGTTAAGATTCTAAGGGCTTCACAGAACAGCTGTTTGTGTACTGAGATTAAATTGTTACTAAACACACAACAGTAAATACAGTCTGTGAATGCAGCATATCATGCTTGTTATACTCACTGTGGAACTTGGGCGTTAATTCTCTGCATTGTGTAAAATGGCTGTTTTTATCCTGTATGTACAGATCCTCCTCCTCACTGCACTTTCTAGCTGACCTGCATATGCTCAGTTTTGTCTTTTATGCTGGAGAGAACAGTTTCTTGTTCTCAGAGCTAGCCAGGTCACATGATATTGGCATCACACATGTGGGTGCGTGTACAGGCTGAAGTGAAAATCTCCTCCTTCCTGAACTCTCAGCATTGTAGAAAGTGTGCAATGTATCACTGACTGTGGTGTACAGATCATCCAAAAAGCTAGATAGTGGCAGTATTTTAGTGTAAAAAGAAGATGTATAAGCTGTGGGGGGCGGTGGATTAACTATTTTCATATTAGGGTCCTTTCACACGTGCGGACCGTTCGTCCATTTTTAGACGTCCGTTTTTTGACCGCAATGCTTTCCTATGGGTCCTTTCACACGCATCCGCTAACCTCCGTCTCCGTTAAGCTCCGTTTTTTTGAACGGAAGAAAACCCTATTTTTCTTCCGTCAAAAAAGACGGAACGGACGAAAAACAGATGTTAGCGGATGATCCGCTAACATCCGTTTTTTCATCACAATATGTAATAAAAAAAAGTTCTAACAAAAAACGGATGAAAAAACGGATGACAACTGATGAAAAACTGATAAAAAACGGATCAACTGATGAAAAAAAACGGACCTAAAAAAACGGTCCGCACGTGTGAAAGGACCCTTACTGGGTTTAGTAACACTTTAAATGACACACAGGTGCACTCTATTTGCTAATTTTGGTTCCTCTGGATTTTAGGGTTATCAGCGTAAAGGGAGCTGAATACAAATGCATGCCACACAGATATTTATTTGTAAAATAATTGAAAACCATTTATCATTTTCCTTTCGCTTCACAATTAGGTGCCACTTTGTGTTGGTCTATCACAGGGGTCTCCAAAGTACGGCCCGTGGGCCACATCCGGCCCGCTAGGACGTTTTGTCCGGCCCGCAGCTTCAGTCATCAGATTCACTGCAGGGACGGCTTGCTTTGCCTTCTGACAGGCATTGTGGGAGTGTGTCAACAAAGCCTACGTGCCTACGTTATTTCAGTGCAGACCTGCTACACCTCCCAGCTCCTCCCCCGGAGTTAGTTTCATTTTAGCTGTAACAGCTTGTCTGTGTAAAAGGGGCGGGAGCCGGGAAGCACGGCGTGTCTGCTCTAATGCCAGCTCTTCAGAAGCAGCACAGAACACACTGATCTACGGGGAAACGTGCAGACAAACAGTAATGAGGAAAAAAATGTGCTGGGGGGAGAGGAGGCTGGGGACACAAGTATAGAGAGGGGACAAAACTGTGTGTGTTGATGGCTCTGATGGGGACAGGGATGTGGTAATGGCTCTGGTGGGCATGGTGATGGCTCTGGTGGGGATGGGGTGATTGCTCTGATGGGGATGTGGTGATGGCTCTGATGGGGATGTGGTGATGGCTCTGGTGGGGACAGGGATGTGGTGATGGCTCTGATAGGGACAGGGATGTGGTGATGGGGATGGGGATGGGGATGTGGTGATGGCTCTGGTGGGCATGGTGATGTGGTGATGGCTCTGGTGGGGATAGGGATGTGGTGATGGCTCTGGTGGGCATGGTGATGGCTCTGGTGGGGATGGGGATATGATAATGGCTCTGGTGGGGATGTGGTGGTGGCTCTGGTGGGGATGGGGATGTGGTGATGGCTCTGGTGGGGATGGGGATGTGGTGATGGCTCTGGTGGGGATGGGGATGTGGTGATGGCTCTGGTGGGGATGGGGATGTGGTGATGGCTCTGGTGGGGATGTGGTGATGGCTCTGGTGGGGACAGGGATGTAGTGATGGCTCTGATGGGGACAGGGATGTAGTGATGGCTCTGGTGGGCATGGTGATGTGGTGATGGCTCTGGTGGGGATGGGGATGTGGTGATGGCTCTGGTGGGCATGGTGATGGATGTGGTGATGGCTCTGGTGGGGATGGCTCTGGTGGGGACGGGGATGTGGTGATGGCTCTGATGGGGACAGGGATGTGGTGATGGCTCTGATGGGGACAGGGATGTGGTGATGGCTCTGGTGGGCATGGTGATGTGGTGATGGCTCTGGTGGGGATGGGGATGTGGTGATGGCTCTGGTGGGGACAGGGATGTGGTGATGGCTCGGATGGGGATGTGGGGATGGCTCTGGTGGGCATGGTGATGGCTCGGATGGGGATGTGGTGATGGCTCTGGTGGGCATGGTGATGGCTCTGGTGGTGATGGCTCTGATGGGGACAGGGATGTGGTGATGGCTCTGGTGGTCGTGGTGATGGCTCTGGTGGGGATGGGGATGTGGTGATGGCTCTGGTGGGGATCGGAATGTGGTGATGGCTCTGGTGGGGACGGGGATGTGGTGATGGCTCTGGTGGGGACGGGGATGTGGTGATGGCTCTGGTGGGGACAGGGATGTGGTGATGGCTCTGGTGGGGACAGGGATGTGGTGATGGCTCTGGTGGGGACAGGGATGTGGTGATGGCTCTGGTGGGGACAGGGATGTGGTGATGGCTCTGGTGGGGACAGGGATGTGGTGATGGCTCTGGTGGGGACAGGGATGTGGTGATGGCTCTGGTGGGGACAGGGATGTGGTGATGGCTCTGGTGGGGACAGGGATGTGGTGATGGCTCTGGTGGGCATGGTGATGTGGTGATGGCTCTGGTGGGCATGGTGATGTGGTGATGGCTCTGGTGGGGATGTGGTGATGGCTCTGGTGGGGATAGGGATGTGGTGATGGCTCTGGTGGGCATGGTGATGGCTCTGGTGGGCATGGTGATGGCTCTGATGGGGATGTGGTGATGGCTCTGGTGGGGATGGGGATGTGGTGATGGCTCTGGTGGGGATGGGGATGTGGTGATGGCTCTGGTGGGGATGGTGATGTGGTGATGGCTCTGGTGATGTGGTGATGGCTCTGGTGGGGATGGGGATGTGGTGATGGCTCGGATGGGGATGTGGTGATGGCTCGGATGGGGATGTGGTGATGGCTCTGGTGGGGATGGGGATGTGGATGTGGTGATGGCTCTGATGGGGATGTGGTGATGGCTCTGATGGGGATGTGGTGATGGCTCTGATGATTGGTACATGTCACTCTTCAAGATTGCGTCCGCTCGTGGAATGGCGACAAACCTTTACCCTTTAAAATCTCCATAGGCGACATTTAAAAAACTCTATAGGTTGCATTTTTTTGGGTTACAGAGGAGGTCTAGGGCTAGAATTATTGCTCTTGCTCTACCAATGGCGGCGATACCTCACATGTGTGGTTTGAATACCGTTTACATATGCGCGCGCTACTCATGTATGCGTTCGCTTCTGCGCACGAGGCGTTTTCTGGCTCCTAACTTTTTTAGCTGGCTCCTAGATTCCAAGCAAATTTGTCAAACCCTGGAGTAATGTACAGCCTCAGGGTAAAGAGGGGGTGACACTGTTAAAACACCTTGTATATCTAGCCAAATTTTATTTTACATCACAGGACTATATATTCCTGACTACTTGGATTGTTTAGCTACCTTCAGGTGCATGGACATTGACCAAAAATCAGGCATCTTTGCCCAGGCATAACCCCACCCAGCTCATTTTTTATTTTCCAAATATGTTTCTTTAACCACTTGCTTACTGGGCACATATACCCCCTTCCTGCCCAGGCGAAATGTAGGCCTTCGGCGCGGTCACGCTTTAAATGAAAATTGCGTGGCTCCCAAAAAAAATTGACGTTCTTTTTTTTTTCCCACAAATAGCTCTTTCTTTTCGTGGTATTTGATCACCTCCTGCGTTTTTTTTTGTTTGTTTGTTTTTTCGCTATAAACAAAAGAGTGACAATTTTGAAAAAAACACAATATTTTTTACTCTTTTGCTATAATAAATATCCAATTTTTTATTTTTTTATTTTTTCTCAGTTAAGGCCGATATGTATTCTTCTACATATTTTTGGTAAAAAAAAAATCGCAATAAGCGTATAGTGGCTACAAAATAGGGGATAGAAATCTGACTTTTTTTTTTAACTAGTAATGACGGTTATCTGCAAATTTTTGAAATGATTGCGATATTGCGACGGACACATCGGACACATTTTTGGAACCATTCACATTTATACAGTGAACTGTGCTATAAATATGCACTGCTTACTGTATAAATGTAACTGGCAGGGAAGGGGTTAACACTAGGGGGCGAGGAAGGGGTTGATTCTTACTGTGGGGGGAGGAGACTGACTTGGGGAGATGACTTATCTGTGTCCCTATGTACAAGGGACACAGCATCGGTCTCCTCTCCCTGACAAGGTGTGGAGCTCTGTGTTTACACACAGAGCTCCATGTCCCTGCTCTGTCACTGATGATCGCGGGTACCTGGCGGACATCCTGGCACGTGCATTGGCTTCTCAGTGATGCGTCGGGTACGCACATGCGCCCCCCAGTGGCCGGAGGACTTGGGGCCCTATAAAGACAGCCTCACGGAATTGTAGAGCCACCTTGTGGCTGTCCTTTTTTTTTTTTTTTTTTTAAACAATGACCCGGGTCTGAAGAAGTTAATCAAGTGCATTGTTGGTTCACTTACCTTTTCCTTCGAATTCGCTTCTAAATTTGTTTTTGTTTTTTGTCTGAATTTCTCACTTCCTGTATCTCCTCCAGTAAGCTTGCCCCCATCATCCAAACCCATTCTGGCTGCGGGTTAGTCAGCCAGAACAGCTTACTGAGGAGGAACAGGAAGTGAGAAATTCAGACAAAGAAAAAATACATTTAGAAGAAAAATTGAAGGAAAAGGTAAGTGAACCAACAATGCACTAGCTTAAAGGAATTTATTTAGAAAATAAAAAAATGAACCTTTACACCCCTTTTAATCACTTGTTTACTGGGCACATATATCCCCCTCCTGCCCAGGTGAAATTTCAGCTTCCGGCACTGCGTCGATTTAACTGATAATTTGTGCGGTTGTGCGACGTGGCTCCCAAACAAAATTGACGTCCTTTTTTCCCCACAAGTAGAGCTTTCTTTTGGTGGTATTTGATCGCCTGTGCGGTTTTTATTTTTTGCGCTATAAACAAAAAAGAGCGACAATTTTGAAAAAAAAAATACTATACAATATTTTTTACTTGTTGCTATAATAAATATCCCAATTTTCTCAGTTTAGGCCGATACGTATTCTTCTACATATTTTTGGTAAAAAAAAAAAAAATCACAATAAGCGACTGGTTTGCGCAAAAAGTTATAGCGCCTACAAAATGTGGGACAGAATTATTATTATTATTTTTTTTACTAGAAATGGTGGCGATCTGCGATTTTTATTGGGACTGCGACATTACGGCGGACACATTTTTGGCGCCATTCACATTTATACTGTGATCAGTGCTATAAATATGCACTATTACTATAACTGTGACTGGCATTAAAGGGGTTAACACTAGGGGGTGAGGAAGGGGTTAGATGTGTACCCTGCAAAGTGTTCTAACTGTAGGTGGAGGGGGGTGACTGGGGGAGGTGACCGATCTGTGTCCCTATGTACAAGGGTCACAGCATTTGTCTCCTCTCCAGAGACAGGACGCTGTCTCTGTGTAAGCTGGCAATTTGAGATGATCTCATATGTTTACAAAACAAAACATATGTTTACAAACAAAATTGACGTCCTTTTTTTCCCCCACAAATAGAGCTTTCTTTTGGTGGTATTTGATCGCCTCTGCGTTTTTTGTTTTTTTTTTGCGCTATAAACAAAAAAAAAACGACAATTTTGAAAAAAAACACAGAATATTTTTTACTTTTTGCTATAATAAAAATCCAATTTTTAAAAAAATAATATATTTTTTTTTCTCAGTTTAGGTCGATATGTATTCTACATATTTTTGGTAAAAAAAAACAATCGCAATAAGCGTATAGTAATTGGTTTGCGCAAAGGTTATAGTGGCTAGGAAATAAGGGATAGAATTCTGACAATTTTTTTTTTTTTTTTTTACTAGTAATACGGCGATCTGCAAATTTTGTCAGGACTGCAATATTGCGTCGGACACTTTTGACACATTTTTGGGACCATTCACATTTATACAGCGATCAGTGCTATAAAAACGCACTAATTACTGTATAAATGTGACTGGCAGTGAAGGGGTTAACACTAGGGGGTGACGAAGGGGTTAAATGTGAGTCCTGGGTGTGTTCTAACGTCTCCCTACGTACAAGAGAAACAGCATCTGTCTCCTCTCACTGACAGGACGTGGAGCTCTGTGTTTACACACAGAGCTCCACGTCCCTGCTCTAAAACTGCCGATCAGCGGGTACTTGGCAGACATCGCGAACACTCCCCCCCCCCCCCCCCCCCCCTCAGTGGCCGGAGAAAACGATGCCGTCAATTGACGGCAGCTTGGATATTCAGATCCCCTAAGCTGCCGTCAATTGACGATATGCGGGACCGCAAGTGGTTAAACATGTAGTAATCCTCCTAGTCACCGAGGACAAGCTAAAATGTACATTTAACAGAAGTATAGTAGAAACGCCCTGTTTGAGCTTACCCCCTGATGCCATTTTTCAACCATCTCACAGCCTTTTAAGGATGGAAGATTTCTGCGGGCAAACAGGTAATTTCTTTAGTATTAACTGATGGTAAAAAAATACCACAGAAAGTCTGTGTGCTCATAATGAGGAACTATTGCTAATATTCTGAAACAGCACAGAGCTGAAATCGTCAGTATTGTCTGAGTTGGTTCCCCTTCTCCACTTGTTTTGCCGCTGTCACCACCTTATACTGTGTGTGTGTGTGTGTGTGTGTGTGTGTGTGTGTGTGTGTGTGTGTGTGTGTGTGTGTGTATATATATATATATATATATATATATATATTATATATATATAGTGTGTGTGTACACATTATGATTTCTTTGCCATTTTTCATAGAATATGAAAGATAACACAAAAACTTTTCTTTCACTTGTGGTTAGTGTTTGGCTGAAGCCATTTATTATCAATCAACTGTGTTTACTTCTTTTTTTTTTTTAAATCATAATGGCAACAAAATCTACCCAAATCGCTCTGATCAAAAGTTTTACATACCCTGGTGATTGCACACAAGTTTACATAAAGGGGTTTGAATGGCTATTAAAGGTAACCATCCTCGCCTGTGATCCTGTCTGCTTGTAATTAGTGCATGTATAAAAGGTCAATACGTTTCTGGACTCCTGACAGACCCATGCATCTTTCATCCAGTGCTGCACTGATGTTTCTGGATTCTGAGTCATGGGGGAAAGCAAAAGAATTATCAAAGG
Organism: Rana kukunoris; assembly: GCA_029574335.1. Lineage (NCBI taxonomy): Eukaryota > Metazoa > Chordata > Amphibia > Anura > Ranidae > Rana > Rana kukunoris. Next base: position 485,753,872 of record CM056051.1, on the reverse strand, counting down.
ATCTGCAGGAAAAGGTAAGTTGTATAAAACGGGATATAAAAAGATATCCAAGGAATTGATAATGCCAATCAGCAGTGTTCAAACTCTAATCAAGAAGTGGAAAGTTAGGGGTTCTGTTGAAACCAAACCACGGTCAGGTAACCTAACTAAAATTTTAGCCACAACTGCCAGAGAAAATTGTTCGGGATGCAAAGAAAAACGCACAAATAACTTCAGGTGAAATACAGCACTCTGAAAACATGTGGTGTGGCTGTTTCAAGATGCACAATAAGGAGGAACTTGAAGAAAGATGGGCTGCATGGTCGAGTCACCAGAAGAAAGCCAATACAGTGGAACCTCTGATTACGAGCATAATCCGTTCCAGGAGAATACTCGTAATCCAAAGTACTCACGTATCAAAGCGAGTTTCCCCATAAAAGTCATTGGAAACAAAAATAATTTGTTCCGCATTGACTTCAATGGCATGCAATATCGCATTTGGCCAGAGGTGGGGGCTTCCGGAGAGCCACGGAAACACCTGAGGATAGTTCGACTGAACTCGGGAATGGAGTATTTCTGAGGTTTTTCCGATTGGCTCGGCTCAGCTCCGGTGCCCCCCCACCTCAGGCCAAACACAGTGCTGCACACCACCTTGGCCTTAATCCTGCTTGTTACAGTGCTCGTATTGCGAAACGCTTGTCAACCGCGTTACTCGCAATCCAAAGTTCCACTGTATTATGCAAATGCCACAAAGTATCCCGCTTACAATACGCCAAGCAGCACAGAGACAAGCAAACCTTCTGGCACAAAGTCATTTGGAGAGATGAAACCAAAATTAAGCTCTTTGGCCACAACCATAAATGCTACATTTGGAGAGGAGTCAACAAGATGAAAGGTACACCATTCATACTTGGTGTGAAAAGTGTCCGATCTGTTCGCCGCAATGGCGCAGCCACGATAAAAATCGCTGATTGCCGCTATTACTAGTAAAAAAAAAAAAAAATTATAATTTCATAAATCTATCCTCTATTTTGTAGACGTTATAACTTTAGCGCAAACCAATCAATCTACACTTATTGTGATTTATATTTTACCAAAAGTATGTAGAAGAATACATATCGGCCTAAACTGTGGAAGAAATTATTTTTATATATATATATATTATTTATTTTTGGGGGGGTGGTATTTATTATAGCAAAAAGTAAAAAATATCGCTTTTTTTTTTCAAAATTAAAGCTTTTTTTTTTATATATTTATAGCGCAAAAAAAAGAGGTGATTAATACCACCAAAAGAAAGCCCTATTTGTGTGGGGGGAAAAAAGGGCGCAATTGCCAGCTAAAGCTATGCAGTGCCAATGCTCTGGCCAGGAAGGGGGTAAATCCTTCCGGGGCTGAAAGAGTTAAACACAAGCTGATGGATGCAGTAGCAGCCATAACCCTTTGTGAACCGGCTCCCGGCTTCAACCTGAAAGTGATGCGACAGCTTTATATCCATTTTTCCCCTTCCCGGTGTCATGTGACTCGTTAGTGTTACAAGTTCTCAGGTGTGAATGGGGAGCAGGTGTGTTAAATTTGGGGTTATCGTTCTCACTCTCTCATACTGGTCACTGGAAGTTCAACATTGCACCTCTAGGCAAAGAACTCTCTGAGGATCTGAAAAAAATAATTGTTGGCCTATGCTATAAGAAGATTGCCAAGACCCTGAAACTGAGCTGCAGCACGGTGGCCAAGACCATACAGCGGTTTAACAGGACAGGTTCCACTCGGAACAGGCCTCACCATGATAGACCAAAGAAGTTGAGTGCATGTGCTCAGCGTCATATCCAGAGGTTGTCTTTGGGAAATAGACATTTGAGTGCTGCCGGGAATTGCTGCAGAGGTTGAAAGGGGGGGGGGGGGGGGGGTCAGCCTGTCAGTGCTCAGACCAAACGCCGCACACTGCATCAAATTGGTCTGCATGGCTGTCGTCCCAGAAGGGAGCCTCTTCTAAAGATGATGCACAAGAAAGCCCGCAAACAGTTTGCTGAGGACAAGCAGACTAAGTACATGGATTACTGGAACCACGTCCTGTGTTCTGATCAGACCAAGATAAACTTATTTGGTTCAGATGGTGTCAAGCGTGCGTGGCGGAAACCAGGTGAGGAGTACAAAGACAAGTGTGTCTTGCCTACAGTCAAGCATGGTAGTGAGAGTGTCATGGTCTTGAGCTGCATTAGTGCTGCCGGAACTGGGGAGCTACAGTTTATTGAGGGAACCATGAATGCCAACATGTACTGTGACATACTGAAGCAGAGCATTATCTTCGGAGACTGGGCCGCAGGGCAGTATTCCAATATGATAACGACCCCAAACACACCTACAAGATGACCACTGCCTTGCTAAAGAAGCTGAGGGTAAAGGTGATGGACTGGCCAAGCATATCTCCAGACCTAAACCCTATTGAGCATCTTCAAATGGAAGGTGGAGGAGCGCAAGGTCTCTAACATCCACCAGCTCCGTGATGTCATCATGGAGGAGTGGAAGAGGACTCCAGTGGCAACCTGTGAAGTTCTGGTGAACTCCATGCCCAAGAGGGTTAAGGCAGTGCTGAAAATAATGGTGGCCACACAAAATATTGACACTTTGGGCCCAATTTTCATTTAGGGGTGTACTCTTGTTGCCAGCGGTTTAGACATTAATGGCTGTGTGTTGAGTTATTTTGAGGGGGACAGAACATTTACACTGTTATACAAGCTGTACACTCACTACTTTACATTGTAGCACAGTGTCATGTCTTCAGTGTTGTCCCATGAAAAGATATAATAAAATATTTACAAAAATGTGAGCGGTGTACTTACTTTTGTGAGATACTGTGTGTGTGTGTATATATATATATATATATATATATATATATATACACAGTACAGACCAAAAGTTTGGACACACCTTCTCATTCCAAGAGTTTTCTTTATTTTCATGACTATGAAAATTGTAGAGTCACACTGAAGGCATCAAAACTATGAATTAACACATGTGGAATTATATACATAACAAAAAAGTGTGAAACAACTGAAAATATACCCCCCAACCTTTACCTCATTAAATTGAGACCACACCAGTTGTTGGGTAAAATATAGGCCGTAGCAGCTATATTTATTAAACCATAATAAATTAACATTAACATAATAACAAACATCTGTTATAACCTGACACTACCTAAAAACTTGGTCTGTTGGTCTCTGCAGGGGGAAAAACCTCTATCAATCCATATCCCATATATATATGTAGCACTGGTATTTTTGCCATGTAATGCTAAAGATTGCATACCACTAGAGGGAGCCAAATACCAATGTGAACGAGATCTATTTTCACTTACACATGCAGAGCAGGAAATGTTTGTTTATTTTGTGAAAAGACTCACTTACCCATAATGCTCACTCACTTACCCATGAACACTAGGTGGCTGAACTGCATGCTGGGTGGGTAATAAAAGGCAGAGTGCAGCCATTTTCTGGCTCTTCTGGACGCATGGTCTGCCTGCAAGGATCTGTGAAGGAGTGTTAAGAAGAGGGCCTACATCGTGCAGAGCAAAACAACATCCATTGACTCTGCCTTACCACAGTGTGCTGGAGAAGCAGTGTGATCGGGTCTGAGGATCCAGGGCCCTTGACAGAGCCAAGTGGATGTCCGGTTTGCTTGCGGAGCGGAGCAGCATGACAGTGCTGACTGGCAGCAGGACTGAGACAGCCGGAGCGGAGGTTCACAACTTTCCAGGCCTGGTGTGGTGAGAGGGCTGTCGCCAAGAAGTTATTTAACACCCTTAACACACTTAGACTCATTTCACAAAGTTGCTGGGACCTGTAGTCCTACAGGGAGGTCTCATTCAAATAGACTGAGTTCAATCAGGCCTAAAAGCCTATGTTCTATTGAGGGCTGACTGACGGTTAAGATATACCTAACCGGAGGCATCTACAAGTGTGTTTTACAGCAGGAACTGTTATAACTCTTCAGTTATGTTACTTCATTACTTGTTAAAAAATGAAGGGTTGGGACTTTAAATGAGATGCGATTAGCAAAATGCGATTAAGTATATATATATGGAAAAAATACATTATTTTTATTTATTTTTTCCATATATATATACTTAATCGCATTTTGCTAATCGCATCTCATTTAAAGTCCCAACCCTTCATTTTTTACACCCTTACAGGGATGGAGGCCTGTGGTGGTGCATACCACATGCCTCATACAAAGTCCCAACCCCTCTTTATTTTTCTAATATTAGCCAGGGATGGAGATGCGATTTTCAGGAGTTTAACAGAGTGCCTCCACAGATCTACCACCAACAGTTAATTTATGCATTGTCATTTTTTGACTAGCTGACCCAGTTTGATGTGGTCCGCACCTATTTTGGTGGTATTTTGGTTTGGCAGGCATGTATTGGTTTCACCCCTGTTTTTTTGTCTTTCCAGTGCTCTCATTTGTCAGACCAATTATAGATAGGGGCAGGTCTAGGTTTCCATCTGCTCCCTGTCTATTAATTAGCACACCTGTGCTCCTCCTTTGGAGGCTATAAAAATCATAGTTAGGACTGCAGTTACACAGAGTGCCTTGACGCTTGGCCTGCAGCTTCCCAGGTATTTGCAAATCTCTGCAACTAAACCTCTGTTTTAATTACACACAGTTAGACAGTTTAATTTGGTTTGTGCTTCTTGGTTTGGCATTTTTGAGCCTGGTCATTATGGAATTATTTTTATTTATTTTTTCCATATATATATACTTAATCGCATTTTGCTAATCGCATCTCATTTAAAGTCCCAACCCTTCATTTTTTACACCCTTACAGGGATGGAGGCCTGTGGTGGTGCATACCACATGCCTCATACAAAGTCCCAACCCCTCTTTATTTTTCTAACTTCATTACTTGTTAAACCATTGGATTACAAACACTGCAGTATAATAGCTAGCCGAAGAAAGAAGACCAGAGACTACACTTCTCACTGGGAGAGTTTGTGCTTTGGATACAGTAAGACAAAATGCTGCCTTATACCTCAGGGGAAGCTCTTGATAAACTGTATTGTGCTGTGTTGATATCCTTGCATTAGTATGTTTGGTGCAGCCGTACTGGAAGTGGGAAGGTGACCATTGTCACTCTGAGCACTAGTCCCACTTGGAGACGCGCCGCAGTAGAGGCTCAAGGGACCTTTTAAGTGGTAATAATTTGTGTACATTCTTTGCACTATTATAGTAAGTTTGTATGTTGATACAGTTATTATAAAACTACTGTCTTTATACTAGTTCCAGTAAACTTACATTTTGGTTGATCACAATTGGTGTGAGGCTTGTGCATTATTCCAACAGGTGGAACAACGGATGTCCAGATAACGGTAAAGGTACACTATATACACATTGTTATGTGGGATTGTTCCGTTGAGTGAAATTTTCACATCCACACTGTTATACAGCTGTGTCAAGCGGGTTGAGGCTAATTATTTGGGGGTAGGAGAGCAGAGTACAGGCCCAATCAATTACCAGCAGCTCCTTCGGGGGTAAGTGCTACACGTGAGGGCTCGTCTGGGATCCTGTTACTCTGGAATTAAGCCCACCCTCTTGGCACCAGTATGGACCCCGTCACAGTGGTCCAGTGGTGTGAAGCAGAAGGCGCTCGCTCAGAAGCAAGCGTGGCAATCGCACTCCCAGGAGAAGCTTTGGAGGAAGAACAGGTCAGCCAGATTGTAAAGGAATTGTCCCCAGATAGAAAGGCCTTGGTGATCGCCGTCAGACCAGATTGTGGGACCTCTCACACTTATGCCCTATTAGAATGGAGAAAGGGAATTCCGGAGAACTTTAGAGGCTCGAGTGTGCAGCTACCTGGCAAAACCAAGTTTTATCTGACGCACCCAGAGGGGCTCAGAGGGAGCTCTGCCAACTCTAGACATGTCAAGCCAACAATGCTGGGAGTTAGTTTTGGGTCAACCCCAAACAAAATCAGTACAAGGCCTCCTTTGGAGAAGGAAGAGGCCGTGGTTGACACGCACAGGAGAGGTTCCCAGTCAGAACGACAACTAGCTGACCTAAAACGGCAGTACCACAATATACAAGAAAGGTTCAAGGAGACCTCCGGCATGATCGCGGAACACATTGAAGAGTTAAGTGTCCCGTGCAAGGACTCAAGCGGTGGTAAGCAAAGGCAAAGACCTGCTTCAGTCATACAGAGACGCACTCATAGCCACTTGCCAGAGGTGACGATCCGGAAAGATTTCAAGATTGAAGGTCTTGGAGAGCCAACACCCTGATCTACTTCTCCAGAGCGCTCAGAAGGAAGCTCGTCTGCTACGCAAAGAGTGGTATCGGTTGCAGCTGCAGCAAGGAGTGGTCTACAGAAGGGGCCCCTCTGAAGATTCTGAAGAGAAGTGGCAGTTGTTTTTGCCAGAGAAGCATAGAGAGAAAGTATTAATTGCCCTGCATGATCACCATGGCCACCTGGGATCAGAAAGGACTCTTCAACTGGTGAGGGACAGGTTCTATTGGCCATACATGAGGACTGAAGTGGAGAGCTACTGTCATTCCTGTCTCAGGTGCATACAAAGGAAGACCTTACCCCAGAGAGCCGCCCCAATGGGCCATTTAGAGAGTCAAGGGCCAATGGATCTAGTATGCATAGATTTCCTATGTTTTGAATCTGACCTGAGTGGGCAAGGAAACATCCTGGTAGTCACTGATCACTTCACCCGATACGCTCAGGCATTTCCCACCAGGGATCAGCAGGCATCTACAGTGGCGAAGACCTTAGTGGAAAAATTCTTCATTTACTATGGCTTGCCTCAACGGATCCACTCAGATCAGGGAAGAGACTTCGAGAGTACCCTTATTAGACGACTTTTGGATCTACTAGGCATAAAAAAATCCAAGACTACTCTCTACCATCCACAAGGGGACCCTCAACCAGAGAGGTTTAACCGAACCCTTCTCAACATGTTGGGGACTCTGGCCTCTGAACAAAAACAACAGTGGAGTAAACACATCACAGCCATGGTACACGCCTACAATAGCACCGTAAGTGATGCTACAGGGTATTCCCCTTATCGTCTGATGTTTGGACGAGAAGCCCGACTACCGGTGGATTTGGCTTTTGGCACTTCTCTGGACCACACCTCAGAGACTTCTCACAAGGGTATGTAGACAGATTGCAGAGAAGTTTGAAGGCCGCATATAAAAAAGCCCAAGCCACATCGGACACAAGAGGAAGTAGAAACAAGAGGAACTTTGACCTCAAGGTACGGATTCAAGATCTACAACCTGGTGACCGAGTCTTGTTGAGAAACCTGGGCATACCAGGGAAACACAAGCTGGCTGATCGCTGGAAGTCACAGCCGTACATTGTATGCAAACGACTCCCAGGACTGCCGGTATATCAGATCAAACCGGAAGAGAGTACAGGACCATTAAAAATATGGCACCGGAATCACCTCCTACCTCTAACAGAAGCAGTCCGAATAACTCCACGACAGGAACTACCGTCCACGTCTACTGCTGTACCTCGATCCGGTAACTAGGTCTCAATCTGGATCCCTTGCCACAGAAGGTAGTGAGGAGGAGAAGATGGAGATAAGCTGGTTGTGGTCACCTGAAATGCCAGGAGTTGATGCAAACTGTCCACCCCACAGAAGAAGAAAGGACAATGGAATTCTTAGACCAGAATCCCCAGAAATTGTGCCACAAAATGGACACTCTGAGGATCACTCGTCCTTTAATGACATTGAAGTACAAGAGTCTGAAGTGGGAGAGGATAGTACCTGCTCGAAGATAGTGCCTACACCCAAGAGACAAAGAGTTAAAAGAGAGATTCATGCACCCAAAAGATTAACTTATGACGTGCTGGGTGAATGCTCTGACCAGACTCGGTTTACTGCCAAAAGAAATTCTGAAATGCCTGGTCTCTCTACTGTCAATTCAGAAAGAGAGAACGCCAACCCACCCCTTGACACATCTGTACCAGACACTACAGTGTCAGCTGTGAGTGCACTGAACAGTCTCCCATCACATGAGAACTGGTGGGAGGCTCCTCTGTCAGTATTGTGCAATCGCCTAGAGGCAAAAATGTGTAATAGAGCTAAGATTTTGAATATCTTTGGGGACCAAAGATTTAAAGCAGGGGGAGTATGTAGCACTGGTATTTTTGCCATGTAATTCTAAAGATTGCATACCACTAGAGGGAGCCAAATACCAATGTGAACGAGATCTATTTTCACTTACACATGCAGAGCAGGAAATGTTTGTTTATTGTGTGAAAAGACTCACTTACCCATAATGCTCACTCACTTACCCATGAACACTAGGTGACTGAACTGCATGCTGGGTGGGTAATAAAAGGCAGAGTGCAGCCATTTTCTGGCTCTTCTGGACGCATGGTCTGCCTGCAAGGATCTGTGAAGGAGTGTTCAGAAGAGGGCCTACATCGTGCAGAGCAGAACAACATCAATTGACTCTGCCTTACCACAGTGTGCTGGAGAAGCAGTGTGATCGGGTCTGAGGATCCAGGGCCCTTGACGGAGCCAAGTGGATGTTCGGTTTGCTTGCGGAGCGGAGCAGCATGACAGTGCTGACTGGCAGCAGGACTGAGACAGCCGGAGCAGAGGTTCACAACTTTCCAGGCCTGGTGTGGTGAGAGGGCTGTCACCCAGAAGTTATTTAACACCCTTAACACACTTAGACTCATTTCACAAAGTTGCTGGGACCTGTAGTCCTACAGGGAGGTCTCATTCAAATAGACTGAGTTCAATCAGGCCTAAAAGCATATGTTCCATTAAGGGCTGACTGACGGTTAAGATATACCTACACCGTAGGCATCTACAAGTGTGTTTTACAGCAGGAACTGTTATAACTTTTCAGTTATGTTACTTCATTACTTGTTAAACCATTGGATTACAAACACTGCAGTATAATAGCTAGCCGAAGAAAGAAGACCAGAGACTACACTTCTCACTGGGAGGGTTTGTGCTTTGGATACAGTAAGACAAAAGGCTGCCTTATACCTCAGGGGAAGCTCTTGATAAACTGTATTGTGCTGTGTTGATATCCTTGCATTAGTATGTTTGGTGCGGCCGCACTGGAAGTGGGAAGGTGACCACTGTCAAGGCATTGTCACTCTGCGCACTAGTCCCACTTGGAGACGCGCCGCAGTAGAGGCTCAAGGGATCTTTAAGTGGTAATAATTTGTGTACACTCTTTGCACTATTATAGTAAGTTTGTATGTTGATACAGTTATTATAAAACTACCGTCTTTAAACTAGTTCCAGTGAACTTACATTTTGGTTGATCACAATTGGTGTGAGGCTTGTTCATTATTCTAACAGGTGGAACAACAGATGTCCAGATAACAATGTGTATATAGTGTACCTTTACCGTTATGTGGGATTGTTCCATTGAGTGAAAGTTTCACATCCACACTGTTATACAGCTGTGTCAAGCGGGTTGAGGCAAATTATTTGGGGGTAGGAGAGCAGAGTACAGGCCCAATCAATTACCAGCAGCTCCTTCGGGGGTAAGTGCTACATATATGTTATATATATATATATATATATGTATATATATCACCATATATTGCACTGCGGTCTCTGGTATTCCGCTGACAGGCCTCAAGCCGACCGGCTTGCTCAAAGACAACTCACAACTGCAGTGCTCCATAATCAGTCCCTCCAGCTAACCTCCGTTCGTATCTGGAATCACCATAACCTGACCCCTGTCACCGACAGGTCGTTAATTCGGCTTTTCAACATATCCTCCATCACCCGCAGAGACCAACAAACGCTGCCACGACAATCCTCTGCTGACCCTTTTAAATAAATAAAGCAGAACACGCAACGCAACATCAACGAACACACAAACACAGACAACATTAAGGGGAGGGTGGGCGGGAACTTTCTGTGTTACTGTCTTTCTGTGCTTCCCGGGGGCGAGAACCCTTTCAATTTATGTCCTCCCTTCCTCCGCCCCTCCGTGCCAATTCCGTGTCCCTACGTCCATTGTTACGCTAGTCATAATAGCCCTCAGAACAGTCCATTGCATTCCCCTGCTCTGGGCTTTTCTGGATCCAGAAGAGGACAACCTTATCAGTGCGTGCATGAAAGGGGACCAGTAATCTTGGTAGGTATCAGTGGTCCCCCCCACTACGCCCAAAACAAGGTGCATCGTGGGACCTGGAGGGGAATTTTGTTGAGTATTTCTGGCTTTACAAGGTAAGGAGGAAAAACTGCATATCAACATGGATTAGGAAGGGGTGGGAGGGAGGTAGGGATGGTCAAAAATTAGGTTTATCTCGGAGTGAGTCATTAAAGGGGACCTGTACTGGATTAACTATCGGTGTTGTCATTATTGACTAGGTGCCTGTCTGTCTCTGGCTTTTGAGTGACTCAGAACAAAAATGCAACAAAGTCGGAGCATACTTCAGATCAGAATTTTCAGAAAGGGATCAGCAATGTCCTACTCCACATTTCCTTCAGTGCACGTTTTGTTACAGGAATATACTCACCTGAATTAATTTGCTCATCACACCCGATAGGACCTGACTTAGAACATACTACTCCATCTAATACACTAGCCATGCCACATACAGATCATCAAGGTGAGCCGGATTACTTGTCATCCACCCATATGATCATCTTACATACGCCCTGCCAGCTTGTATACATTTTGTTGTGTCTGATCTACTCTGTCAGGGCAAGGATGCTTGCTCTTGTGTTGATGGAAATGGGAGAAGAGGTTGAAGGACAGGACACAGGTAGCGGGGTGATGTCTGGACGATGGGTGGTGCACAATTTCTGTACAGTGGATCTAAGGTGAAATCTGAACTGTTTGGTTATTGAATTGAGACAACCTGCCGCTTTGTTCTACAGCTCCGCTCCATCAGGTAAAATCATTTACTGTAGTCTGCTTGCTTGTCTGTAGGCTCTGTGTACTTTGTATGTCGGCTCTGTGTACTTTGTATGTCGGCTCTGTGTACTTTTGTATCTCAAGCTGTTTTCTGACTTCATGGCTTCTGAATGACTTTATCCGACTCCTGTGCACTCTTCAGCTGATGACAGGTGAACTCCAGAGCAAACATACTGATTCTCGTAATTTCAAAATCAATTTGTTTAAAATAAATCTGCAATGTAATATCTGATGGGGGAAGCTGCTCCCTTTTCATTAAACTGATGTTCCTCCATTTTAAGAAAGGACTCTTTTTCTGTTATCTTACAGATTCCTCTGTACAAGTTCTGTTCAAGTGCAAACAGAATGCAGCTACTGATTCTCATCACCCTTTGTCTGCGAATGGTGCAAGGTACAGTGCTGAATTCTCAGCCTTTTTTATATTATCTATTTTTCTTGTTCCTAAAGTTAATGTAAACCCCAAGTTAAAGTCATACTAAAGTCTAATAAAAAAAAAAAAAAGGTAATTCTTACCTGCTTTGTGCAATCATATTGCAGAGTAAGCATGCTGTTCTGCCAGGTGCTAAGGAGACCAGGAAGCGACGGGAATGCTGCAGCTGAGACAGCGCTGGATCAGTGACATGAGGCAGGTAAGTGTTTAGGAATGGGGGATTAGGAAAGATAATAGAAATCAAATTTTCTTGGTATTCCTTAACCACTTAAGCCCCAGACCAATATGTTGCTAAATGCCCAAAGGCGTTTTTACGATTCGGCACTGCGTCGCTTTAACAGACAATTGCGCGGTCGTGCGACGTGGCTCCCAAACACAATTTGCGTCCTTTTCTTCCCACAAATAGAGCTTTCTTTTGATGGTATTTGATTGCCTCTGCGATTTTTATTTTTTGCGATATAAACGGAAAAAAACGAACATTTTGAAAAAAATTGTATTTTCTACTTTTTGTTATAAGAAAAATCGAATAAACTAAATTTTAGTCAAACATTTAGGCCAAAATGTATTCAGCCACATGTCTTTAGTAAAAAAAAAAAAAAACGCAATACAATAAAAAAATTAGCTACCTTGCGGCAAGAGTGACACTAATACAGCGATCAGAAAACCGATCGCTTAGTGACACTGGCAATATGGGGTGAAAGGGTTAACTAGAGCGGTGATCAAGGGGTTAAACACTACGTACGGGGCTACCCTGGACCTAACACTAACTGGCTGTCACACTAAGGCCCCGTACACACGAGCAAATGAATCTGATCAAATCAGTCTGACAGACCGATTTGATCAGATTTGTCTGCTGGCTGTTTTGGTTTGATCGCTGTACACACGATCAAACCAAAATCCCCGCCGGCAGACAGCGCGGTGATGTGGCGGTGACGTTGACGCCGCCACGTCACCGCACCAGGAAGTAAAACACTTCCGCGCATGCGTCAGATCCATTCGACGCATGTGCGGGCAGATATGTCTGCTGGTTAGATCGGAAGGGGTTAATGTGCCTATGTGTGTGGTGTCAGTGTAATGTTGGTGCGACTTACTTGTGATGTCTTCTCTCCTCTCGCCGGATTAAAAATACCGCTAAGAGGAGAGGTGACATCACTTCCTCTGCCTGTGTTTACATTACACAGGCAGAGAAAGTGCAGAGCAGAGGCTCTGCGGATTGTGCTGGGAGCACAATCGAGGGGGCGGACAAAAACGAACAGCCGCCTCCTCATCCCGGATCGCTCCCAGAGGTAAGACGCCCGCCACATGTAGCTGGGGGGTCCCGATCGGACCCCCGACCCGCAAGAAGGCAGGGACGTACATGTACGCCCATCTGCCTGTAAGTGCCATTCTGTGGACGTACATATACATGCGGCGGGCGTTAAGTGGTTAAAGGATCAAGATAAAGCATTATTTTTTTAAAGTATCAAACATGTTATACTTACCTCCACTGTGCAGCTCGTTTTGCACAGAGTGGCCCCGAACCTGGTCTACTGGGGTCCCTCGGCGGCTGCCTGGGCTCCCCCTGCAAGGACTCTACATCTTCATACAAACGAGGGAGTTATTGCGGGCGTGCTCCCTTGATACAGCGACGGCCATCGCCACCGACTGTATCACTTGGCCCCGCCCCCGGCGCATCATTGGATGTGATTGACAGCAGCACCAGCCAATGGCTGCGCTGCTTTCAATCCATCACTGTAGCCAATCGACAGCCAGGCTCAACAGCGAAGAGGATGTCGGGGGTGAGCGTGGGACTTTCGAGGGGTCGGGTAAGTATAACGGGTGGGCTGGGGGAGAGCGATATTGTTGGATGTTTTTTCATTTTAATGCATAGAATGCATTAAGGTGAAAAAACTTTTACCTTTACAACCCCATTAAAACTAGCAATGGTATATTATGAACATATGTGATTATACATACAGCAGTACAGCTTGCATGGAACCTATGAATCTGTGTGTTACAATGAACTATATAGCATCTATTTATTAAAATACAATTACAAATACAGAACTAGTACATGACTATGGCTCAAATGACACACTATTTTCCCCACCTCCTACGTGGTTTCATATGCCAAAGATAGTAAAAAAAAACGTTGTCTTTCGATAGCATACAATTTATGCTTAGCTCTCTGGTTTTATTTTTTCCATCCCCTGCAATACAATCTCATTTTGGCGTGTTTATTTTTACAGTGACATTATTTAAATCGTTTGTTTTAATAGTTTTTAATTAATGAAAATATTTCTTTAATTTGTTTTAATTAGTTGGAATAGATTTTAATTAGTTTTATTGTTTTTATGTAGCTTTATTTAATTAAGTTAGATATATGTTTTTTTATTAATCTTGTTTTCTTTCATTAGTTTTAATTAGTTAGAATCATTTTTAATTAGTCTTCTTTATTTAGGTTGATTTATTTCAATTTTTAATTAGGCTTCCTTTTATTTGTTTTAACTAGTTGTAATGGCTTTTAATTTGTTTTAACAGTTTAAATAAATTTCCTTTTTTAATTAGATTAAAAAAAAAAATGTTTTTTTTTTTTTTTTTTTCAATTTTCTGATTTACACTTTTGCCAAGGACATAGATATGGTTACAACATGCAACACACAGTACGTGGATGGGCTGTATGCTAAAAAAAAAGTAAAAATAGTAAATTGGCCCCAGCAGCTTGACACCAAATGACTACAGACACATTGCATACCATTGGAAGCAGTAATCTCAGTGTAGTATGTGTCATCATTCCAGTCTTCTGTTTTCAACAGAGTGATAGGATATGAATATTCTAACGGGAGAAGGTGGAAAGTCAGTCTAGGGAGATTTGGCGAGTTTTAAGAAGGAGCAAAAGGGCAGGGATAGGGCAGGAAGGTCAGTATTAGGGGTAGGTTTGAAGGGGTGTGCTGGAGATACCACATGGTCAGGTTCTTATAAAATGATTCTTGAAAACTATTGGCTATGGAAGAATAATGAGATATAGGATATCATCTCACTGACCAGATGAAAACAAAGTGCCAAGATCTTTCTTCCATTTGAACAAGATTTAGGTGGTCATATGAGGCGTTAAGGAGACTAAGTGACAGGGAGGACCAGACTCACAGCACAATTACGCTAATCGTGTAAGTTGCGTCTTGTTTTAGGGTAGCGGAAAGAAAATGGAGGAGTTGCTGAAGTCTCCAGCTGTCTTTTGGAAGGTATACAATTGACTTTTGAGCTTTACGCCATGGAGGAAGTCTAACAAGCTGGTCATACAGTGATGGAAATTCCCTTGCTGGACAGGCCAAATTCTGTTCAGTGTGTGGCTGTCCAATGTTTGTGTTTATTATTTCTACACCAGTCCAAGACCCTGGAGAGGTGGGTTGCCATATGGTAACAAGAAAAGTGTAAACACAAATAAACCACACAGGGTATTGAAATATTTTATTAGTTGGCCGCCGGGGGGGGGTGTGTGGTCGCTTTTATAAAAGCGCCCCCCTCCGGCGGGCTTCTTCCGACATCTTCGGCGGGGGGTGGGTCTTCTCTGCTCTCCGGGGGTCTTCTCCGCTCTCCGGGGGTCTTCTCCGCTCTCCGGGGGGTCTTCTCCGCTCTCCGGGGGGTCTTCTCCGCTCTCCGGGGGTACCTACCGGAGCATGATTGGACTGCGACGTCACAAGATAGGCCTATATAAGTCACTGGGAGCCGCGCGCCCGGCATAACAGCGGGAGGAAGCGTTGCGTCAACATCTGGAGAAGAGAAGAAGAAGACGTGACAGAATCGGCGGCCAGTCCTGAACAGAAAGAAGGCACCGGAGAGCGCCGAATCAAGAGAGAGAAGAGAGAGCGGGAGAAGACCCCCCGGAGAGCGGGAGAAGACCCCCCGGAGAGCGGAGAAGACCCCTGGAGAGCGGAGAAGACCCCCCGGAGAGCGGAGAAGACCCACCCCCCGCCGAAGATGTCGGAAGAAGCCCGCCGGAGGGGGCGCTTTTATAAAAGCGACCACCCCCCCCCCCCCCCCCCCGGCGGCCAACTAATAAAATATTTCAATACCCTGTGTGGTTTATTTGTGTTTACACTTTTCTTGCAGGTGAATGTACCCCATACTCATTCACTTAGGGTGGGGGGCTGGTATCTGGGGGGCCCCCTTATTAAAGGGGGCTCCCAGATTCCGATAAGCCTCCCACCCGCATACCCTGACAACCAACTGCCAGAGTTGTTGGGAAGGGGCCTTGTCCTCATCAACATGGGGACAGGGTGCTCTGGGGTGGGGGGGCCGCAGTGTGCCCCCCTGCCCCAGAGCACCTGACCCCCCCATATTGAGGGCATGCTGCCCTGTATGGCTCAGGAGGGGGGGCGCTCGCTGGCCCCCACTTCCCTCCTGACCGGCCGGCTGGCGTGCTTTGGATACGGGTCTGGTATGGATTGTGGGGGGACCCCCACGCCGTTTTTTCGGCGTGGGGGGGGTCTCCTTACGACCCATAACAGACCTAAGGGCCCGGTATGCTCCTGAGGGGGAAACCCATGCCGGATTTTTATTTAAAATCCGGCGGGGACTTCCCCTTCAGGATTCATAACAAACGCCGCCCACGAGTAGAATTGGCGGGAATCCACGTTTTTACTATTCCAGCGAGTGCGAGATGTCGGCACCCTGTCGCCGAGAATCAGTGCGATGCTGTCGTGCTAAAAACACATTCTCGGCGGCAGGCACTGTACCTCAATGCGGCAAAGTAGGCCTGTACCTTTAGCAGAGAAACAGCCTCAAAGCATCATGTTTTCACCATTGTGCTTGACTATAAGTATGTTTTTTTTAGGCTTATAGTCAGCAATTCTCTTCCTCCAAACACGGTGAGTCGTGTTAATGCCAAAGACCTAAATTTTGGTCTCATCTGACCACAGCACTTTCTCCCAATCCTTCTCTGAATCAGATATTCATTAGCGATGACTGTACATGTGCCTTCTTGAGGAGGGTGACTTACCGTGTTTGGAGGAAGAAAAATGCTGACTATGACCCTAAGAACACCATCCCTACAGTCAAGCACAGAGGTGGAAACATTATGCTTTGGGGCTGATTCTGTGCTAAGGGTACAGACTGACTTTGCAGCATTGAAGGGCCAATGGATGGGCCAAGTATTGTAAAATCTTGGGTGAGAACCTTCTTACCTCAGCCAGAACACTAAAGATGTGTAGTGGATGGGTCTTCCAGCATGACAATGACCCAAAACATACTGCCAAGGCAACAAAGCAGTGGCTCTAGAAGAAGCCTGTTAAGGTCATGGATTGGCCTAGCCAGGCTTTAATCCTATAGAAAATTTATGGAGGGAGCTGAAACTGAAGTTGCCAAGGGAGCGGAGAAAAGACAGGGCGGTCCCTGCACAGTGTGCGGGGACTGCCCTGTCATCCTCCGGCTCAGCGGGGATCAACGGAGCGATCCCCTCTGAGCAAGCGGAGGTTCACGGGGCGGATCATTACTGGTCCACCCCGTGTGAAAGGGGCCTTAACCACTTCATTACTGGGCACTTAAACCCCCTGTGGCAAGCGCAGCACTATGAAGTGCCTCTTGCGCTATGGCATTAGAAGAATTGTGATATCTCTGACTTTTCAGTCCAACAAGACTGTCTATTACTCTGAAAATTCCTCTAGCGCCGTTCTATGGAAGCAGTAGGTTTAAAGAGCACACCAAATGCTTAAAATAACTTCTTTATTAACTTCACTTTTCTTCATGTATAATACGGCTGCTTTGCAGCAGACAGTCCATGTACAAAACACGTGATGAATAAAGTATAACAAAATGGTGGTTCAAATATTCAATCTTGTCATTTAACATAAGATGGTGGATATATTTCTTTCTTCAGTATTTACTCTCTCTCTCTCAGTAAGTTATCAAAGCATTCTCTGATTTCTCTGAAGGGTATAACTTGGTTTGCATGGTTGCTTTTGTCAGTATACCGTTCTAACCACACTATTTACAATAAGAACATATATATATATAACTGTGTCACATATCTATCTTAGCCCCTGGCCTCCATAAACACAACTTTGGCCTTGTGTCTGTTCTTCTCTGTGTCTCTGTCTCCATGTGGCTTTCTGTCTCTGTGTGGAATAATCTAGCAGCACATGGAGTATTAGGAACCTCCCAGACAGAGTGTTTGTAAAGCTGGCTGTGACTGTTCAAGACTCTGCTCAATGTGAGATTGGCTGTGATTGGGCCAAGGCTTCTGATGAGTCACAAAAGCTTAACTCTATGGTTGCTGGCATGAATTCAACTGTGTTATTCCTTACCTCCTGCTGCCATACAAACAAATGACTCTTAAAGGCATATTTTTTCTTTTCCTTCTGTGAACACAACATACAACTGTTATATGACATCCAAGCACAAAATCACAGTGAATAACTCTGCATTTATCTCTCACATATAAACATGAGCTCTACATTAGGTTCTTAGCAGGTTTAGCTGTATATACATGTAGGTTATATTAGCTACCTAGGACAGGTTATAGCTGGCCAGCTACACCCCCTTTCGTGCCCAGACCAATTTTCAGCTTTCAGCGCTGACGCATTTTGAATGACAATTGCACGGTCATACAACACTGTACCCAAATTATATTTTTATCATTTTTCTCCCACAAATAGAGCTTTCTTTTGGTGGTATTTGATCATCTCTGCGATTTTTTTTTTTTTTTTTGATTTTTTTTAATTTTTTTGCGCTATAAACAGAAAAAGACAGAAAATGTTGTTATAATAATATCCCAATTTAAAAAAAAATAATAAATATTTTTTTCCCTGAGTTTAGGCTGATACGTATTCTTCTACATATTTTTGTTAAAAAAAACGCAATAAGCGTTTATTGATTGGTTTGCGCAAACGTTTTAGTGCCTACAAAATAGGGGATAGATTTATGATTTATTTTTTACTAGTAATGGCGGCGATCTGCGATTTTTTTTTTTTTTTTTTTTATTGTCAGGCCTGCGATATTGCGGTGGACATATCGGACACTTTTGACACAATTTTGGGACCATTTACATTTATACAGCGATCGGTGCTATAAAAATGCACTAATTACTGTATAAATGTGACTGGCAGGGAAGGGGTTAACACTAGGGGGTGAGGAAGGGGTTGAATGTATTCCCTGGGTTCTAACTGTGTGGGGGAAGAGGGTGACTGGGGGAGGTGACCGATGCGGTGTCAATATGTACAAGGGAGACAGATCGGTCTCCTCTCTCCCTGACAGCACGTGGAGCTCTGTGTTTACACACAGAGCTCCACGTCCCTGCTGTCACCGCCGACCGCGTGTACCTGGCAGACATCGCGGCCGCCAGGCACACGCATCGGCTTCTCAGCGATGCAATGGCACAGTGTTTAACCGCTGCGAACCCCCCAGCGGCGCGCGCGGGTAATGTAAACAATAGGACGTCCAAAGACGTCCTCCCGACACTTCATGGTCCGCACTGCAGACGTCTTTTGACGATAGCGCGGATCTGTAGTGGTTAAGGTAGGGAGAAGGGGAGGGAAATTGGCCTCAAAGATTTTATTGATTGTGAGTGTGATTTTTGTCCCTAGGTAAGTAATGTTGGTGGTGGCCCAGTGGAAGAGAAAAATAGAAACAAAATGAGAGGTGGCATTGAGGGTTTCTGATTTATGGAAGTTCATCTTAAAATGTAACAGCTCCCCATATCAATTAAATTACTCTTTCAGAATAGGAAGGGTGATCTGAGGGGAAGGAAACAAAAAATTAGGAGGCCATCAACAAAAGCTATCAAGAGGTACGGTAACCAAATAAATCATATTTTAGTGAATATTTTTATGTGGGCATTCAATAAGGAAATTGAACAGTAGGTCATGCACGAGGCTTAGTGTTGCTCACCCTCCATACTCCACACACATACATACACAAACACACACTTAAGGACTTGTAATATCAATACAAATGGTTCCCTTGTGGGTAACACACATCATATCTTCTTTTGCAGTGTCATTGGCTTAACAATATAGTCTCAAATCACAAATTTAACACACCAGGATAAGAATTATTATTATCAAAATAAGCGAGTCCAATTAGAGTTGAAAGTTTCAGTCACATGGCTAAAATAAAGAAACTAAAGACCCTATTTGCTATGTTAAAGCTTTGCAAATTTCCCCAATGTATCCTATATTTAGTTTGGTTTGTAATTAACACATTATAAGCCTGAAATCACCTTTACACTTATGAATTGATTTACACGTGACAAAATCTTCTCACACAAAATTACGTGACTTTCAAATGAAGAAACTTACTTTTTCATGTCCCTCCCTTTCCCCACTTCTAAGCTCTTCCTTGTTTTTGTCTTAGTTTTTTTGTGTTTTTGTCTTTTCCCCCCCATACACTATATATATATTTTTCCCCCTACAGAAGTTGAGGATTGGGATTAGTAAACCACGGACTGCAATCTTGTTAGTGTTATGAGGAACAACAATCTGAGTAGTCCGTTGTATCATTCTATCTTTTATCGGAGACAGGTTCTGGAACTGATCTACTATACCCAATAACATTTTTATTAGTTCATACCACTTATGGATAAGGGCTCTCGTGTGGTGTCTATAAGTTATATATCATATACTATGTACGTCTTTATACTGCTGTATGATTTTTCTGATTGTCTTTGGCACATGTATCTATTGTTGTGTAATTGCTGTGTCATTTTGTATGAAACTATTTAAATAAATAAATTAAAACAAGTGAAGAAACGTTTTGTTTTCTGTTTAGGGCCTCCGCCATGGCTCAGATCATTCCATTTAAAAAATTTCCCACAGGCTGTTCCTCCAGAGTCGTTCTCCACTACATGTCAAAATGTCCACAACATCACAAGTGCCACATTGGGTGGAGTAAGTAGTACTGTAAGAAGGGTCCTTTTTGCATTACCTTTGTAAAATGACCAAATACCCACTATTCTTGGTAAATCAGGCAAATGTCTTATCGTCTGTCAGAACATGATTTGCCCATCGATGACCTACCAAAATCATAGGATCCCTTAAAAAAAAAAACAACATACTTGTCTTAGCTGAATAACTGTGGTTGGAACAGTGCTGAGAGATGTATGAAAGCTACCATTGCTGACTTTCTTCTGAAGATGCTGGATTTCTGGCTGTTATTTTAAACCCAACAATGTCGCTGTTTAGTAGACATGTGCAGACTGGAATATTTTGTTTTGTTTTTTTTCGTTTTCGTTTGGAAAATACATTTATTTAATTACTCCCGAAAATCGTTTTGATTTATTTCGTTTTTCGTTGGGGAATAGCTTTCGTCCGAAAATCCAATAATACTTGGTTTCTGTCGAATGGTCAAAATAATATTCGACGGAACGTCGAATCTTAAGTCGAATCGTACATTTCCGTTCGAATATTCCGCCTACAAGAATTCTAATGTTGTATGACTAGTAATAATGTCAAATCTATTTTCTCATAAATCGAAATCTAATCTCTGTAATGTCAAATCTATTATTTCTATACTGTCGAATCTTTTCCCTATACTGTCGAATCTTTTCCCTATACTGTCGAATCTTTTTCCTATACTGTCGAATCTTTTTCCTATACTGTCGAATCTTTTTCCTATACTGTCGAATCTTTTCCCTATAATGTCGAATCTTTTCCCTATAATGTCGAATCTCTCTATATAGAATTTTTACCGCAACGAAAACGAAAATAAAGCATTTTTTATGTCGGATCTTTCGGTTTTCGTTTCTTGCACTTTCGTTATCGTTTGTTAAAACGATAACGAAAAAAAATGATTTTCGGACGAAAATGCATTCTAACGAACACGAATGCACATGTCTACTGCTTAGTAAGCCACTGGTCCAGATCAAGTATCTGGATAATAAGATTCGGAGAAGTCAGAAGTGTCTATATGAATGCATATTCTAAGTAAGGGACTCAAGGCAAAAGCCAGAATGACAGTTTCTGTTGCAGCTATAACAGGTAGCAAATATCCACCAGCAACCATATTTAAGGGACCCTGTCAGGACATGTTACCCATCACAGCTGAGGCTCCCTTTCAGCACCATTGACCATCTTCTGGAGGCTACTGGTAGGAAATAGCATATTTCAGCCACCTCACCTCTGGGGCTAACACTCTGTCAGTTGTGCAAAGTACAAGCACCACGACAGGTTCCTTCTAAGCAGAGTCAACTGTAGTCATTTCTTCCATTACTACTACATTTCTCTGGGGCTAACACTCCGTCAGTTGTGCAAAGTACAAGCACCACGACAGGTTCCTTCTAAGCAGAGTCAACTGTAGTCATTTCTTCCATTACTAGGTTTTCAACCAGCACATCTTCTAGTCATGGCAAGTGTTCTGAATACTTCTCACCAACGAATTGACAGCCAAATCAGAAGGTATAGAATTTATAGTAATATTCTTATCACTAGTGGGATATAGTAGATAGCTTTTATGAAAATGATAGTAATTTCTATTAAACTGACTGGCAGGGCTGGTGCAGAGGCGTGGCCACCTGCATTTGTCATTACAGCATGTGCATAGATGGAAACTCTCAGGATTTCAGAGACGCCAAGAAATAAAAAAGATTACTGGATTTTGGAGCCACTTGGCTTTCTCCCCAGCTTACTGATTAGTTTACTGGGGTTGCTATTTCAGCTTTACAGTGGGCAGAGCATTAAACCAGTACTGGAGAAAAGGGCAGACTCAGGAGGAGGCTTGGGCTGTGATTTCTTCTCCACTACTCCCTACAGCCACCGAGGAAATGTGTGGCTAGAAGGAAGTAAACTATGATTTACCACTGAACCAGAGGTCTGGCGTGAAGGGAGTGAGGTGGTGGTGAGGGAGGGAAGGGTTTAAGGGAAGGAAGACTGTGGTCCTGGTATTGCCAATGGTATTGTCATTGTCCACGCATTATGATTGCCCATTTGTTATCTGTATAATATTACAATTGCCCATTTTTTGCCCATGTATTGTAATGATTGGCCTTTTGTTGCCCATTTATTGTCAGGATTTGCCAAGTTTGTGCTTCTGTATTATCATGTTAGTGCTGAATATTTATAGCAGTGGTTCTCAACCTCAGTCCTCAAGTACCCTCAACGGGAAATGTTTTCAGGTTTTCCTTTACTTTGCACAGCTGCTTTAAATCAATATCAATGACATTCAATGATTCCCAACATGCGTCAAATTGATTCTGAGCATGCATTTTTTTTGTGCGTCGAAATTTCAGACAAGAACTTTTGAGAACCAGCTCTCAAATTTTTGCTGTCGGAAATCCCGACAGAAAAAGTCTGATGGAGCCTACACACAGTCGGAATTTCCAACCAAAAGCTCACATCTAACTTTTCTTGTCGTAAATTCCGACCATGTGTACGCAGCATTAAAGTTTCCAGGTATTGTCATGAGCCCATAGCGGAGTTTCTGCTAAACATTAGTAGGACAAGGTGAACAATGTAACATGAACAGAATCAGTTCCATGATGATCATAGGTTCCTGTTGCCATTTAAAGAAGTGTAGCGTTCTTGAGAGAGTGGAAATTCTGGGTCCACTCATATTTTTCGATATTCCCTCCTTTTCAGACACTAAAAATATCTCAGGACCTAAGCTTGGTTTATTGTATTTTGTAGTGCAGATAACTGAAGGTGAAGGGTTAGAAGAGACCCTAGTACAATTGCTCTCCTTGCCCTAAAGGAAGTGCTGTCACTGGGTGTGTTTGTTCTCTGCAATGTGAAATGTATGTAAAAATTATAAATAAGCCTGAACTATAAAATTATGATGCCTAAAAAGCCTTGTACACACGATCTGATGGCTATATTTGTCTGACGGACGTGTTGTGTTGGATAATCCCATCGTGTGTATGCTCCATCAGACAATTATTGGCTGAATTTACAACAACAAAAGTTGGCTGTTTGTGCTCACCAACTGTTGGGCAATAAATCTGTTACGTCGGTTTATCCGATCGTGTGTACACAAGTCCGTCCAACTAAAATCCAAAGTACAAACATGCAGGCTCATAACCAATGTTAAACATCAACCAACAATAGCAGAAGTTGCCCAAAGGGCGGTGGTAAAGAGCTGAAAAACCACGTGGTTTGGTGAATGTTGGCTGAAAATGTTGTGCAGAGCAAGTTCATGGCCAACGCCCTTCGGATCAAAATCCACAGAAAAGTTGGTTGGAAGTCTGATCATGTGTAGGCTTAAGTGGCAAAATTGTTGGCCTCCATTACAACATTTTTAATAATATGCTTTTTTCACCCCTCCTAGTCACCATGTATGTCCATGGACGTATCAGGACATAGCCTTGTGGACTCTGCAGTTGTGCAGTTGCTCGTTCATGGCCCTGACAAGCAGTGTGAACATGGAGGCATATGCAGCGTGAAAGTTGGAAGCCAAGTTCAGGCTGAGGTCAGGTGACCTGTATGACCTTTTTTTCCTTTCCTATTAGCTTACTTCCTAATTGTTTTCCTAAACAGAACGCAATAAATAAATAACTCTTATTTTAAGTCAGTTCACCTTCTTCACCTAGGTCTTTTTGGTATTTCCAACTATTTATTCTAGGTGTCTCTATCTGCTGCTCCACCGTCGCTTGGACTCTCTTTGACTCTGTGTTCTCTCTCCGCTTCCTCCAATCCATTCAACCAATCCCATATCCCGCTTCTAGTGAATGACTGCCCATACTCAGCTGGTGTGACATTGACATTGGTCACACCCAAGCCTTGCATCAAGACCCCACCCAGAAAGAGCTTCAGTTTCCAGCTTGACCATTTCTACAACAGCTCCATTCAATTTCTGCACTGTAGAGTAGAGCTGTGTCTGCAGGAAACTCAGTGCGGCACTAGCAATGGTGTAACCAAACTACCACAGGTATAGTGCCTTGTATGTTTGCATTTGCAGCATTCACCTATTGGTCATGCAAGAGTGTAGTAGGACAATTATTGTGGCTCTTTTTTAATTTTGACTCAAAATAATTGCTATGAAAACTCCAGTATAATGCAAAAGCTTGGTCACATAAAGTGTATTTGGATAAAAAGACCTGTGCTGAAAAAAATATGCTGACCACCCCTGCCCGACTCTAGTGCTATACCAATGGCCTAAATACTTCAGGTCTCTGATCTGGAACAATTACACAGACATAGTGTTCTGGCTTAAGTGACTTCATACTTTTTCTTTATCTGTGCATCAGAAAGTGTTGAGATCAAAGACAGCCAGTCAATCTGAAAAAGGGACACACTAGTAGCATAGTGGGTGGTGGGTGGAATTAGAGCAGAGCGGAGTTAAAAAAAACAAAAACAAGCCTCCACTGACCTCAGTAGTTGAAGGCACTGTGGAGTAAATCCATCCTCAAAGCTCACAGCAGAAGCACTAAAGTTGACCAAGTCCTTCTTTTAAAGTGATTCTAAAGAAAAGATTTGTTTCTAAAAAGAAAAAAATAATAAACATGGTATACTTACCTGCTCTGTGCAATGGTTTTGCACAGAGCACCCCAATACCCTTTTTTTGCATCCCCCCAGCAGCAGTTCTGGCTCCTCCCCCACTTCAGAGTGCCTCCATAGCAAGCCTCTTGCAGGCATGCTCCTGATTATTTTCAAACAAACCGGCTGGGGATTCCATTCATCTATACAAGACCCCTATCCTAAATGAGGGTCTGGAATGGATATAATGGAAGGACCCCACCTAAAGTAAATTCTGAAGGTCTGTTATGGATGACAAGGGGAACCCCAAATTCACTTCCAAATTCCATTCCAGGCCCTTATTTAAGCATGCAGCCTGGCAGGCCAGAAAAGGGGGGGGGGCGACGACAAGCATACACCCCCAAAGCAGTTGAAAATTGAAATGGAGTAATTAAAAGGGACTTTTTGCATAGCAAGGATAGCATACCGAGGATTTTTTATTGTTACAAAGATTAAAAATACACGGTTAAAATTTGTTTAAAAAAACATCATATTCCAGTAAGGTCCACTTTATTACCAAAAGTATTGGGACGCCTGCCTTTATACGCACACAAACTGTTCCCACAAAGTTAGGAGCATGAAATTGTCCAAAATGTCTTGGTATGCTGACACCTTAAGAGTTCCTTTCACTGGAACTAAGGAGCCAAGCCCAACCCCTGAAAAACAACCCCATGCTGAAATCAAAGGCAGGCACTTATTACTTTTGGTAATACAGTGTATGATCCTGATTAAGTTAGCGATAGTGCCATACCAGGAATATAACAATCTGGATAACTCTACCATTTTTTTTATTATCTAGCATTATTAATGTGTTATGAATATGATATGACTGCTAGATGTTGGAGCTGAGAAATGTTATCTCATGTATACCATATGTACCGTAGCAAATGTATTTCTTTCCTTTAACCGCCCTTTGTCCAGTGTCGTATTCCTGGTGTGCCCTGCACTCCCTTCACTGCTTTACCTTCCTTCTTGAAGCCAATGTTCCATCGAACTGTGACCCAGCCGTTGTTGGTTACCATCTCCGCTCCTTCCCGCAATCCTCTCCAGTCCCTACCCGGTGAGCAAACCTACCATTGGTCATAATAAATATGGCTCCCCCATAATAGAACCATGGTGAAAATACTTTTTGTGATTCTTTTTAGGTTACAAGAGATCTCCACTTTCTACAGGCAGAGGTGAGCCATGTGACAGTACGGGTTGTGTTCAAACAGCTACCATCTTCTCCCATTCATATTTCCGTGAGGTGGCCATGAACAGATACAGTAGAAATGTGCTTGCTGTACTTCTCCCTGGAGATATCATCTGGTGGGCTCAAAGGAGACAAAAGCATAAATACTCAATAGAATTAATATAAAGTGTAGTTCTAGCCTTTTAATGCTTTTTTTTTTTTTTTGAAACAAGAAAAGCCCACACGTGGGCAGAACAGTTGCCCATGCAGGGGCCAGTCACCCGTTGCGTGATCATACCGCAATAGGGAACATCAGATAACGCATAACGAAAAAAAACATACTACTTACTACTAAAAAGACTACAACCCCAATATGGGGAAAGGTTCAATACAGGACGGACATTGCTCAACAAAAAAATCAACATAATAATGTAAGCTGGGCAAAAATGTTGCCTTTTAATGTTTATTAAAAGTCAGCAGCTACAAAAAGTGTAGCTGCTGACTTTTAATAAATAGACACTTACCTGTTCCACGGTCCAGCAATGTGGCGGCACGGAGCGTCGCTCCTCTCCTCAATGCCTCCATTCACACTCTGGGCACCTGGCCATGACAGCTTTTGGCTTCACGGCCGGGCGCGCACTGGACAGGCAATCTCTTGGGACCTGTCACGTATCTCAGGAGATCGCCTAGAGGGAGGGGCCGTCTAGAGGCAGAGGAGTTGTCACCTAGGTGGCCCCTAGGTGGAAGTAGGAAGTGGGACAGAAAGTCCCACTCCTAACGAAGCCCCCACCCCCCCAAAAAAAATGACATGCCATATGTGGCATGTAGGGCCAAAGAGTGCTTAAAGCGGAAGTTCCATTTTTGGGCGGAACTCCGCTTTAACATGACTTATTCGAAAATTAGCAGAAAACACATGGATCACCCAAAAAAAAATAAAAAAGTAAAATAAGTAAATAAAAATTGGGCAAACCACTGCTTGCTGCCATCAGTGTTATTTTTCTTTGACTAAATACTCATGGGGGCTACAACCATTACTGGGTTAGAAAAAATACAAAAATTACTTCGAAAGCTGTGGATAAACTGTTTGCCTGTACATCGTCTTTGAATGAAATTTAGGCAATTAAAAAAAGAAGAAGAAATAGAAGCAGTACACAATTGAAGTAGAAATATAAGATATCAATACACAGTGTACAGATATTCCTCCATAAATGTAGGGCATGAAAGGCAATGACCTTATAGTTTAGTATAACATAAATAAAGCAGAACTTACGGCCTGTACATATCCTAAAGCCGGCCATAGAGGGTTCGAATCTTGGCCGGTTCCTACTGAACCATGTATGGACAGGCTGAATATACCCAAGTTGATCAGTTAACTTGGGTAAAACCAGCCTGTTGGAATTTACATGTGATTATTGATAGCGGCTGTGTTCTCCCTCTTTTGGAGTCATTATATTCTCCCGACGAGGAGAGGGGGGTCAGGATAGAAAATTTCTCCATCTATGGCTGGTTTCAGACCTTATTCACATGGGCCTCAGCCTGTATAAGAGCTGTGTGTACAGTATGCTTCTACAAGGCATTTGTACAGATTTTGGCAATCTTTGATTATCTTTGTTGAAGACTTTAGAAGTAACTTTAGTTCTAGTTTGAGGACGTTAAAGGGGTTGTAAAGGATTTCCCCCCCCTAAATAGCTTCCTTTACCCTAGTGCAGTCCTCCTTCACCTACCTCATGCTTCCATTTTGCTTTTAAATGTCCTTATTTCTTCTGAGAAATCCTCACTTCCTGTTCTTCTGTCTGTAACTAACTACACACAGTAATGCAAGGCTTTCTCCCTGGTGTGGAGAAAGCCTCTTGGGGGGGGGGGGGGGCAAGCAGGAGTGTCAGGATGCCCACTAACACACAGCTCCTTTCTCTATCTGCAAAGTAGAGTGTCCTGACTTGCCTGCTCACCCCCTCCCCCCTCAAGAGGCTTTCTCCACACCAGGAAGAAAGCCTCCCATTATGGTGTGTAGTTACAGACAGAAGAACAGGAAGTGAGGATTTCTCAGAAGAAATAAGGACATTTAAAATAAAAATCGAAGGATGAGGTAAGTGAAGGAGGACTGTGCTAAGGTAAAGGAAGCTATTTAGGCAAAAAAAAAAAATCCTTCACAACCCCTTTAAACACAGACCTTGCACATGGGTGCCTGAGCCCAGAAGTGTAGATTTCTCTTCTATTCCTGTTCTGGTGACTACTCAAAATGTGTGATTTTCTTCCACTCCTGGGGATAATGGTCACTGTAACGGAATGGCCTGTGACAGACTGAGATATTCCTATGTCTAGGGTCACCTTATGTCCACTAGGGCCATAGGGTGACAAAGACTCATAATTCATATATTACAGCAGACATTAATAAGGGACATTAATAATAATTCATGTTTGCAGGATGTCTTCAAATATCAAAAGCTGTTAGCTATGCAATCTGGGCACACATTCTTCTGAAAGGTGTTAATTCAGGTCTACAAGACCAGAGTGAGTCATACCTTTGTATAATATGCTATTGAAATATCTTAAGGTGTTGGCTATTCACTGTAAAGACATTCCGTTGAAGGTGTGGATTGCACCCACTCTCACAAGACTCTGCCATTGTGTGATAAAGCTGTCTAGAGAACTTATTCAACTAGATGTCTGTGTTACTATTCAAGGTTAATTGAACCCTATTGATGATACGGTGCCGTCATGTCTAGCTACCAATTAAAGAATTATCCTCAGTGAGTGAATAGGGGGGTGGAGATTGCATTGTCCTGTGATAAACTGCATTATGCTTGAGACTGTATAAGAAGCTGAGAAAATACCAATAAATTGTCATATCTTTGGAAGCAAGAACGGAGCTCTGTCTCGTCTTATTCTGGGAAAGGATATGGATCGTGTATGCAATATTGTCTGAGTGTGTCAGATAAGCTTGTCGTGGTTGGATGGAAGGTCGTAAGCGGTGGTGACCGTTACAGTCACCAATACAGAGAGGTTGAGTCTCCACAACAAGGGCACAGACGGCAATAAAAACCTGATAAGGGTCCTGAAAGATGTTTGAAACTGACTGAAAGTTTTGTAAATGCTTGCTGTACACACCACTCTTCAGATTAGCATTTACAATTTTAAGGCCAAAGTAGACAGACTACTTAGCTCTGTTCTCCATCTTGTTTCCTTTCTTACACAGCCCAAATGAACCCATTCTTTTTGATACTGAAATGTAGTCATGCTGTATTTTTAACGAAGCGCTGTAGCAAGGGTTACATTGCCCTGTGCTGGCAGTACATAGGAAATTCAGACACCAGCTTTCACATAAAGCAGCGGTCTGACTCTCCAGTGCTCCGACAATTCCCCTCTGAATACTGCTCTGAACAAAAAGGGCTGCGCAGGGTGGGGTAAATACTATTAAATGGGGAGTCTACTGCATAAACAATAAGGGCTCAGTTGAGCTTTAACAAAGACATGGTGAGCCATTAGTATAAGGACACTCTGCTGTTTTGTGTGCCTTTACAGAATACTCAGTGCAGGAAGTCGGAGTTGTTGCAGTGATTGGAGTTACTCTCTGTTCCTTCTTTCTTGGGATGATGCTGACAATCGGACTTTGGTGCATTTACAAAAAGACTGGTGAGTCCTAATGGTCCTCATTGCATTATCATTTGTGTATATATGTACTTTTTTTTTGCAGTTTTGGATAGAGAAGGGTTAAAACCCATCAGGTTATTTTATTTTTATTATTATGCATTCTCTGTACCATTGAGGAAGTTTTCCTTACTACTTGTCCCAAAGATGCAATGGGAAGTTGAAGAGATTTCTGAAATTGAGAGAAATTAAAAGGAGTTGTAAAGGTAACCCCCCCCCCCCCCCAAATGGCTTCCTTTACCTTAGTGCAGTCCTCCTTCACTTACCTCATCCTTCAATTTTGCTTTTAAAATGTCCTTATTTCTTCTGAGAAATCCTCACTTCCTGTTCTTCTGTCTGTAACTCCACACAGTAATGCAAGGCTTTCCCCCTGGTGTGGAGAAAGCCTCTTGAGGGGGGAGGGGCACTCTCTACTTTGCAGATAGAGAAAGGAGCTGTGTGTTAGTGGGAGTCCTGACACTCCTGCTTGCCCCCCCCCCCTCAAGAGGCTTTCTCCACACCAGGGCGAAAGCCTTGCATTACTGTGTGTAGTTACAGACAGAAGAACAGGAAGTAAGGTATTTCTCAGAAGAAATAAAGACATTTAAAAGCAAAATGGAAGGATGAGGTAAGTGAAAGAGGACTGCACTAAGGTAAAGGAAGCTATTTAGGGTTTTTTTTTTTTTTTTTTTAACCTCTTTGACAGTTGTTCCCTTTGGAAGATTCCCCCCCCCCCCACCTCTTGTTCTGGAGACAGCTCTAAAATGCTGGATTTCTCCCCACTTTCTGTTTTGATGACAGTTGTCACCAGAACAAATATTAGAGGGTAAATATCCCCAGTGGGGACAAATACAGCAAGATAAACTTGACAGGGGGTCTAATATTTTCCCATTTTATCTAAAACTAAAATAAAAAGGTTTGCCTAGGGATACATTTTAACTATTGACATAAGTCAGTGCTCACCAGACTTAGCATGAATACCACAAAAAAAAAACTCTGCTTGGAGATAGTGCCCAATTATAATACAGCTATGTTTCCAGGTACATCAAATTTGCATGTGTATGGTGCCAACTCTTTGCTTATTTTAAGAAAAAAACAGACTTATTTTCTTCAATAAATTCAGTTTACTTAATCACTTCAATACAGGGCATTTTCACCCCCTTCCTGCCCAGGCCAATTTTTAGTTTTCAGCGCTGTCGCACTTTGAATGACAATTGCGCGGTCATGCAACACTGTACCAAAATAGAGCTTTCTTTTGGTGGTATTTGATCACCTCTGCATTTCTTATTTTTTGCGCTATAAACAAAAGAGTGATAGGTTTGAAAAAAAATAAATAATAATCATTTTTTACTTTTTGCTATAATAAATATCTCCGTTTTGTTCCTCAATTTAGGCCGATGTGTATTCTTCTACATATTTTTGGTTAAAAAAATATATTGCAATAAGTGTATATTAATTGGGTTGCGCAAAAGTTATAACATCTACAAAATAGGGGATAGATTTATGGCATTTTTTTTTATTTATTTTTTCCTAGTAATGGCAGCGATCTGCGTTTTTTTATCGTGACTGACATTTCGGGAGGTATATCGAACACTTTTGACGCTATTTTGGGACCATTCACATTTATACAGCGATCGGTGCTAAAAAAGTGCACTGATTACTGTGTAAATGTCACTGGCAGGGAAGGGGTTAACACTAGGGGGCAATAAAGGTGTTAAATGTGTTACCTAGGGAGTGATTCTAACTGTAGGGGGAGGGGAATCACAAGGGGAGGAGACCGATCAGTGTTCCTCTGTACTGGGAACACACCATCGGTCTCCACCCGGCAGGATGTGGATCTGTGTGTTTACAATCACAGATCCACATCGCTGCTCTACTACTGACAATCACATGTACCTGTCGGACATCGTGGCCACCGCACACTGGCTCCCGAGTGACACCACAGGCACCCCCTAGACGGGCCGAGAAGTCCAGGACGTCATATGACATCTGCCCAAGATGGGAGATCCCTACTGCAGACGTCATATATCTATGGGCGGGTAGGGAAATGGTTAAACTTGCCAATTGCTTACTGTGAATTTGACCCCTTATGTTGATGTCACCACTTGGATTTCTTTTCTGGATCTTGAGAGAACCTCACTACTGCACAGCTTATATAAAAAGGGTCCATATCATACAGGTGTGACATAGACATCTATAGAAGGACCCCGCTTCCTGTAATTAGAAGAGAGGAGACTGCAGATTTAGATGAGTAAAAAGGGCATTGATGGTCAGCGATTAGAGTGGGGTAGGGGAAAGATAGGGGGAGCCTGGAGATAAACTTTAAAGCCCCCACCATCTATGTCTCATGCAAGAGATTTCGCTTCACTTTTTGTCCTGTAGACACCACAGGAAATAAGAGTAAATCTCTCCAAAGAGAGGTAAATCTCCAGTTACTGTAACAAGAATCCCCTTGGGGTCGGGGAGTACTTTTCTGGTGACAATTCAAATTTTTGGATTCGCCCTTGCCTTCAGTCCCAGTGACAATGGTCACCTGACAAAAGATTACACTGGGCATAAAATAAAGAGGAGAAGGCTTGGGCCTGGCGTGATAAGTGACCGTTGCTTTATTCAAGTAAAAAGGGCATTTATTGGGGAGGGTGGGTGTTAAATCTAGAGGGGATGGGTTAAAATTGTACCAGTGATGGGATACATTCTCGACAAGGGCAGAAGTCAAGGCTCCCTTTGACAAATTGGTCCTAGGATATAAGGGGCTCCATGGGACCAGCCTGAAGACCACCATGGGTAGTTGGAGGTACCTGTTTGCACTTCAGCACTGTCCACTTATGCCTCGTTTCCACTGAGCTGATCGGTTCGGTTCGGTACGGTACGCTATTTTGGGTGTTTCTATTATGAAAGCGTGCCATAAAAGCGAACCGTACCGCACCAGCAAGGGTCCTGCTTCAGATGTGGGGCCATAGAAAATGCAACCGTTCGGTTAGGGCGGACCTACAATACATCTCACTGATTGGTGGACGTGCTAGGCATTTTTTCTAAACCTTGTATGGTCCCGGATGGTCTGATTTACAGTGGAAACACTCAGCAGAATAGACCGGACCATTCTAATCGCTCCAAACTGTACTGACCCAAACCGTTCAGTGGAAATGAGGCATTAGACACCATTAGAAATTCACTTTAGGATTGCCAAGATATGTCCTTGTGTAGTATAAAGGCCCGTACACACGATCGGATATTCCGACTAGGGTTGTCCCGATACCACTTTTTTAAGACCAAGTACCAATACTTTTTTTCAAGTACTCGCCAATACCAAATACCGATATATTTTTTTTAAATCTCATGTGACAGCGGCACATGTGTCAGTATTTTTTTTTTTTATCTTTAACAATTTGTTTTTAATTTTTTTAAATTTTTAATTTTTTTTACAATTTCTATATATTTTATTTATTTATAATGCTTTTTTTTTTTTTTTAGGGTTGTGCAAATTAACTTTTAATTAATCGATTAATCTTTAACTTTTTTGATCGATCAAAATCTTTTTGATCGATTAAAATTCTTTTGATTCGAACTCGCCTCGCCGCCGGCCTCTGGGCCTTCAGGGAGTTCCGCCGGAGATCCGGTAACGTCATAAACACCGGCGGGGCTTGCCGTGTCCATCTGAAGTGCTCCTTTGCTGTGCCTTCATATCTGCATGCCGGCTGGACCTTACTATCTGCCACATGCAAGGGCTGTTACACTTCACTCTACCACTTCCCTCTATCAACCTGGGATTCTACAGCCATTCACTGGGAGTTGTGATAGTTCCCTTCACGGGACATCTACATGCAGATGGACTGATGTTAACATCTTCTCACCTGGATTCAGTGTTATCGTTGTACACATTTTTATACCAGTATCATACTTTTGCTACCGTTTGGTATTACTCGTGCCATTTTTACAGTTTATGTAGCTACATCGATTTTATCTCCAGTGCAATATTTATTTTGTTACCTATTTAAAGACTATAAAAGTTTTAATGCTATTCCCAGCGAGCGCTGCCTTTGTGTGTTTTTTGTATCCTGCTATCCATTTTTCCAGTGGTTGGTAGCTGCACTGGGAATCAGCCTGTAAGGAGATCAGCTAAAAGTAGTTGGATCTGTATATGCATTATAATTAAATCAAAATTAGTCGATTAAAAAAAATAAACGATTAATTGAACACAAAATTTTGATCAGTAACAACCCTATTTTTATTTTTTTTAAGGGGGGGGGGGGGTTGGACGAGTCAGTGTGATTTTTCTGACATCTCCCCTTTGAGACAGAGAAAGGGACTAGAGACACATGTTCCCCAGTCCCTTTCTTAGCAGCATTCAGCATCATGAAAATTAATGAAGAGAATTCGGAGCAGTAAGGAGCCGTATTTACCGTCTCCTACCCCGCTCTCCATCCTAACATTTCCAGGGGGTGGAGGAGGAGCACGGAAGGGGAGAGATACACGGCGGGAATACAGAACAATTGTCCGATGCACGTGCTTTGTCGGATAATCCGACAGTCTGTATGCTCCATCGAACAATTGTCGGAATTTTTGACAACAAATGTTGGCTGTGCATGCTCTCAAATTGTCCGCAAACAAATGTGTCCTGTCGGATTACCCAATCGTGTGTACAGAAATCAGTTGGACTAAAATCCAAAGTACAAATACGCATGCTTCGAACCAATGCTAAACATCAGATAACAATAGCAGAAGTTGCCCAAAGGCTGGCAGTAAAGAGCTGAAAAACCACATAGTTTGGTGTATGTTGGCTGAAAATGTTCTGCTGTCTGTATGCAGAACACGTTCACGGACAACGCCCTTCGGACAAAAATCGACGGATTGGTCCGATCGTGTGTATGAGGCTTAAGCATACTGTTTATACAGCAAAATAAAGCAAAAACAAACACAAAAATAATTTAGTTTTATACAAAATGGAATTCTGATAACCTTCTTTAAAAGTTGAGGTGTCTCCTGTATGACGTGTCCCACAGGCTCTGTTTATATGACAATGACATTTTTCTTCTACAGTTCCCACCTATCAAGGGACACAGACCTCATGAGGACTTCAAGATTTCTGACATACAAACACAAGAGGAAACAATGTAACCAACTGGGTCCATAATATTGTTCATTAGATGATAGTCACAAATAAAATCTGTATTCAGTTTTTTTTTTTATTTGTTGTGAATTGTATACGTACCTGAGTTAAAGGAAAGCCATGAATGGCACCGCAACACCCTTCAGTAGGACAATTATGCTGAGCAATCTCCAATAAAGTTTCTTGTGGACACCAGAGGTGTGCAACCCTCCTTCTCAAAACAACATAGAATTGTATTGTTTTCATAATTATAAGCAGATGTCCAGGGCACCCCCTTACCTCAATTGTCAAGAGCACCCCCACCATCAGAAGTCAGTCCGCCACCCTTGTTTACATCACAGTGCATCCCATCTTGTGCTGTTTTCGGGAAGAAGCTAGGAAGCAGAAAGTGCAGGATCTCGAGGAGGACTGGAGTCAGCTGACAGAATATTCTGAATGCTGAGACCAGGGGAGGTGGAGACAAGGGGGTGCAGTAGCTGCACAGAGTGGCACAGGAATTGCATAGGGAGTTCTGTCCTCCTCTCTGCTGCTGAGACAAGGTGAGGGGGCGGAAAGTAGGGGGGTGCCCCAGCTGCAGGAGAGGTGTGAGGGCCACATGAAATGGCCTGGCAGGACAGATTTAGCCTGTAGGCCACCTGTTTGACACATTTAATCCAAGTGGTGGATGGTTTAAAGTTATCTGTATGAGTACAGTGCACATAAAAAGTC
Organism: Rana kukunoris; assembly: GCA_029574335.1. Lineage (NCBI taxonomy): Eukaryota > Metazoa > Chordata > Amphibia > Anura > Ranidae > Rana > Rana kukunoris. Next base: position 485,718,521 of record CM056051.1, on the reverse strand, counting down.
TACACACCCCTGTTAAAAAGTAATGTTTCTATGATGTAAAAAATTAAATAAAAATTAGATAAAGATAAATCATTTCAGAACTTTCCCCACCTTTAATGTGACCTATAAACTGCACAACTCAGACAGTTGGGGGGGGGGGGGAGTGTAAGAATAAAAAAATAATAATAATGTGGTTGCATAAGTGTGCACACCCTCTTATAAATGGGGATTGTAACGGTCACCACCGTTTACGACCTTCCATCCACCCACGACAAGCTTATCCAACACACCAACAAACCGGCAGAGACGATCCATTCCATTTCCCAGAATAAAGACGAGACACAAGCTCCGTTCTCTCTGGTTTCAAAATGAATGAACACTTTATTGGTTTCTTAGCTTGCTTATACTGTATATCCAGTACAGCATAATAAAGTTAATCACAGGACAATGCAATCTCCACCCCCCTCATCACACACTATGGCTAGTTACTATGCAGACATTTCGGCACCGATACTGACGAGACCCATCACTAGTGTTGAGCAGAATACGCCATATTCGCTTTCGCAATATTTCGCGAATATATAGGAGAATATTCGAGAAATATTCGTAAATTTCGAATATTCGTGATATTTCATCCAAAAAAAAAATTGCGAAATTTCGCTAACGTGAAATTTCGCAAATGCGAAATTTATTGCGAAATTCTCGACCGCGCATGCGCGCGGACAACACGCGGTCGCGAAAACGGCGATCATTTCCTGGATTCTTTGCCAGTGTATATTCGGATTGCTATTTAGTGCTGCCCTGCGAATCTACTGCTGCCCTGCGAAGCGAAGATGGTGGGGAGTAACTTTTCATCCAGTGAGGAAAAACTGCTGATTACTGTAAGTAATTTCACCACTTGTTATTTCATTATCTTTAACTGCATTTTAGACTAGTTAAAAAGTTAGGATGCAAGATCAGATATTAGTATTTCCCAAACAGTGTGTTTCCAGCGGTTGCAAAACTACAACTCCCAGCATGCCCAGGGTTGCCACCTTTTGTTCATTTCAAACCCGAACACTTCAGCGTCGCACAGCAATTTTTTGTCTTAGTTTGCATAGATGTCGCTATTAAATAACATTTCTAACCATATGAAATTAATCATAAAAGTTCCTCTTTACATCAGAGTCCACAGACTTCCCCTTTTACATCAGAGTCCACAGACTTCCCCTTTTACATCAGAGTCCACAGAGTTCTCCCTTTACATTAGAGTTCACAGAGTTCTCCCTTTACATCAGTGTCCACAGAGTTCTCCCTTTACATCAGAGTCCACAGAGTTCTCCCTTTACATCAGAGTCCACAGAGTTCTCCCTTTACATCAGAGTCCACAGAGTTCTCCCTTTACATCAGAGTCCACAGACTTCCCCTTTTACATCAGGATCCACAGACTTCCCCTTTTAGATCAGTGTCCACAGAGTTCTCCCTTTACATCAGAGTCCACAGAGTTCTCCCTTTACATCAGAGTCCACAGAGTTCTCCCTTTACAACAGAGTCCACAGAGTTCTCCCTTTACATCAGTGTCCACAGAGTTCTCCCTTTACATCAGTGTCCACAGAGTTCTCCCTTTACATCAGAGTCCACACAGTTCTCCCTTTACATCAGAGTCCACAGAGTTCTACCTTTTACATTAGAGTCCACAGAGTTCTACCTTTTACATTAGAGTCCACAGAGTTCCCCTTTTACATTAGAGTCCACAGAGTTCCCCTTTTACATTAGAGTCCACAGAGTTCTCCCTTAACATTAGAGTCCACAGAGTTCCCCTTTTAAATTAGAGTCCACTGAGTTCCCCTTTTACATTAGAGTCCACAGAGTTCTCCCTTAACATCAGAGTCCACAGAGTTCTCCCTTAACATCACAGTCCACAGAGTTCTACCTTAACATCAGAGTCCACAGAGTTTTCCCTTTACATCAGAGTCCACAGAGTTCTCCCTTTTACATCAGAGTCCACAGAGTTCTCCCTTTTCATCAAAAAGTGAAAAGAAACAAACATATTATTTTTCATATGTAAAGATAGGGATTAAAAAAAATAATCTATTGTACAGGGCCAGTGTAAGGCTCAAAAAATTATTATAGTGGTCAGATGAATAGCAACTCATTTCTCCCCTATACGTCTATCCTGTGATGTTACTCATATATACATAATTATGCAAATGATAATGGCTGCTATATTTATTCCAAAAAGCTGGTGACCAAAATGGCAACATATAAAATCTGTCATGTTACCACTGTCAGTGATTAATAAGGCGAGAATGCTTCCAATTATTGAATACCATACATTTACGTCATATATCCATAAGGGTTTAAACAAAAGTATTATAATATACTTTGTTCTTCATCTTGCAGAGGTTCCTGCAACATGGTTACGACCTAATGAGGTGCCAGCAGGATAAACAAAAAATCGTCCAGTCCGTATTGGAGGAATTACATGAGTTTCATGGCGGGTCACATGACCACATGGCCATTCTCAAAAAATGGTCAGACTTGAAGAGGCGCCACATGGACCGGGTCACACAGATCCGCGATGAATTTCATCCAGGTAAGTTATTGGTGACAGTCATGTAAGGTGATATGTAATTAACCTTAGGGCAGATGTTGTTAACCCAGACGCCATGTTGTGGTAACATATATCACCACCGAAGGTATTCATAGTACTGTTGAAAAAAGACATTATTCCATCAAGTTAAACCATGGAATTAAAGTGGTGGTGTGGTGGGTTTCAAGGGGAAAGGGTGGTATTTTATAACTCAATTACCACTAAATTCCTGTGCTAGGCGTGGGGTTATCATAGTAATCACGTGTACTCCATCAGGCCCTTTTTTTAACATGAGATCTTCAGAATAATACAAAGGAAACACAAACAGCTAATTTTACCATGGTGGCAGCCCAGCTCACACTCAGTCCCCTGTAGTGCCAGCAAGACCCTTTAGTATAACATTATCCCATTGGTTAACTGTCTATATAAATAAATGTGTATTCATATACAATACAGCAGAGTACACAGAATGTGCATATGTTATTAGAAATCATTTTTACATATATAAACATTGTGTTATTATAGGATCTCCTCTACCATCTGTGCGCCCCAAGCGCACAAGGCGACAGGCCGCAGAGGAGGAGGAGGAAGAAGAGGAGGATGAAGAGGAGGATGCAGAGGAGGAGAGGGATAAGGAGCAGCCAGGGCCCTCCGACTTACCACCCCCAGCTCCTGAGGAGCTGCAACTTCCCCCCACCCAACCTCCTGGTGAATGCCATGATGCAGAAGAGGAGCAGGAGGATGACACAGCGCCTGTGATGACCATCAGTCAGGAGGGTAAATATGTGCACAACGATTAATGACATTTCAACAATAAGATGTAGATATAAAAAAGTACAGTATTTAATCCTAATTTTTTTTTTCTTATATCCTAACAGTTTTGAAAGAGATTCAGGAGAAATCCTATGTCATGGAGAGGACCAATCAAAAAGTCCTGTCCAATCGGCGCAAAATAAAAAAATTGGACCTCGAGAATGAACAGCTGTTACAACAGCAGAGAAAAAATTTCAAGGAGCTGGCTGAGATTTACAAGCGCTTGAAAAAATCCATGTAAATATTTATATTTTTGGTTATTAAACCTGTTATTCTTTTCAAATGTTTCCTTTCTTATTGAGATTCTTAGGTCTTTCAACACATCTAACTTCACATCTAACACATCAACATCAACACATCTAACTTCATAATAACCTAAAAACATTTCATACTATTATTTTATTTAACACAAATCTAATAAAAAACAAAATACACGGACACAGACACTACTAACACAAACTAAACTGTTGAAAAATTACTATAACAAAAGCTACAATATATACATATATACATATATATATATATATATATATATATATATATATATATATATATATATATATAGATATAGATATAGAGAGAGAGCGAGAAAGAGAAAGAGAGTGCTGATTTGCTCTTGCAGATAGGCTAAAAGTTGCAGTAAAAAGGCCACAAACCAGGGTTTAACATAACGTTCAGTCATTTAGTCACACTTGCTGTTTGTTACGATCCGGTCTGGTAGCTTTTAGCGGATGCTGTTTGTGGATCCGCTGTGACAGAGAGGTCATGAAGCATTACTCAGCATGAAGGCAGCAGCAGTAGTATTCAAATATAAAGTAATTATCACACACACAACATTTACAAGCAGTAGTGGTAATAGTACTAGACAGCATCTAAACACTTGGGCAAGACTTGACAGCAGCAGTAGTGGTAATTGCAGCATATAGTGCCAAAGAACTTGTCACATAGGTATCTGAGCACTGGCAGCAGCAGTATAGTAGTAACAGTACCCAATAAAGTGTTGTATCACTTGTGGAAGAGGTGGCAGCAGCACAGCAGCAGCATTGGTAATTGTAGCATATAGTGCCAAAGAACTTGTCACATAGGTATCTGAGCACTGGCAGCAGCAGTATAGTAGTAACAGTACACAATAAAGTGTTTTATCACTTGTGGAAGAGGTGGCAGCAGCACAGCAGCAGCATTGGTAATTGCAGCATATAGTGCCAAAGAACTTGTCACATAGGTATCTGAGCACTGGCAGCAGCAGTATAGTAGTAACAGTACACAATAAAGTGTTGTATCACTTGTGGAAGAGGTGGCAGCAGCACAGCAGCAGCATTTGAAATTGTAGCATATAGTGTCAAAGAACTTGTCACATAGGTATCTGAGCACTGGCAGCAGCAGTATAGTAGTAACAGTACACAATAAAGTGTTGTATCACTTGTGGAAGAGGTGGCAGCAGCACAGCAGCAGCATTTGAAATTGTAGCATATAGTGTCAAAGAACTTGTCACATAGGTATCTGAGCACTGGCAGCAGCAGTATAGTAGTAACAGTACACAATAAAGTGTTGTATCACTTGTGGAAGAGGTGGCAGCAGCACAGCAGCAGCATTTGAAATTGTAGCATATAGTGTCAAAGAACTTGTCACATAGGTATCTGAGCACTGGCAGCAGCAGTCTAGTAGTAACAGTACACAATAAAGTGTTTTATCCCTTGTGGAAGAGGTGGCAGCAGCACAGCAGCAGCATTGGTAATTGTAGCATATAGTGCCAAAGAACTTGTCACATAGGTATCTGAGCACTGGCAGCAGCAGTATAGTAGTAACAGTACACAATAAAGTGTTTTATCACTTGTGGAAGAGGTGGCAGCAGCACAGCAGCAGCATTGGTAATTGTAGCATATAGTGCCAAAGAACTTGTCACATAGGTATCTGAGCACTGGCAGCAGCAGTATAGTAGTAACAGTACACAATAAAGTGTTGTATCACTTGTGGAAGAGGTGGCAGCAGCACAGCAGCAGCATTGGTAATTGTAGCATATAGTGCCAAAGAACTTGTCACATAGGTATCTGAGCACTGGCAGCAGCAGTATAGTATTAACAGTACACAATAAAGTGTTGTATCACTTGTGGAAGAGGTGGCAGCAGCACAGCAGCAGCATTGGTAATTGCAGCATATAGTGCCAAAGAACTTGTCACATAGGTATCTGAGCACTGGCAGCAGCAGTATAGTAGTAACAGTACACAATAAAGTGTTGTATCACTTGTGGAAGAGGTGGCAGCAGCACAGCAGCAGCATTTGAAATTGTAGCATATAGTGTCAAAGAACTTGTCACATAGGTATCTGAGCACTGGCAGCAGCAGTATAGTAGTAACAGTACACAATAAAGTGTTGTATCACTTGTGGAAGAGGTGGCAGCAGCACAGCAGCAGCATTTGAAATTGTAGCATATAGTGTCAAAGAACTTGTCACATAGGTATCTGAGCACTGGCAGCAGCAGTCTAGTAGTAACAGTACACAATAAAGTGTTTTATCCCTTGTGGAAGAGGTGGCAGCAGCACAGCAGCAGCATTGGTAATTGTAGCATATAGTGCCAAAGAACTTGTCACATAGGTATCTGAGCACTGGCAGCAGCAGTATAGTATTAACAGTACACAATAAAGTGTTGTATCACTTGTGGAAGAGGTGGCAGCAGCACAGCAGCAGCATTGGTAATTGTAGCATATAGTGCCAAAGAACTTGTCACATAGGTAAGTGAGCACTAGCAGCAGCAGCAGCATAGTAGTACCAGTACACAACTAAGTGTTTTTTTCACTCGTGGTCGTGGAAGAGGTGGCAGCAGCATAGGAGCAGCAGCATTGATAATTGTAGCATATAGTGCCAAAGAACTTCACACATAAGTATCTGAGCACTGGCAGAAGCAGCAGCATAGTAGTACCAGTACACAATTAAGTGTTTTTTTCACTCGTGGTCGTGGAAGAGGTGGCAGCAGGATAGCAGCAGCGTTGATAATTGTAGCATATAGTGCCAAAGAACTTGTCACATAGGTAAGTGAGCACTGGCAGCAGCAGCAGTGTAGTAGTACCAATACACAACTAAGTGTTTTTTTCACTCGTGGTCGTGGAAGAGGTGGCAGCAGCATAGGAGCAGCAGCATTGATAATTGTAGCATATAGTGCCAAAGAACTTGACACATAAGTATATGAGCACTGGCAGCAGCAGCAGTGTAGTAGTACCAGTACACAATTAAGTGTTTTTTTCACTCGTGGTCGTGGAAGAGGTGGCAGCAGGATAGCAGCAGCGTTGATAATTGTAGCATATAGTGCCAAAGAACTTGTCACATAGGTAAGTGAGCACTGGCAGCAGCAGCAGTGTAGTAGTACCAGTACACAACTAAGTGTTTTTTTCACTCGTGGTCGTGGAAGAGGTGGCAGCAGCATAGGAGCAGCAGCATTGATAATTGTAGCATATAGTGCCAAAGAACTTCACACATAAGTATCTGAGCACTGGCAGAAGCAGCAGCATAGTAGTACCAGTACACAACTAAGTGTTTCTTTCACTCGTGGTCGTGGAAGAGGTGGCAGCAGCATAGGAGCAGCAGCATTGATAATTGTAGCATATAGTGCCAAATAACTTGACACATAAGTATATGAGCACTGGCAGCAGCAGCAGTGTAGTAGTACCAGTACACAATTAAGTGTTTTTTTCACTCGTGGTCGTGGAAGAGGTGGCAGCAGGATAGCAGCAGCGTTGATAATTGTAGCATATAGTGCCAAAGAACTTGTCACATAGGTAAGTGAGCACTGGCAGCAGCAGCAGTGTAGTAGTACCAGTACACAACTAAGTGTTTTTTTCACTCGTGGTCGTGGAAGAGGTGGCAGCAGCATAGGAGCAGCAGCATTGATAATTGTAGCATATAGTGCCAAAGAACTTCACACATAAGTATCTGAGCACTGGCAGAAGCAGCAGCATAGTAGTACCAGTACACAACTAAGTGTTTCTTTCACTCGTGGTCGTGGAAGAGGTGGCAGCAGCATAGGAGCAGCAGCATTGATAATTGTAGCATATAGTGCCAAAGAACTTGACACATAAGTATCTGAGCACTGGCAGAAGCAGCAGCATAGTAGTACCAGTACACAACTAAGTGTTTCTTTCACTCGTGGTCGTGGAAGAGGTGGCAGCAGCATAGGAGCAGCAGCATTGATAATTGTAGCATATAGTGCCAAAGAACTTGACACATAAGTATCTGAGCACTGGCAGAAGCAGCAGCATAGTAGTACCAGTACACAATTAAGTGTTTTTTTCACTCGTGGTCGTGGAAGAGGTGGCAGCAGGATAGCAGCAGCGTTGATAATTGTAGCATATAGTGCCAAAGAACTTGTCACATAGGTAAGTGAGCACTGGCAGCAGCAGCAGTGTAGTAGTACCAGTACACAATAAAGTGTTTTTTTTCACTCGTGGTCGTGGAAGAGGTGGCAGCAGGATAGCAGCAGCGTTGATAATTGTAGCATATAGTGCCAAAGAACTTGTCACATAAGTATCTGAGCACTGGCAGAAGCAGCAGCATAGTAGTACCAGTACACAATTAAGTGTTTTTTTCACTCGTGGTCGTGGAAGAGGTGGCAGCAGCACCAGCAGTAGTAAGAAAGTGGCAAATCTCACAGACAAAAGGTAACAGCACCAGTATGAGTAATATATCGGTACATAATCACTCAGCCTTTTGGCATTAGCAGTAGGAGCCCATATAGTGCCAAAATTACAAAAGCTTGAAATTGCATTAGCATGGTGATTACATTTGAAAAGCAGAATGACACAGGCCTTAAGTAGCTGTGGCACCGGGTGGAGTTTTTGGGTTGTGTTTTGCACGCCACAGGCTTTTCAAAAAAACAAAAAAATATCCACCTTCTTCCCAGCAGCAGCATAAGGAAAGGGAGATGCACTGTGATGTAAGGGAGAGGGGGAACTCCACTTCTGATGGTGGGGTAGGATGGTGGGGTGGCCTTTGACATCGAATGTAAGGGGAGGGGATGCGCTGGACATATAATATTACAGATATAACCGGCCCTTTTGAGGGCAACCATAATGCTGATGCGGACCACGATGAAATTGAGTTTGACACCCCTGGTATAAAGAGATAGGAGAGGTATTGGTAACTGACAAGGGACCATTCAGCGCCCTGAAGCGACGGCGGGTGCCAGAAAGTCACCGCCGATCCAGGACTCATTCATTTTGATGAATGTGAGTCTGTCCACGGAGTCTGTGGACAGACGGGTCCTCTTGTCCGTGACCACCCCACCTGCCGCGCTGAATGTCCGCTCAGATAGTACGCTGGAGGGGGGGCAAGACAATAACTCCAGCGCATACTGAGCGAGCTCGCGGCAGGTGTCCAATCTGGCAACCCAGTACTCCATGGGGTCGTCGGTGCTCATACTGTCAGAAGCACTGACGGACCCCATGTAGTCTGCCACCATGTGGGCCAGCCGCTGGTGGTGATGGCTGCTGCTGCTGCTGCTGCTGCTGGTACTGGGTCGCTCAGTTTGCATGAACATCCTCATCTCACCCATTAGGTCCCCTGCTCGGCTGCTGATGTTGCTGCTGGGTGCAGCCACCTGCTGGGTGAGATGAGGGGGGACAACTGGAGGCCGGGGACTTGCCTGCTCCAAACGGCTGACTAGGCATGCCTGCAGTTCCTCCATCCGGGGCTGCCTCCGTCTGGCTGGGAGGAACTGCTCCAGTTTCCCCTTAAATCTGGGATCTACAAGGGTGGCCAGCCAAAACTCGTCCCTCTCCTTGATGGCTTTAACCCGGGGGTCCCTCCTGAGGCATCTCAGCATGTGGGCAGCCATGGGGAAGAGCACAGCCCGCTGTGACTCCTCATGGCTGCCTGGGTCCATGACGTCCGCTTCCTCGTCATGGAGGCGCTGCTGTTCGCGGTCAGTCATGCCAAACCCCCGGACTATCGGTGCCCCCAACACCGGCTCTCCCTCCTGACCAGGCCCTGACTCCAGGACGCCACCAGTCACCTCCTGATCATCATCATGATCCTCCTCCTCCTCCTCGTCCTGGGCCTGGTCTTGGTGGAGCAGTGTTGCCTCCTCCTGCTCCACCAAGGCACTCTCCCCAGCTCCGAGCAGGCGATCTAGTGCCCTGTCCAGCAGGAACACTATAGGGAGCACGTCGTTGAGGCCGACATGCTCCCTGCTCACCATCTTGGTCGCCTGCTCAAAAGGGGCCAACACATGGCAGACCTGGTGTATCTGCCCCCACTCCAGACTGGTGATGTACGGGAGTGTGTGTTGTGATGGCCCGCCAGTGCCTTGCTCCAGCAGGTACTCCTTCACCGCCCTTCGCTGCTCCCACAACCTCTCCAGCATGTAGAGGCTGGAGTTCCACCGCGTCACACTGTCCACAATCAGCCTGTGAAGGGGCAGGCTGTTGTCCCGCTGCAACTTTGACAGGGACGCGGTAGCGGTTGGGGAGCGCCTGAAGTGGCTGGCAATCCTGCGTACCCTTAGCACTATGTCACTCAACCCGGGATAGGTGCGCAGGAACTTCTGCACCACTAGGTTGAGGACATGTGCCAGACAGGGCACGTGTGTCAGACTGCCAGCCTGGAGGGCGGAGAGGAGGTTGCTGCCATTGTCACAGACAACCAGACCTGCTTGGAGCCTTCGGGGTGTCAGCCACTTCTGGACCTGAGCCTGAAGTGCGCTCAGCACTTCTCGTCCAGTGTGTCTCCGTTCCCCTAAACTAACAAGCTGGAGCACGGCCTGACAGCGCACGTGCCCCACACTTGAATAGCTACGGGGGCGCTTGCTGGGAGGCTCAGCAGCTGCGGAGACAGTGGCTTGAGGGAGACCAGCACTTCTCCCCTGGACACCCCGGGGCGGCACCACAAAATCAGATGCCGCCAATCCCTCCCCGGCGCCTCGGAGGGAAACCCAATGGGCCGTGAAGCTTATGTAGCGCCCCTGCCCATGCCTGCTGGTCCAGCCATCCATTGTCAGATGCACCCTGTTGCTGACAGCATGATCCAGCGACAGGGTTACATTCTGCACAATGTGCTGGTGTAGGGCAGGGACACCAGTCCTGGCAAAGAAATGGCGGCTGGGGACACGCCATTGGGGTTGGGCCTGCTCCAACATCTGCCTGAAGGGGTTGCAGTCCACTATGTTAAAGGGAAGCAGATGTTGGGCAATAACCCTTGCCAGGAGCCCATTGAGGGAACGCACACGTCGGTCTGAAGGGGGGAAGGGAGTGTTGCGTTCAAAGGCGTCAGAAAGAGACGCCTGGCGCCGGACGGCAGTGCGGGACACCGAAGAGGAGGGTGATGATGTGGAGGTCTGGCTGTCGGTAGCAGTACCTCTACTAGAGGGAGCGGGGGGGCATGACCTGCTGGTAGCCGATGAAGCTGTGGCAGGGGCTGCTGTACCCTGCACACTTGTGGTGGTGGCGCTGCTACCACCAGCACGCTTCATCTGGTCATGCTCCTGCCAGTGATTAATCCGCAGGTGCTGGTTGAGTGCCGTGGTACCCACCCGAGCCAAACACTTCCCTCTCTTCACCTTGGCACGACAGAGCTGGCAGATGGCTACTGTCGGGTTATCTGCTACCAAGGTGAAGTAGGCCCAGAGAGGTGACTTCAGCGTCGCCCTCCTGTCAGATGGGGTGACGCTGACTTCCACCTGCTGGGACTCGGTGCGCACAGGTGGAGCTGCCTGCTGCTGCTGCTGCTGCTGCTGCTGCTGCTGACACCTCCTGCTGCCATCACCAGTGGAGACCCTGACGTTGGTCTCCCTGGTGACCTGGCGCACCGTTTCCCCAGGGTGCCTACCTTCCTCGTCGTCACTGATGCTGTGAACCGACGAGGCAGGTGGCACCCATGTTGGGTCACCCTCCTCTTCGCCCCCAGATATGTCAGACCCAGGGCTGACATGTGGTGGTCTGAAGGAGACATCTGACATGGAGCCGCTAGCCTGGCTCCGATGTCCCCTCACAGACGCATGGGTCTGACTAGGTGCTGGTGTTTCCTGCAGAAAACCACCAGCACCACCATGAAGGGAGGTCTCTGGGCTACTGACAGCCAGTACCCCATCCTCCTCCTCCTCCATTAACCCTTCAAAAAGGTCCTGACCATCAGCACATAAATCAATGTCTGCATGATCGAGGGCCTCCCCCAAGATATCCATGTCACTTTCACCATCAAACAGCATGAGGCTGGACTCGCTGGGGCTGGGTACTAAAGGCACCGGTGTACTGATGGTGGTGGTGCTACTTGGTGATGACTGAGTGGCACTGCTGTGCCCCATGTACTCCACCACTGCTGGAGCCTGTGAAGGCAATATCGGGCGGCTGCCCGAAGTAAAAAACTCCCGGATGAGGCGGACTCCCCTTCCACCCGATCCTCTACCAGTAGTAGGGGCGCGAGAGGTACCCCGTGCTGGCAGCGACCCAGCACTGGGAGTAACTCCCCTACCCCTGCTGCCACGACCACGGATGCTGCTCATGCTGATATGGGGGGGTGGGTAAACTTTATTGGGGGGGGGGGTAAATGTGATAATAGAAAAAACAGGCGCGCAGACAAACAACTAGTAGCTATGCCACTAAACAACAATTAAACGAAAGGTAAATTTTTTTAAATTTTTTTTTTTTTTTAAACTAACTAACTGACTGACAGACAACAGACAAAAACTGACTGGGCAACGAATAAGAGCAATAAAGAAACTAATATAGATAGAACAGTGACTCTGCTAACACAGCAGAGCCAGAGATCTGAATAAACTAAAAATAACTTTTTTTTTTTTTTTTTTTTTTATAAAACAGATAACTATCTAACTAAATAAACACACTAAACTAAGCTAGCTAGCTTACAGAGGTGTACAAGTACACTCAAACCTATCTATCTAACACTAAATGAAACTGGAACACAAACACACAAATAGTAGCTTTAAAAAAAGCTGTTTGGTCTCTTCTTGCTTTTAAAAAAGCAGTTTAGAAATATAAGCACTAGCAGCTGCTAATACTCAAATGAACTGAACACTGAACAGGAGCACAGAACTGAAAGGCACTGCAATGCTGATGCAATATAACACAGAGCACAGAAACACTTCTCCCTCTATATCCACCTTGTGAATCTGCAATGAGCACATGCTGGCACTTAGTTTATATAATGGTCGTGAGGCAGCTTCCTATTGGTTGATGTGGAGGTTGCTAACCTCTGACACCTGTGGAAATGGAACTCTGATTGGCTGTGATGTGAATGAAGGGCGGGGAAAAAAATCGCGCGATATTGCTATTGCCGAATATTCGCATTGCGAATATTCGGCAGCATAAAAGGATCACATGCGCTACTCGGCCCAGGGTCCCTCTAATCATACCACCATTGCTTTTACACGTCGATGGAGATCACTAGCATGTGATCTGTGTTAAAAAAAATTTGAGAAAAATCCGAATATTCGACATTGCGAATATTCGGCACAATATTCGAGATATTGCGCGATTTCTCGAATATGCAATATTCGAGCCGAATATTCGCAATTCGAATATTCGTGAGCAACACTACCCATCACATTCCTTTATCAATAGAATTCAAACAAAATACAATCACACAATGTCTTGACCTCAACCCACATTTCTAGACAGGCGTACTGTCTCCGGCGAAGGGTCTTAACACTTGGGCGTCAATACATTCCTTTACTAACATAATTGACATGCTAATTCAATACATCTGAAGAGAACATGTGATCTTGAATACCCAATCTTTAAAGTGTAAACACAGGGCTTTAAACAGTTTTATCACACAATGAAAAGGTCTGTCAGGAGCCGATGCAATTAACACCTTTCAAAAGAATGTGTCCACACATTGAAGAGCCAACAACTTGTGATATCTCAAGACATCCTGCAAACATGAATTATTATTAATGTCCCATCTCATGTAATACATGAATTATGATTTTATTAGCCACCCTATACCCAAAAGGGCACAGGAGTTATTAGTGCCGCTGGCACAGGAGTATCTCTCATCCTTCCAAAGTCTCGGGTCACGGGTCATTCCGTTACAGGGATGTAGCTGTGTTCAGAATTAACCAATCACATTCATTTGAATTTTCATGTTAAATAGGAGTCAGTATACCTGCCATCATTTAAAGGGCCTTTGATTAACCCCAAATAAAGTTCAGCTGTTCTAGTAGGTCTTTCTTGACATTTTCTTAGTCGCATCCTACAGCAAAAGCCATGGTCCGCAGAGCGCTTCCAAAGCATCAGAGGGATCTCATTGGTAAAAGGTATCAGTCAGGAGAAGGATACAAAATATTTTCCAAGGCATTAGATATACCATGGAACACAGTGAAGACAGTAATCTTCAAGTGGAGAAAATATGGCACAACAGTGATATAAGAACTGGATGTTCCTCCAAAATTGATGCAAAGACAAGAAGAAAACTGGTCAGGGAAGCTGCCAAGAGGCCTACAGTCTGGTGTGGTTGACAGCAAGTTTGGTTAGTACAGACTCAACTGGGGTTCTCGGCCATCCTGTACCCCTAATAGACACAGGGTTACTTGCACATAGGAGGGGCCGGAGATGCTAGACAGAGTTTCCAGAGCTCTCTAAGGCAAGTGAGAAATGATAGCCGCTCTAAAAACTGCTAAACCCTTGGCTTTGCTTCCATCCCACTAAACCAAAAGGGTGCTAGCTATGCTCAGGTGCACTGAATAGAAGAAAATCCTGGACTGCCGCACTCCTTAAAACAATGGGCCAGATTCACAGAGCCCTTACTCCGGTCTATCTCGCGTTAGACCGGAGTACTTTCAAATTATGCGCGTCGTTTCATTAGTCTGAATCCTCAAACCATGAAACGACGGCTCCGGGCTTCAATCCGACTGGCTTACGTGTTCGTACGCCTTCGGATCTACGCTGCAATAAATTTGTAGCCGCTGGGTGGAGTTCCCGTCGTTTTCCGCGTCGGGGTGTGCAAATGAGCTTTTTCCGACGATCCACAAAGTTACGAGCGTCATTCGCAATCTCTTACGGCATCTGTAGTCATCTTTTTGTCGCGTAAAGTTATTCCAGCTTTTATCTGGTCTAATATTAGACAGCCCATGTTAAGTATGGCCGTCGTTCCCACGTCGAATTTCAACGTTTGTTTTTATTTTTTATGTAAGTCATCCGGGAATAGGAATGTACGTAAACGACGCTACTCAAACAAAAAATGACGTAACAACGTTATTTCGCACAATGCACGGCGGGAAATTTCTGAACGGAGCATGCGCAGTTCGATCGCCGCGGGGACGCGCCTAATTTAAATGCTTCACGCCCCCCTAATCGCGTATTTCGATTCCGCCGCGAGAAATACACTACGCTGCCGTACCTTACGGGCCAAAATCGACATGAATTTGTCGTAGAGCCAGGTAAAATACAGCGGCGTAGTGCATCTCTGAAGCCGTGTACACACGGCAGAGAACCTCGACGGGCAGAACACATCGTTCTGCCCGTCGAGGTTCTCTCCTGGCCGTCGAAATCGGCGACCCGCCCGTCGGGAATGGCAACCAGCCATTCATCCAGGCGGGCCGTCGAGCAAAAAGAGAGCGTGCTCTCTTTTCGCTCGACAGGATTCCCGACGGGCGGGGCAAGCCAGGAGCGTACACATGTCCGAGGTCCTCGCTGGAATGCAGCTTCCAGCGAGGTTCTCGCTGGTTTCCAGCGAGAACCTAGGTCGTGTGTACGCCGCCTGATACTCTGTGCCAATGTAATTGTATCTGAATCTGGCCCCATGTCTTTATTATACAAATAAAATCCAAAAAAACAACCAAAGCGATGCAGTCAAAGTGAAGTGAACAACAGGAAAAAGGTGGATGACACGTTTCACATCATGTGATTCTTACTCATAGCTCTCTAAGGTAAGCTGGGTTCCACAAGCCCCACTGCCCAAAGTGACTCCCGTCACATACAGTTTATGGGTCACAGTAAAGGGGTTGTAAAGGTTAATTTTTTATTTTCGAAATAGGTTCCTTTAAGCTAGCGCATTGTTGGTTCACTTACCTTTTACTTCAATTTCCCTTCTAAATGTTTTTTTCTTTGCCTGAATTTCTCATTTCCTGTTCCTTCTCTGTAAGCTTGCCCCCATCATCTGAGCTGTTCTGGCTGGGGGTTAGTAAGCGTGCTCGCCCCCTCCCTTGGGGACTACATCCCTGCGGGGAGATGCTGTGAACACCTAAAATATACTTTCCCCCATCCTAAGCAAACCAGGAGTGGTGAAACACATCAGTACAGGTAGGGCCCAAGTTGGAGACATTGCTGTATGCAGTCATTTAGTTGATAACTAATAAATACCGGACTGAGAATGAAGTGTGGCCGATACATTTGTGGTTTTCAGTGCATTTGAAGAGATGTGGAGCTTGGATTTTATTATTCTAAATTCTCATCACATGGAAACAAACTTTACAATCTTGTATGGAAGATTGTACTGTATGCAATGGAAGGCTTCATCTTTAATTGTTTCCAGTACCCCAACCCCCCAGGGCAGCCAATGGGCTGCTTAGATTTCAGCTGTTGGAAAGTGAAGGAAAGCTGATTGGTTGCTGGGGATTATTACATACTCATGCCTATGAAATAAAAGCAGCAGAAAACATTTAAGTAATAAGATCGTCAGCTTTATTATTTCTTGTACATCTTGTGACCCTCAGATCCTGATCCGATAGATTTACGCATTGACGGTTCTGCCCCGTACAAACTGACACAAAGTTTATTAAGAAGAGTGAATGATTTTATTGAGTAAAGTGAGAATGTGGCACCAGAGCCACTACAATACCCCCCGGCAAGGGGCATGATACAATTCCTCCAGTCACATGTGAAGTGCAGAGGGAGCGCAGTATGGCACCATTATAACACAACAGGTAGAAACACAATATTTGTACAATGTTCATTAGCTACAAGGACACCTTGGAGAAGATAATTTATCATACAAATAGGAAAAGAAGTGCAAAGTATTTGTAAAAAAAAAAAAAAAGTTTTGCCTGCAAAGTCTCACGCCCCTCTTATAACTCTGCCTGTGGCCGCAGAGCATCAGCCACTACCCTTCACGTGACTGCAGAGTATCATTCCAGTGCAACAACTCTTAGGGCTCATTCATGTGTGCGGCTATACTGAAAAGCAATTTGTGGTGAATTACTATTCTGAAGGTGTTTGACAGGCAGTAGGGAGGGAATAGGTCTGCTTTTCACACCCTGCTTTAACCTTCAAAATGCCAAATAATTGCATTCATTACAAGCAATTGTGGTGCAGCCCCATTCAGGCAGTACCACCTGCTGAAAGCAACATGTTTATTTTTTGCTGTGGCCGTGGCATGTGTACAGCCCTGAGTGGCTGGGTGCTCTAGTTCATGGGCTCAACCACTCATGTAATTGAGCCCATACTGTGGCTGCAGAGCATCATACTAGCTATGACCCTAATGCCGCGTACACACGGTCGTTTTTTGTGATGAAATAAAACGACGTTTTAAAAAACGTCATTTCTATTGATCGTGTGTGGGCAAAACGTCGTTTTATGTCTTCAAAAAAAAACGACCAAAAAAAAATTCCAACATGCTTGAATTTTTTGTGTCGTTTTTCAAAACGTCGTTTTTTGTTTCACAAAAAGTCACCGTGTGTAGCAAAAACGTCGTTTAAAACGACGTTTTTCAACCCGCGCATGCCCAGAAGCTAGTTATGAAGCGAGCTTCAATGGAAAAGAGTAATGAACGTAACCTCGCTTTTTGTGAAAAAAACGATGGTGTGTATGCAACATCGTCTTTGAAAAGTGACGTTTCAAAAACGTTGTTTTTTACTTCACAGAAAACGTCGTTTTTTTTTCATCACAAAAAATGATCGTGTGTACGCGGCATTACTGTGGCTGCAGAGCATCACCCCCCCCCCATACCTATAGAGCATAATCTTACAGCATTTGATGTAGCTGCAGATCATCACTCTACTGTGTCCTTAGTGTCTGCTAAACATTGCTCTACCACCGAAATTCCCTCATGGTGTAGGTACACTGTATGGTCACTGAAATACTGTTCCACATGTGGCTGCAGGATAGGACTGCGCTGCTGCATTCTTATCTATTTCTAGCATGAGTCTTCACATTGAAGACAGCTGGAAATGCCTACAAAGCATTACAACACTAAGACCAAAGTCTCTGCAGACCATCATCTCCCCATTAAGAAATATACACAGCACTAATGAGCTATTCTACTTTTTATAAAGCAAACTACCTGTGTGAGAAGCATCAAATGAAAGCTACCACTACCCGACTCCTTGTCAGTATACAAAGCATAAAAATGTAATTGTGCTACATAAGCTTAAAAAAAGCTGCATAACCATTGATACAGATAATGTAACACATAAGCATTAAAGGTGTTGTAAAGGTAAAAGTTTTTTTTACCTTAATGCATCCTATGCATTAAAGGTAAAAAAACATCTGACAGCACCGGCCCCCCCAAGCCCCCATTTTACTTACCAGACCGGTCGAAATTCCCGGGCACGTGCTCGTCATCCTCTTCGGTTCCCAGCCTGGCCGTTGATTGGAGCCGTTGATTGATAGCAGCGCAGCCATTGGCTGACGCTGCTGTCAATCACAGCAGATGACGCGGCGCGCCGGGGTCGGGGACGAGTGATACAGTCGGCGTCTATGGCCGCCGCTGTATCACGGGAGCGCGCTCACAAAAGCTTTCCACCATGCGAGCTCGCTCGCATGATGGTAGAAAGC
Organism: Rana kukunoris; assembly: GCA_029574335.1. Lineage (NCBI taxonomy): Eukaryota > Metazoa > Chordata > Amphibia > Anura > Ranidae > Rana > Rana kukunoris. Next base: position 485,700,440 of record CM056051.1, on the reverse strand, counting down.
TTTTGCGAGGAGGAGCCAAGACAGCTGCCCAGGGATCCCAGAAGACAGCGTTCGGGGACACTGTGTGCAAAATGAGCTGCACAGTGGAGGCAAGTATAACATGTTTGTTATTTTTATTTTATTTTTTATTTCTGACTTTAGTGTTCCTTTAAAGTAAAAACTCGAAATAGCAATAAAACATGAATAAATTCAATATAAAAGTGAATATTCGTATAGGAGCAATGAACCAACTGACTGGAATAAAGAAAAAAGAAAAAAAAAAGAAAAAGTGAAAACGTGACACAAAAAAATACAGTTCCAGAACAACTGGACGGAAATCTTGATCCACGCTATTAATTAGTGCTGCAGACACGACACCTCACACGCCCCACCACCCAGTGTACAATAAACCTCTTACCAGAGCAAATAGACTTTTTAAGAGCCTCTTACACGATCAGATTTTCGGATTTTTCACTTTTATGAAATTTTTATGAAATTTTTCACTTTTATGTCGAAAGCGAAGAGGTTACTCACCATATGAAAAATCTCGTACAACAGAATTTAACTTCAGTAGTGACGTAATGTGTTGAACAGTTTATATGTATTCGTGTATTTGAGCATGTGTAGTCTTGCTCTTACGATTTATTTTCGTATGAAATTTGTACTAATTAAATAAAAATTTGGATGTTGAGTTCACGTACAAACAAAAATGTTATTGTCTGCACATTCAGTTTTTGTCCGATGATAAACCAGAATCGGCACCATACTAACGATCCGAAAAATCAGTAACTCGTTAGTCGGACGAAAATCTGACTTCCGATTTTTGTATCGTGTATCTGTCTGGTGCCCTGCTCAGAATCATATGCCTCCACTAGGTTCTGCTACAGTCTCACAATTGTCACATCAATAAACAGCCAGTATAGGATCATGGTAAAAGGAAAAAGCCAAGAAAGCCACATAGTGTAAAACTGCATATATAAAAAAATTATTGTAAAAAGCCTCCAATTATTCACAATATAAAAGAAAGAGACGTGCTCAGGAAGAGCCCATTCACACAGGGGCAACACGACTTCTAGCACGACTTTGGGAGGCAACTTGGACATGACTTCAGTATGAATCGTCAGGCAACTTACAAGGCAACTTCAGGACAGGAGGCTTTCCAGTGGCCAATCAGCTCTGTGGGAGGGGTTTGCCGGAGAAAAGTATGTTATCTTCCTGTACTGTTGCTTCTGTTAAGACAGTGATCCGACTTCTGAGGCGACTTCCATTGATATTAATGGGTACAAGTCGGAGCGACTGCAGTTGTGTGCATTAAGATAGCTCCATTCACTTTCACTGATTTTCTCATGCAGCACGACTTGGGGCGACTTGAAGTCAGATCCAAAGTCGTCCCTGCGTGAATTAGCTCTTAAAAGCCGATCTTGGGCATCAGACCAACAACTTCCTGGTTGTAGAGTGCATGACGACGTCACTGCGTACTCTACAACCAGGAAGTTGTTGGTTTAATTCCCGGGATCGCCTTTTTACTGAGCACGTCCCTTTCTTTTATATTAAGTAATTCAAGGCTTTTTACAAATCAGTTTTTAATATACAGTGGAACCTTGGATTACGAGCATAATCTGTTCCAGGAGAATTCTCGTAATCCAAAGCACTCGCATATCAAAGCGAGTTTCCCCATAGAAGTCAATGGAAACTAAAATAATCTGTTCTGCATAGACTTTAATGGCATGTGGCCAGAGCTGGGGAGACGGGCACTGGGGAGCCTCGGAAATGACCGGGGACAGCTCGGGAACGGATTATTTCTGGGTATTTCTAAAAGGCTCCTATGGGCTCTGCTCCGGCACCCCAGCACCTCAGGCCAAATGCGGTACTGCACACCCTATTAGCTTGAATTCTTTTGCAAGACAACACTCGCAAACAGAGTCAGAATTACAAAAAAAAAAATTGATCGTCTTTCAAAATGTTTATTAACCCCGTTACTCGTAAACCATGGTTCCACTGTGCAAGTCTTGTATATGGACTGTGTCAGATTTGGCATTTTGTTTCTCCACTTTTTGTGTCATTCCAATACAAACAAAATTAATAATCACGAGAATCCCTAAACACTTGTAATTGCAACGATTTTCAGGGCAAAGTGATGCATTATCTGACAGGAATGCAGGGGTGCCAATATTTTTGGCCATGACTATATGCGGTTTTACATTACGTGGCTTTCTTCGTTTTTTCCTTTAAAGTGGATGTAAACCCGATTTTTTTTGTAGAGTATAAGATTTCCTATCATCTGTGCCCAGTCTTGCCACACAGAGTTAATACAGCTCTGAGCAATCCTCTTTTATTGTTCAGTGAAATAAAACAGACTTACAGAGAAAAACCTTAGTCCGTTCCGCCCCCTTGCTGTGAGTGACAGTTTTTTTTACATATCTCATGCACTAGCCTGGAGACAGGGATTATTTTTTAATTCCCACTCCTTTTCTGAAGTCATATGGTTATTTTCTGGATTTTAACTGGATGTTAGTGATCATAGCAGAATTCAGTGTAAGGAATACACAGGAAAAAAAATGCATGTTGACAAGGGGAGTGTAAAGGAGGGCGGGCAGTCTACTGACATCACGACTCCACCCACCGAGCCCCAGACAACAGATCCACCCACAGAATCTGCAGTTTTTCAGTTCTTATAACAGACAGAGGGGAAATATTTGGCAGGTAAGGATACATGCAGGAGGAATCTATATCCTTATAGATCAGCACTATGGCAGTAGTTTAAAGAATCATAGTGGGTTTACATCCACTTGAATGTGATCCTATAATAGCTGTTGATTGATGTGACAACCATGAGGCTGTTGCAGAACCCAGTGGAGGCATACGATTCTGAGCAGGGGACCAGACGGATTACACGAGCGCATTTGACTTTTATATCTTAAAAAGTCCATTTGGTCTGGTAAGAGTTTTATTGTACACCAGGTGTGACGGAGCACGTGACACGTCATTGTGTCTGCAGCCATAATAGCGTGGATCAAGACTTCCATCCAGTAGTATTTTGGACTGTTTATGTTACTACCACACTTTTTTTTTTACTTTTATTCTAGTCACTCTGTTCGTTGCACCTATATGAATATTTAATCAATACATTTTTTATTGCTAATTTCTAGTGTGGCACTTTTCTGTATTACACTTGTAGTACACGAATATAGGCCTGTGATGTGGCTCCCATAAATCAGCTCGTGGAGCTAGTATACAGCACAGGATGTCAAAGACTGGCAGCTTTTATCAAAGGCTTCACACCACGGTGCCTCGATTCTAGATCTAGGCAGATTCGCTTGCGTTTCTTTTTATGAAGCTAGCACTAATATTTTACCAGCCTCTTCTGCAGGCACTTTGCTGCAAGAACCATTGTCACCCCGTCCCCTCAGTGGGTGCTCCTTGTACATCTGCCACTCAGTACAGCTAGACAAAAACATCTACTACTATTTACATACTATACACATATACACAACAGCCGTGCCAGGAGCTCCCGGCACAGAACAGTGCACCATTCAGAATATTAGGGGAAGGTCTGCTGACATTACACAGCTCTAGGCCTTCCCAATACACCAGTTACATATTCAGAGAAATACTTTACTATAGTAATCTGTAGTGACCTTGTGCGGGCAGTTATTGCACTTTAACGTAAACAAAATATATATGTTTTATATATATACTGTATATAGAATACTTCCTGTATATTTTATTATTCTGACCTTCTAAGGAGTAAGCCAAAGGCTACACACCAATGACAATTCCATATGTTCCAATCAAATGCTAAAATGTACCAGTACCATAAGGCTTGGGTAAATGGGTGTCCCTCAAGTCTCATATTTGCTCAGTTCTGTGCACCAGCAGATAAAAGTTCCGTAGGACTTTTATTCTGGATTGATTGGGAATTGGCACATCTGAACACAGGTTAGGAAACACCCTGGCCTACAGCAAGGCCATTGGAAGCTGTGTCACCCACATCTGATGTGCTTGTATGCCTTTTTAGTGTATGTACAGGCACTATATATTCTTTTCATGACCCATCATCAAGCAGCACCAACAGAAATTGAGGGGGAAAAGAAGTCCCAGGAGAACCGCACATCACCCAAAACCATCATGTGAAAAGTGACTCTGCCTCATCCTAGAGACTGTCCATACCCTACCCCTGACATGTTTCACCCCCACCTACATGGCTTAGTCATGGGTAACACATGACTAAGCCCCGTGGGCAGGACCAAAACGGGTTTCCCATGAACAAGCCCCATGGAAGGGTAAAATATGTCAGGGTTGTGGCCTCGATAGAGTCCAGGCTGAGGCTGCTTCCACTCTTTACATGAAGGTTTTGTGTGATGTGCGGCTCCTGGGACTTCTTTTCCTTCCTAATTTCTATGGCGCAGAGAGCTCTTTCCCTGCCTGCACTCCCAGCAGTTGTCAGCATATAAGAACCTACAAGAGCCTAAAGTGGCACCTTTAATTTATTTGTATGGAGCACCAACAGTACTCACGGTATTGGTGGCAAAGCTGGTTGTGCAAGCTCAAACGGAGCTCCTGTTTCTCTATAGCCATTATGGTGATAGGTTTGCCAGAGGTGTAAATTTCCATGGCCTGTGGGCCTTCAACTACTGTGGAATAACACATTTCAGCCAAGGGCTGATAAGGCATCCTTCGATTTTCATCTCCACAGCAGCTGTTGAGCCAAAGCTCATTCCAATGCAATTTTCTATATAACTTTCAGCGAACTCCACCTAAAGCACTTGGTTGAAGAATAATGAGGTAAAGAGAAAATATGAGTCATTTCATTAAATCTGGATTAACATAGTTATGTTCTTTGACATTATTCATATAATGTTAGAGCTGAAGCACTGAAAAGGTGTGTGTGGGTCAAACCAAAGAATTCAATTGCTTATTGGAATTCCTGCCACCTTACGGTGCCACTGTGCAACCAAGGAAGCATAGGTGGACCAAAACAAAGGTGAACAGAAGTCTGTGTTTAATGATTTCTCAGTTCTTCCTGCAAAGACGGTGGGGGACAGATACAGCATTGGATCCATGCTGCACCCACCTCACTCACCCAGGCAGGCTATATTTTTCTGGACTAAAAGACGTTAGCGTGGGTCGTGCTATGGAACATTTTACTTGTTTTCAATAAAGATTTTTTTACTTTTACCTTCTCCAACATCCGTTAATGACATTACAGGCAGGCCCTGCCATCTTAAGTCCAGAAAAAAATTAAATTGTAACTATGGTTAAACATTTTCTCCAAAGAACAAAAAACATCCATCCTCCTAGAACACTAGTTTAAAAAAAAGAAAAAGTAGTATAAAAGCAAAAACACAATGGGAGTAGGAGGGTTATAGTTAACAGGCTAAACATTTTTCTTGTTTGCCAGTGTCCAGTTCCTGCTGAAGCCAGAAGTACAACCCAGTTGTCGTTGATTTCCTTCTAATTCTGTGCCTCTAATGATTGAGAAAGAAATTCTACAGACTGGCTTGGTTTATTTTTTTCATGTTATCTTACTTTTTCACGGTTGTCCATCACCCTTCTCTTTGTATTGTTTTATTTTATTAGATCTCATAATGGATGTCATTTTTATAGCAGTTGTAGGGAGCACAAATGCTAAAGCATTGATTTCTAAAGGGGGCACAGATAACAGTGATCCTTCATTCTCTCGCACAAGTGGTTATATAAAATGTGTCTGCAGTCTATGAATTTCTTCTAACGCATACACCCAGTCTTTAAAAACATCTACGGCAAGTTTGGAGTCTTTGACAATCTCTTGCATCATGCCTGTAGACATCTACTCTCCCTGACTGCATTCTATTATATAACATTCACTGACTAATATGGAGTTGATTTACTAAAACTGGAGCGTGCAAAATCTGTTGCAGCTGTGCATGGTAGCCAATGAGCTTCTTACTTCAGGTTGTTCAATCAGGCGTTGACAAAAATAACCCTGGAAGCTGATTGGGGCTGCACTGCAGGACCCCTACATCACGAGAGATGGCCACCACTAAATAAAATGGTTCGGAGTTCTCTTTACCTCATCACGCTTCACTTTAAATAGTTATTTAGGGGTGGAGATCTTCAAACATCTTGAAATGTGCTTAACAGCAAGAACAAGCAAAAAGAAAAAAAGGCCGCTACCTCCTAAAAAGACGGTAAAGAGGACTTTTCTAAGATTTAAACAGTAGCACAGACATTTGTAACAACAGGACCTGTCACATCTGTAAATCTACAGTGGCATCTTGGACCTTTAAAGAAATGATCATTAAAAAAACCCAATAAAAACAAATACATCTTACTGGTTTAGTTTGCGGACACCGAGGCATTTACAATAAACAAAATCATCATATACAAATATGTACACATAAAAGCAATTTGATCTTTAGTGTCAGAGTTTGGGTAACACTTTAGGTAAATGGTTGATGTAGTGGGCTGGTTTATTGGATAGAGGCATGTCGGTAGGTTTGGCACACCCAGAGCGAGCTAAATAGAGGTACATTAATTCCATGTGCGGAACGCTGATGGTGGAAGTAAGGAAGGTTCAACTGGTGGCTAAGGATCACATCACACATATACTATGCTCCATACTGCTGTTAGGCTTTTGACAGGTTTGTAACACAGACCCAAGAGCTAAAAAGGCACAGGCATAGGTCACCTTCAGTGAAAACTGCTTGCTAGAATCAATAGTTCCAGAGATACATGCAGCCAAATATAGGCAAATCCTTTTTCCTGTAAAAGTCAAGCTTGGCCCAACAACATTTCAAGCCTTCATAATGGTCTGTAATTCCTCGTACACACGCTCGGGATTTCCAACGGGTAAAAAAAAAAAAGAGAGCTGGTTCTCTTTTTTTGCCGGCGGTTTTTGGCTGTTTTCCGGTCAGGAAAACTGCGAGGGAGCATACACACGGCCAGGATTCCCGGCCAAAAGCTCTCATCGCAGTTTTTCCATTGGAAAACCTGGTCGTGTGTACCACTCGTTACTTAAAGTGCTAATAGGTAAGCTTGGATGGTGGAAGGGGTTGGGGCCAATGTATACTGTTGGCTGGCCTCGCACCCAAGTGTACCTGTTATATTGTGCGTTGGACACATGCATTGCGCATGTGTTTTGGGAATACTTAAATTTTTATGGCACATCCATGCAGTTAATGCACGCAACCCTAAAACACATCACATACAGTACATGTGAAAACACTCAATTTTCTATGGAGGGAGATGAAGTCAAAAGCGCTCTATAGTACAAGGACTTAAAGAAAATGCTTGGGAACAAGTACCACAATAATTTTAGTTGCCTATATCTCTAGGACTACTGGTCCTGACGTGGCTATTGCCACCATTATCTTCCCACTTTGCATTATTGACTGTCAATTTCTTAGGTTTGTGATAGGTTAACTTTAATGGTTTCTCTACCACCATCTACGGGGGTGTCTATTGTTGTCTAAATACGGAAGAAAGTTAAAGGCTTGGCAGTCAATTCTTGAGACAGACCGGAAATAAGTCCCGGGGCACATAGGCATTAACTTTTAAACGCCAGACTGAGAATTAGGTACAGCAAGCACTAACAAAGCATTGTACACGCTCCTATCTGCTTTCTGGACCTCCATATGGAAGTACCAAGTACAGATCTGTACTGGGAGAAATACAGAGTCAGACATAATGGCTCTCTCTGGCCTTAATGATTTTACAATCAGCTCCTGATCCCCATACTGAACTCCAGGCTTGAGCCTGTTCATACCCTCTGGTGTGCGATTCCCTGCCATTTATTCTGATTCACACAATTCTTAATATGTAAGCTTGTTGTATGAATTTCAGAAGATGAAGTTGGCAAATGGAAAAAAAAAAAAAATCAGGAACATTTTTCTTTTAGGGCTTATTCAGATTGATGCGTTATAGTTATGGTTTGAAGTGGCAAAGCCGGTGCTACTGCAATGTATGCACTGGGCAGCCTTGTGATAACAATATTTTTGAATAGCACTCTAATGCACAGTTACAGTGGTGGGAAATGCACCAGAACTGTTGTGCACTGCAATGTACATGTGTGCCCCCCTGCTTTTGGAAAATGTACAATTTTCCAAAATACAACTTAATGTAATGTGTTGCATTATTGCAATGCATACTTTAGAGGTCGCTTTAAATAAAACCACGTGGAAAACAGGGAGGCTGCCATTGACAAGCTCTTTAAAAATACTAGATCACTGGCTGCCATGCCAAGGCTCTTTAATACTTTCCATCACTGACCTGAAAAAAAGGGTGTTTTAAATGGGGCTCACTGATAACATTTACATTCCCTCCTTACATTTTTAAAGAGTTCATGTGAATACAGTGTTTACCTCCTAATCTGTAGTGGAAAGTTCAGTTAAAGGCAAAGTCTACCCAAAACTGATTTATTTAAACTTGGTAGATTACAGCTGCCTATATTTCTCTGGGACTCCTGGTGAAGGATCTCTCGGTTATGCCGCGTACACACGATCGGATTTTGCGTCAGAAAATCCTTGGATGTTCTTTCCGACGGAATTCCGCTCAAGTTTGGCTTGCATACACACGGTCACACAAAAGTTCTCTAAACTTTCGACCGTCATGAATGCAGTGACATACAACACTACGATGAGCCGAGTAAATTAAGTTCAATGCTCCCGAGCATGTGTCAGAATTTTGCATGTCGGAATTGCTACAGACGATCAGATTTTCCAATAGGACTTTTTTCCCCGTCTGAAAATTTGAGAACCAGCTCTCAAACTTTTGTTGGCGGAAATTCCAACAGCAAAAGTCCGATGGAGCCTACACACGGTCGGAATTTCCATTCAAAAGCTCACATCGGACTTTTGCTGTTGGAAATTCCGAACGTGTGTACGGGGCATTAGACTTCCTGGGCTGTGTCCTACTGAGGTTTTCAGTAGTAACAATGACACATTCCTGCATTCTAGAATGCTTCTGAATGCCCCTGGAGTGCTAATACTAGGGGAGGACCAGGCTGGGGGTCAGGAAGGCATTTTCCCCTAAGCCAGGTCTAGCAAGATATGTTGGGCTGATGGCCCCAAGTTGACATACTTCACCATTCCGGCATTAATCAAAGTAGGATATGCAGTCAGTGACACACAATGGGCATTACAAAGCTACGTTTTTCAACCTACGACCATAGTGCCTAGCAGTGGTCGCAGATGTCATGTGACCAAATGTGTTGAGCTGCAAAAGGGAGCTGACCTTGGAAAATACATCTGTCTCTACCATGAAATAACTTGGTTGTCACCCAGACCAAAGAGTTCCCAATCCTCCCCTGTCCAATACCCAGATGTGCACTATATGCAAATGTTGTATCTAAATCCAGCACACCCTTCTGCATCCCAAAGTGGAATTCATAGAGAGCCTGCAATTACTATCTTTGGTCAAGTCAAAGTGGAAATCTATCCCAAAACTTTTTTTTTCTAATAAATCTTTGATCGAGTATAGAAGGGTTAGAACAACTGCCATATTACCAAGCAGAAAAAAAAGGTTTTGGCTGGAGTTCCACTTTAATAACAGTCTTGTGTGGCTTTTTTAGTGACTTCTGTCAAACTCTATTATAATGACAGGCTAATTTTACAGGTCTATGATGAGGCATTACCAAGTTTAGAAGAACATTGGAGGGAGTGTGTTTGGGGGTCTAAGGTTTCTTACACAAAGACGCTGGTCTGACACCAGGCATTGGTCTAGCATGCCAATAGTTTTCTTCATTATATCGACACCAATACTGTCCTGTGTACTGACCCGGAAGTCACATTGGTCTGCATTGATCCTGATTCTATACTCTGCATCCCAAAAAATAGAGAGATAGGCAGATGGAATAGGATCCACCTAATACTGAAATAACAGACCTGAAATATTGCAAGTGTTAATGTGTGTGTTAGATTCCAGTTTGCCACTGCTTACCTCCAGTAGACGTGCTGGTTAGTGTTCTGTGGATGTAAAGCTTATAAACAGTGCTGATTCGCTTTTCAGGTTAGTGTTAGATGTGAAAATAAAACACTATACAGGATTTCAAGAATGTCAATACGACCCTTCGGGTCTGTTTTCCAAGCTCCCTTGCAACAGTCGAGCACAGGTTGGCATACTTGTTGATTGGAGTGTCTACTCCTCTGGTCCCCTTTTTGGGGAGATATGGAGCAGTTAAAGCACCCATTACGTACCCTTAGGTTGCTTATTCAGCATGGAACAACCAAGCTCCTGCTGTTTTCAAGGCATCAGTCTTTCTATAGCATCAAAAGGAGATTCCAACATGGATTCCCCCTCGTGAGCTTCAGCCTCCTCTTTCCCCCCCATGTTATTCCTCTTCGGCAGGCTCAGGGGGTGTATCAGAAGTGGCTCCATTGGTTTCTACGCCTTCTTCACTGTCAGAGCTGACAGAACTTCTCATGGGCCTTAGGAAACAGGACTTGTGGGGTGAATGAGAATAAAGCGCATCTTGCAAAGCTCCAAGAGGGCGAGTAAGAAGCTCTTCATCAGAGGAAGGAAGAGAGTCGTCGTCATCCCGTCCTGAAGAGGAGAGGTGCAGTCCATCAAAGGCCATTGGACCAGAATAAGGTTTGTGACCTCGAAGGAGGAGAATCTGTGGAGATTAGAGAGCCATCAAAGACAACATATCATTTTTACATAAGACTTAAGCCTCATTTACACAGGCGTACTACAGCATACAGCCATGCGAAGGCAGTGTTTACCTGCACAGGTGTTGTGTGCATCACTGTGTAGGAGTCCCATTCATGTCAATTGAGGCACGATGGCTGCACAGAGACAACCGTTGCTCCCAATGTGACTCCCAACACATACTGCCTGCGATTGGAGCCATGCACTGGCACAGAGGTCAAACTGGGTAGCAGCAGCTACATCCCAAGTTACATGAATGGGACAGCCTACACGGAGAGTCGCTACGCTGTAGTACACCCAAGTGAACAAGGTCTTAAAATGCATCAGTCAAGATAGGCAATTTTTCAGATCAAGAATACTCAAAGAGTGGGTGCTAACATACATATTTCCAAAAATATGTGGACACCCTCAAAATTATTAAGCTCCGGTGTTTCCAATGAAGTGTACTGTTAATGTTACAGCATAGAAAACAATTCTGGACAACTGTGCTATTCCAATTCTGTGGCAATAATTTGGGATGGGTACTTATCGATTTCAGCCTGACTGTGCAGAAAGCCTGGCCTTTAACCACCCCCTCCCTTCTGCCCAATATATAGACAAATGACGGCGGCGGGGTGGCTCCCTCATTCTGGAATGATGTCATATGATATTGTTCCACTCTCACTGCGATTGTGCACCGGCACGGAGATCGATAGTGTGCAGTGTCCCTAGGACACGGTGCATCCCTGATCTCGGTAAAGAGCAGATGATGCATGTGATTAGCAGTGTCCAATCACAGCTGATCACATGTAAAACAAGCAAATGACGGTATTGGTTTTCCTCTTCTTATACTGACAGCGTGTGAGAAGAGCTAATCAGCAACATTTTCTCACAAAAGAAACCTGCACAGATAATCAGGGCAGCCCCAACAGTGCCCAGCAGTGATGCCAGTCAGTGCCCAGCTGTGATGCCAGTCAGTGCTGCCTTTCAGTGCATCAACGGGGTCCATCAGTGCTGCATATTAGTGCTTCATCAGCGCTCATCAGTGCCGCCTCATCAGCACCTACCAGTGCCGCACATTAGTGCCTCCTCATCAGTAAAGGGGAAAATGTACTTATTTACAAAAACTTATTTTTTTTATCAAAAAAGAAAAACAGTGGTGGTTAAATACCACCAAAAGAAAGCGCGGTCTCAAAATAATGATACAAATTTAATTTGTGTACAGCGTTGCATGGCCACGCATTTGTCATTCAAAGGGCAACAGCGCTGAAAGTTGAAAAATGGCCTGGGCAGGAAGGGGGTTAAAGTGCCCAGTATTGAAGGGCTTAAAGACATGGTTTAGTGAGTATGGTGTGGAGTCACTTGTATGCCCTGCATAGAGCCCTGACCTAAATTCTATTGAACAAGTTTTGGGCTGAATTGGAATGCTGATTGGGAGCCAGGTCTTCTCATCCAATACATACCTGACCTCAAATTGTCTTGACTAAATGGACACAAAATTCCGCACAGACACATTCCAAAATCTCATGGAAAGCCTTCCCAAGAAGAGCTGAGGCTGGTACAGCTGCAACGGTGGGCCATCTGCATATTAATGCCCAATGTTTTTGAATAAGATGTCCAACCAAACTATACAAGTGTGATGGTCAGGGATCCCTGGGCTTTTGGTTCTATAGTATATCTTTGTTAAAGTGGTTGTAAACCCTCACATATACCCAGTGAAATGACTGGCCTTGGGCAATACAGAGATGAGACAAATGCTCCTACATAAGTTTAACCGGTTTATCTACAGCCCTCTTTCCCCTACATTTATTCAAACTGCAGAATTTACACAGGATCTCTCAGCTCAGGGGGTGGAGAGCTGAAATTACATCAGCGAGAAGAGCTCTGAGGGCTGATTGGAGGGAAGGGACTCAGTCCCCTTCACACAGCGCACAGGAACAGAGCTGAGGCTGTCAATCTGCCAGCGATCCCTCCCCTGTCACCTTTTTTCGCTTAGTGTCAGGAAAACTTGTCAAAAGTGATTCATGCTCAAAGCAGAGGAATGAGGTAGCAGACAGAAATTATGCCGCGTACACACGATCACTTTTCTGCATGGAAAAAATATGAATTTTTCCAACTTCATCATTAAAAACAACGTTGCCCACACACCATCGTTTTTCAAAAAAATGACGAGCAAAGCGCGGTGACGTACAACATGTACGACGGCACTCTAAAGGGAAGTTCCATTCAAACTCTGTCTCATAACTTGCTTCTGAGCATGCGCTGGTTTAAAACGTTGTTTTAGCCCACACACGATCATTTTTTACAACCCAAAAAATAGATTTTTAAAAACGACGTTAAAAAATGAAGCATGCTCGAATTTTTTTTTTTAGTTTTTCAGAAGATGAAAAACAATGTGAAGCCCACATATGATCATTTTTAATGACGTTTTTAAAAACTGTTTTTTTTTCATGCCGAAAAGTGATCGTGTGTACACGGCATTACACTTTGTGCTCTAAATTGAGAAAAGTACACACTATACAGGGATATGCTTTGTTCATATTTCATGTCTTAGGTTTATAACCACTTGCTTACTGGGCACATAAACCCCCTTCGCGCCCAGGCGAAATTTCAGCTTCCGGCACTGCGTCACTTTAACTGACATTTACGCGGTCATGCGACGTGGCTCCCAAAAAAAATTGGCGTCCTTTTTTCCCCACAAATAGAGATTTATTTTGGTGGTATTTGATCGCCCGTGCGGTTTTTATTTTTTGCCTTATAAACAAAAAATAGCGACAATTTAAAAATATATATATATTTTTTAGTTGTTGCTATAATAAATATCCCAATTTTTTTAAAAAAAAAAATGTTTTCTCAGTTAAGGCCGATACGTATTCTTCTACGTATTTTTGTAAAAAAAAAATCGCAATAAGCGACTGCTTTGCGTGAAAGTTATAGCACCTACAAAATAGGGGACAGAATTATGATTTTTTTTAATATTAATTTTTTACTAGTAATGGCGGCGATCTGTGATTTTTATTGGGACTGCGACATTACGGCGGACACATCGGACACTTTTGACACATTTTTGGCGCCATTCACATTTATACAGCGACCAGTGCTATAAATATGCACTAATTACTGTATAAATGTGACTGGCATTGAAGGGGTTAACACTAGGGGGTGAGGAAGGGGTTAAATGTGTATCCTGGGTGTGTTCCAACTGTGTGGGGGGAGGGGGGTGACTGGGGGAGGTGACCGATGCTGTGTCCCTATGTACAAGGGACACAGATCGGTCTCCTCTCTCCCTGACAGGACATGGAGCTGTGTGTTTACACACACAGCTCCACGTCCCTGCTCTATCACCGCCGATCGCAAGTACCTGGCGGACACCGCGGCCGCCTGGTACACGCATCAAATCCTCGGCGATGCGACGGCACTGTTTTTCCCCTCTGCGCGCCACCCAGTGGCGCGCGCGGGGAATTACAAAGACATTGACCTCCAAAGATGTGACCCCGGCAGCTCAGGTCCGCGCTGTTGACGACTTTTGTCAATAGCGCAGATCTGTACTGGTTAATATTCAGTGACTTTTCTAGTGCTTTAGCAGTTGCTTTACTGGTTGTAAAGGCACAAGGTTTTTTACCTTCATGCATTCTATGCATGAAGGTAAAAAACCTGTGTGCAGCAGCCCCCCTCCAATACTTACCTGAGCCACCTCTCGATCAAGCAATATCCAAGAGAGTCTTGCCAGAGACTCCCACTCCTGATTGGCTATTGGCAGCAGTGGGAGCCATTCATGAAATGACAGGTACTCGCTCCCAATTCCACTTGGACCGCCCAGGCGATCCAAACGAAAGTTATTCTACTCTCCCCCTCCCTCACTGCAAACTTCTGCAGCGTGACTGGCTTTAAAGCGGAGGTCCAGTCCCCTCCCACGAAAATGTTTAATTCAGCAGCTACAAATGCTACAGCTGCTGACTTTTAATATATGGACACTTACCTGTCCAGGGAGCCTGCAATGTCGGCACCCCAGTCAGCTGTCAGGTGCAGCCGCCACCATTTTTGGCTTCACAACCTGTTCCCTAATGTGCATAGCTTGCTGCGCTAATTGTCCAGGCGGCGGAGAAAGTAGAGGGGGAGCGAACGTCCGAGATCGCAGTCTTCGGAAGTGGGGAATGGTACCTGTCAAAAACAGGTACCCCATCCCCGAAAGGTGCCAAATGTGGCACCAGAAGGGGGGAGGAGATGGATACATGGAAATTCCACTTTAAAAATACCTGCTTTCTTTTCTTGACAAGCACGTTTTTTTTTTTTTTGATGAATGCATTCCAACAAGACCATCTGGCTGAAAGAACTTTGCAATCAGATTTTTGTTGCTTCCCACTGACAATTACAGACGATCTGCTTCTCATACAATGAATAAAGAAACCCACACAGAAGAATATGCCAACTGTTCATCTGCCAAATGCTTCAGTTCCATCCAGTTCCACTCTGGAGGATTCTCAAAGTGCTCACCTCATGCCTCAGCTCATCAATTTGATCCTTCAGTTCTCGGATGTACTGTGACGAGTCGGAGTCATTTAGTTTTCCCTGGATCATCCCCTCTTCTTTCTGGAAGAAAACATCAAGAGAATGTCAGAAATTAGCCTATGTTAGGTGGGAGAAATTAGTGTGACAGAGTGAAAGGGACCCAAAGACAGGAGATAAAATAGAAGATATTGAGGACTGTCACCGTGTGCATAACATGTGGGCAGTCATAAAGGACCTTAAAGTGACTGTAAAATTTAAATAAAAAAAATAACAAACATGTTGTATTTACCTACTCTGTGCAAAAGAATTGCACATAGCAGCCCAGATCATCTTCTTTTCTGACTATATTACCAATGTTTTGGACCAGGGTGGTGCTGTGGACATTTAATACATTTAATACAGAGCCATATAATGATCTAATACAAACGTTGTACAAGCCTGGTGGTTCAGTGGATATGCAGTTGGCTAAGGGATACCAGAGTGTGGTTGGAAATGGACCAGTCACTAGTGGGGTACCACAAGGTATGAGGTCCTGTTGTATTTAATCTATAGGTAAGTGATACAACAAAAAGGTTTGTTGGGTAAGGTATGTCTTTTTGCTGATGACACAAAATGTGTGCAATAGGGATCATGGGCTAGATTCAGTAAGAAGTTACGCGGCGTATCTCTGACCCATCGGCGTATCTTTTTTCTGTATTCAGAAAACAAGATACGCCGGAATTTAGCTAAGATACGAGCGGCGTAAGTCTCTTACGCGGTCATATCTTAGTTGCATATTTACGCTGGCCGCTAGGTGGCGCTTCCGTCGATTTACGCGTCGAATATGCAAATGAGCTAGATACGACGATTCATGAACGTAGTTGCGGCCGGCGTATCTATTTGTGTCGTTTACGCCCGGCGTAAAGTTACCCCTGCTATAGTGAGGCGGAGCCAATGTTAAGTATGGACGTCGGGACAGCGTCTTATTGTACGTCGGTTACGTAAGTCGATTCAGAATGGGGCTAGGCGTAAGTTCCGTTCACGTCGTTTTCATTGACCATTTGCGACGTGATTTGGAGAATGCTCACTGGGATACGTTCACGGCCGGCGCATGCGCAGTACGTTCAGCGCGTCATTTACGTGGGGTCAGTGTTAATTTAAATACAACACGCCCCCCTACCTGCCCTATTTGAATTACGCGGGGAATTACGCCAGCCCATTTACGCTACGCCGCCGCAACTTACGGAGCAAGTGCTTTGTGAATACAGCACTTGCCTGTAAAAGTTCCGGAGGCGTAGTGTAAATAGGATACGCTACGCCAGCAGAAAGATACGCTCTCCATCCTGAATCTAGCCCCATATCTCTGGAGGGGTCTGTAACATGGAACATGATTTGGCATTGCTGGAAGATTGGTCAAAGCAGTGGAAACTGCAGTTCAATGATTCCAAATGTAAAATAATACACATAGGAAAAAATAATCCCCTGAGAAAGTACGACATTGGGGGTACAGGGTTAGCCAGCGCTACAGAGGAAAAAGATTTGGGGTACTTATTTCAGATGATTGCAAAATGAGCAAAGAGTGTTAACAGGCAGTGGAGAAAGTGAATAGAATTCTAAGATGCATCACTACAGGGATCACCAGAAGGAGGTTCTGATTCCCAGTGGCGTAGCGTGGGGGGTGCCAGGGGGGCCACCACCCAGGGTGAAAAATTTAGAGGGGCGCTGTCACAAGTGTGGAGAGGAGGGAGCACCAACAACAGATGGAACATATTCACAATGTCACCACTCCAGGCTTTACCAGTCATTATCAAGCACGCTCTCCTCTTCCTACAGCCACAGCTGTCTCACACAGTGGATCATGTACCCAGATTGGAGCTAACTGAAAATAGGTAAGTCCATGGGTCAGGGAGGCGCAAATTACTTGCCTCACCCCAGGCACTGACAACCCACGCTACGCCACTGCCGATTCCTCTATGTAGATCTTTAGTGAGACCTCATTTAGAATACGTTGTCCAGTTCTGGAGTCCTCACTTACAGAAAGATATTGATAAGATAGGACGAGTCCAGAGATGGGAAACAAAAATGGTGAAAGGTCTGGGGGATAAAACATATCCAGAGTGATATATATGTACAGTCTGGAGGAAAGAAGGGAAAGGGGAGACCCCACTGAAACCCTTTAAACACATCAAGAGGGTGAATAATGTTCAGGAGGGCATTTTTTTAAATATGAAACCAAAATCAATAACACAGAGACATGGCCTAACTGGAAGGACGTTCAAAACGAATCTTAGAAATTATTATTTTACTGAAAAAGAGTAGTTCATTCTTGGAATAAACTACCAATAGAGGTAGTGAGACAGTCAACAGTAAATGGCTTCAAACATGCTTGGGACAAAAAGAGATCTATACTTTAGACAATAACGTTAACAAAAAAAAAAATGGGCACACTCTATGAACTACTTGGTCTGTTTCTGCTGTCACTTTTCTACGTTTCTTCTGGGTTCCCTCGCTCCTGGCTTTTTCTCTTCTTGGTGTGCCACCATAGGAAGCCGCTTTCTATTGTGGCACACCTGCAGGCGCGATCCCGAGCTGGGCTGCATGAGTCAATAGACACAGAGATGACAGCTTGGCTCTACCCAGTTTCCTCATCACAGGAGTTGACCGACAGCAGTGGGAGTCGTGATGGCTGCCGAGACCTGACGATTTTTCCAGAGGACAGGCAGAACAGTATTCTGCTTATGTAAACAAGGCAGATTGCCATTCTGTGAGGGAGGAAAATTAAGATCTTGTGTTTCTGCCAAGAAACACGGATCTCCGTTTTCCTCCTGTCACAACATTCCCCCGCTGTTAGAAAGCACTCCCTAGATGCACACCTAACCCTTTGATCGCCCCCGATTGTTGACTGTCAGTGTCATCTATACAGTGACAGTGCATTTTTTAAGCACCGATTGCTGAATTGGTGTCACTGGTCCCCAAAAAGTGTCACTTGGCATTACTAGTAAACTTTTGCGCAAAATCAATATACGCTTATTGGAATTTTATTTTACCAAAAACATGTAGCAGAATACATATTGACCTAAACTGATGAAGAAATTCGATTTTTTACATTTCTTTTGGGTGCATTTTATAGCAGAAAGCAAAAAGTTTATTTTTTTTCAAAATTGTTGGTCTTTTTTTGTATATAGTGCAAAAAAACAAACAAAAAAAACCACAGAGGTGATCAAATACCACCAAAAGAAAGCTATTTGTGGGGGAAAAAAAAGGACATCCATTTTATTTGGGTACAGCGTCGCACGACCGCGCAATTGTCAGTTAGAGCAATGCAGTGCCGTATTGCAAAAAATGGCCTGGTCAGGAATGGGGTAAAACTTTCCAGGGCTGAAATGGTTGAATAGCAACTCCATTTTTGTTGAGATAAAAAAGAAACCCTCTGGGTGATCAATGTGTATTGCACAGATTTTTAACAAATTTTGTTGCAAAGTCCTGAAGAAAAAGCTGGTGTCTGCAGATTGAATCTGAAAGAGTGACTTTTTCATTATTATTCAGCTGATGCACTTGCAGTGTTTTAACCACTTGAGATCCCACCTATTGTATAAAGACGGCCACAAGGTGGCTTTCAATTGCCAGGAGGACGTCCTCGGCTCCTCCGGCCACTGGGGGGCAGGGGAACGCACCCCCGACGCATCACTGAGATGCCGATGCGCGTACCTGTCGGCCGCGATGTCCGCCAGGCACCCGCGATCGGCGGTTAAACAGACAAGGACGTGGATCTCTGTGTGTAAACACAATCCACGTCCTGTCAGGGAGAGAGGAGACCGATGCTGTGTCCCTTGTACATAGAGACACAGATCGGTCACCTCCCCCAGTCAGTCCCCTTCCCCCACAGTTAGAAACACTATGCAGGGCACACATTTAACCCCTTCCTCGCCTCCTAGTGTTAACCCCTTTCCTGCCAGTCACATTTATACAGTAATTAGTGCATATTTATAGCACTGATTGCTGTATAAATGTGAATGGTCCAGAGAATTTGTCAAAAGTGTACGATGTGCAGATCGCCGCCATTACTAGTAAAAAGATTAAATAAAAAAGAAAATAATAATTCTGTCCCCTATTTTGTAGGCGCTATAACTTTTGTGCAAACCAGTCGCTTATTGCGATTTTTTTATTTTTTTATTACCAAAACAATGTAGAAGAATACGTATCGGTCTAAACTGAGGGAAAAAAATGTTATATATATTTTTGGGGGATATTCATTATAGCAAAAAGTAAAAAATATTGTTGTTTTTTTTTAGGGCTGTTACTGATCAAAATTTTTGTGTTCGATTAATCGTTTTTAATTTTAATCGATTAATCGACTAATTTCGATTAATTATAACACACATACAGATCCAACTACTTTTAGCTGATCTCCTTGCAGGCTGATTCCCAGTGCAGCGACCAACCACTGGAAAAATGGATAGCAGGATACAAAAAACACACAAAGGCAGCGCTCGATGGGAATAGCATTAAAACTTTTATAATCTTCAAGTAGGTAACAAAATAAATATTGCACTGGAGATAAAATCGATGTAGCTACATAAACTGTAAAAATGGTGCAAGTAATACCAAATGGTACCAAAAGCAGCCATAAAAATATGTAGCCAAGTATGATACTGGTATAAAAATGTGTACAACGATACCACTGCTGAATCGAGATTAGTAGAGGTTAACATCAGTCCGTCGGCATGTAGATGTCCCATGAAGGGAACTATCACAACCCCCAGTGGATGGCTGTAGAATCCCAGGTTGATAAAAGGAAGAGATAGATGGAAGTGTAACAGCCCTTGCGTGTGGCAGATAGTAAGGTCCGCCACCATGCAGATATGAAGGCACAGCTAAGGAGCCCTTCAGATGGACACGGCAAGCCCTGCCGGTGTCCGTGACGTTACCAGATCTCCGACGGAACTCCCTGGAGGCCCAGAAGCCGGCGGAGAGGTGAGTACCAATCCAAAAAAAATTAATCGATCAAAAATATTTTGATCGATCAAGGAAATTAAAGATTAATCGATTAATTAAAAGTTAATTTGCACAGCCCTATTTTTTTTAAAATCGTCACTCTTTTTTTTGTTTATAGCGCAAAAAAATAAAAACTGCAGAGGTGATCAAATACCACCAAAAGAAAGCTCTATTTGTGGGGAAAAAAGGTCGTAAATTGTGTTTGGGAGCCACGTCGCACGACCGCGTAATTGTCATTTTAATCGACGCAGTGCCGGAAGCTGAAGTTTCGCCTGGGCAGGAGGGGGGATATGTGCCCAGTAAGCAAGTGGTTAATGAGAAAAGTTACAAGGTGTGCATTCCCCTTAGAGGTAATAAGCCCTTTAATAAGCCCTTTGGCTGTATTTCACCAAAAATGACATCTTTGTTGCAGATTTTGTTAAACTCCGACCTGGATCTTAGGCTCCGTTCCCGTTCTTTCTGTGATTTGAAATGAAGGAAAATCACGGGATGCCCATGCTCGATAATGTCAATGGAACCCCAATCATGGCGCGATCTTACCACGATTGTTTTCCGACGAATGGCATCAAAATCGCATTGCAATCGGTGTGCCATTGGAACTGATGGGGAAATCGCACGTGCGTCCCGCGATTTGCTGCCATTTAGGATCGTGGCGATTCCATCCACGATTTGGAACACCATATGTGAACGGAGCCGTTTTGGGAAAATCCGTAAACCAATCACACTAGCAGGAAATTACAATATGGACTGTTTAGCAATAGTATATGCTATTTTCTTCGTCACCCCCCCCCCCCCCACGAAAGTGTAGTTACCCTTTAAGGAATGATCATTCTGCACTTACAGCAAAAGACTAAAAGATAGGGAGGTGGTGGGAAGCAGAGCAGAAGCAGCAGTGCCAGAACACAATCACTGCTTTCCAACAAATGCCTACTGAAGGATCTGTGAAGATTCAGAATTTTGGGGAATTTATTTTAACCACTTAAGCCCCGGAACAATATGCTGCTAAATGCCCAAAGGTGTTTTTACAATTCGGCACTGCTTCGCTTTAACAGACAATTGCGCGGTCGTGCGACGTGGCTCCCAAACAAAATTTGCGTCCTTTTATTCCCACAAATAGAGCTTTCTTTTGATGGTATTTGATTGCCTCTGCGATTTTAATTTCTTGGGATATAAAAACGGAAATTATATTTTCTACTTTTTGTTATAAGAAAAATCGAATAAACTAAATTTTAGTCAAACGTTTAGGCCAAAATTTATTCAGCCACATGTCTTTAGTAAAAAAATAAATAAATCGCAATATAAAAAAAAAAAACTAGCTACCTAGCGGCAAAGGTGACACTAATACAGCGATCAGAAAACCGATCGCTTAGTGACACTGGTAAATATATGCTCACTGCTATTAGTGACACTGTGACAGGGGGCTGGGGGGGGGGGGTGATCTTAAGGGGTTAAATGTGCCTATGTGTATGGTGTCAGTGTAGTGTTGGTGCGACTTACTATGTGATGTCTTCTCTTTTCTCGCCGGATCGAAAATACCGCCGATAGGAGAGGTGGTATCACTTCCCCTGCCTGTGTTTACATTACACAGGCAGAGGGCGGGCAGAGCGGGGGGAAGTGGATTCGCTGGGAGCGATCGCGAGGGGGCGGACAGAAACGAACAGCCGCCCCCTCATCCCGGATCGCTTCCAGAGGCTAAATGACCGCCGCATGCAGTGCGGGGAAGGCAGGGACGTAGCAGTATGCCCATCTGCCTGTACGTGCCATTCTGTGGACGTACATATACATGCGGCGGGCGTTAAGTGGTTAAGAATATTTTTTTTTTAAAAAGACCCGATTCTCGTGTTGTGTTGAGAACATGTGGTGCGCCTTGCTTCCTTTTTCAAATGTTAAAAAAAAAAAAAAAAAAAAAAAACACACAGCACCAACACTAGCTCTAGAGAGCTTTACCAACAAAGATTGTATATTGATGGTACGGAGCTTTGACTGAACAATCAAATGGCTGAATCATTGGTGGATGACAGATATTTATCTTGGCTCTATGATCTGTTGGAAATGGGTGGAAATCGTCAGATCTAGTGACCACTTCTAGAAACGTCTCACCTGAATCTCCAGTTCAGCTATCCTCTGACGCATCTCAGCCACGGCGGCCATGCTGTCTGCTTCTCTCAGCCGTACCGCCATCACCTCTTCTTTATTCTAATAGGAAAGACACAAAGTAACTCAAAATGATCTGCTTTTCCACCTTTCAGACAAACCAGACTGCGCAAGGCTGAGCATATAAAGAGCCCTGCCATCAAATACATATTTTTTTTTAAATGGCGCAGCCAGTATGCAATTCTGGTACATCCCCCCTTGCATCCTTATTGGCCCTTTACTGTGATAGGTAGCCTCACTGTTCAATAGGAATGCAAAAAAGCAGTAAGGGGCGGGCAAGCTTCTGCATGATCAATACAGTAACTGCAGAAGCTTTGACTACCAAGATGACCGGGCTTTAGCAGTGACAGATTTGGAAGGTTGTTGCAGTTACACGCACCTCTTGCTGCCCGCAATTTATACCCACGGCGGTTTTTATTTTTATTTCATATTCTCTTTAAAGTGGAGGTCCGCCAAAACGTTTTTTTTTTAAAGTTAGCAAATACAAATACTGCAGCTGCTGACTTTTAAAATAAGTACACTTACCTGTCCAGGGCGCCCGAGATGTTGGCACCCCAAGCCGATCTATCGCTCGGCTCTCGGGTGCTGCCGCCATGTTCAGTAAGGCAATCAGGACCTGAAGCCTTTTGGCTTTAACGTCCTGGTTCGCTACTAGGCACGCGTAACTCGCACTACACTATCCCATTGGTCCCCGACATCTTCTGGGACATGTGCATCTTCCAGAAGACAGCGGGGGTGGCGGAGAAGTGGCTTAGATACCCACAGGTGGCTCGGGTATCTATGCCAGGAAGTGGGAGAAAAGTACCTGTATTCAGGGCCGTCTTAATAGCATCATGGAAAAGTAATGCTCTGGGGCCCCTACAATGATGACAGTGCAGGTAAACAGACATCAAGTAGGTAGGAGGACTGCCTCCCCTTTGTATCTATCACTCTCCGTGCTATCATGGGGCCCCCCCAATTTCGGGGCAGCGTGGGCTCAATGACCAGCTGCTTTGGGCAAAGTGCAGTAGAAGTGGACTAGAAATCCCACAACATTTCACCATTTAAAGTGGATGTCTCTCTGAAAAAAAATATTAAAAGCCAGCAGCTACAAATACTGCAGCTGCTGACTTTTAATATTAGGACACTTACCTGTCCTGGATTCCAGCTCCGTCCGCAGCAGAGGACGAGCGATCACTGCTCCCCCCGCCATCCACGGTGAGGGAACCAGGAAGTGAAGCGCGTCGGCTTCACTGCCCGGTTCCCTACGGCGCATGCGCGAGTCGTGCTGCACCCGCCGATTGGCTCCCGCTATGTGCTGGGAGCCGAGTGTTCCCAGCACACAACGGGGGGGGGCGACATGCCCGCATTCTGCCCGAGAATGCTGGCCCGGAAGTGGGTGAAAATACCTGTCTTTAGACAGGTATCTGCACCCCCCTCCCCCCTGAACGGTGTCAAATGTGACACCGGAGGGGGGGGGGGGTTCCGATCAGCGTAGTTCCACTTTAGGGTGGAGCTCTGCTTTAAACATATTTCAGTATATAAATGGTAATGAATGCATACTATGAGATTTTATGAAAACTCCAGGCAACCCTTGAACACGGGACTGGACTACACATATATGAACTGCTAACATGCCCAATGGTTTTTAAGTCTGTTTAATTCCTAAAATTCACACACTTCACATACTGCCCAGCAAAGCAGACAAGTCCATTTCCTAGTCCGCTTCATGTGTCACCTGCCTGCAGCAAAGTGATGTCACTCATTAATTGTCCAATGAGAATGCAGCTGCAATAATGAAACGGGAAGCAGAAAAATTCTCTGCTAGTTTTAACAGTTTACCCTGTAACTATTTTCAAATCCCAAACTGAAACCCTCTTCACTAAGAAAAAAAAAAAAAAAATGCCTCGTACACACGACTGTTTTTCATGGCAGGAAAAAAAACGTTTTTCCCGACAGGATTCCTCTCAAGCCTGCCTTGCACATGTTCAGGCCAAATACCGCCCGTCCAAAGTGTGATGACATACACCACGTACGTTGGGACTATAAAGGGAAAGTTCCATTGAAATGGCACCACCCTTTGGGCTGCTTTTAAACCTTGCGTTAGTAAAAGTTTTGTGCTTTTCAGTCCGTTACAGCGTGATGAATGTGCCATCTCCATTCCGAACGCTAGTTTTACCAGAACGAGTGCTCCCGTCTCATAATTGATTCTGAGCATTCCCGTTTTTTTTTCCCCACGGGGAAACCATACACACAACCGGTTTTCCTGACGGAAAAAAGTTCGCCGGGAATCACGGTGGGAAAAAAGAAAACGTGTTCTCTTTTTTTTTGCAGTTTTCTCGTTGGGGAAACTGCGATGGAGCATACACACGGACGGTTTTCCTGGCTAAAAGCTGTCATGGCAGTTATCCAGACAGGAAAACTGGTCGTGTGTACGAGGCATTGCTGCTTCTCCTGCCAGCATTGCCAATATCTGCTGTTTTAGGAGCAGGTAATGGCAAAAAAAATCTTTTGCCTCTTGCACTTCTATGTGTGTCCGATGCATGGTACCCTTCTTCATTTGGTCCTACATCACTGCGTTTGGAGGATGGAAACAGTGCCCACTGAGGACCTGTTCATCCGACACAGTCATTCGGAGTGTGGGATGCAAAACATTTTTCTTCAGCCAGTGTAGCTCCCGAGGACATATTAGCAGTGGGTTGGGTAGATACAAGTCCTTTTCTCTGCAGACATGGCTTTGGCTTGTGATTTGAAAACAGCAACATGGTCTTTTTAATGAGTACTGCATACATTTCTATGCACCCGAGTTCCGGTTATATTGTGCCTCACCTTACACTCCGTCACTGCATGTCTCCTCTTATCTTCATTTATTTTGGTCTGCAGGGTCTTGTTCTGTGATGCCTCGCTTTGTAACCGCTCTCTGAGCTCCTTACACTCCTTCTCCAGCCGGGATAGCTGTTTCTCATGCATCACCTCCTGAAAAGGACACAGACTGTCAGCCAATAGAATCGCTCCATCAGACCCAAACTCAAAAACTGCTTCACACTAGTTACATCAGTGGGAAGGATTTCATCCTTACAGAGTTCAGGCAGAATAAACACTATAAAACAGGTTGCTTATCTTTCATCCTTATGGAATTTTTACAAGGAATTTGGAAATTTTACTAGTTCTGAAGCTTGCTGCGTGTTGGAGAAATGATGCTACAAAGGTCATCGCAGTACCTCTGGTAACAACCAGTCCGCGTTAGCATGACTTATTTTAGGAAAGAAGAATTCCATGCATGATATGTTTTTACATAGTTCTATAGGTACAGGGTGGACCAGTGTATCTCTGTATATAACATACGTAGCCGATGCCTCTGGGAGCTGGAAATCGCTGAAGGAGACATTGCTACTTCAGTGATCTCCACATTCTTCCGGGTCCTGTGCAGAGCGGATTTCCTGCTGCATCACCTGGACA
The DNA here is from genome assembly GCA_029574335.1 of Rana kukunoris. Classification (NCBI taxonomy): domain Eukaryota; kingdom Metazoa; phylum Chordata; class Amphibia; order Anura; family Ranidae; genus Rana; species Rana kukunoris. Next base: position 485,674,778 of record CM056051.1, on the reverse strand, counting down.
TCATTCTAAGAATGTTTGCACCTCCTTAATAATTGCAAAGCGTTCTCTAATTGGACAAGGTGGAGAGGCGGGGCAGTGACATCACACATTCTCCACCATTTCCTACCACAGAACGCTTTGCATTCATTCAGAGGATGCAAAACATTTTCTGAATGGCGCCTGTGCCGATTGGTCGACCTCCTGTATTCACAATGCATCAGGAGGGCCAATCAGCAGGGGACCCAGAAGCAAGTAGAGTTGTCTACTTCAGCGCTGTCAAGCCTCAAGGGGGATTGGTCAGGTATGGTATATATTAGGGTTGTCCCGATACCACTTTTTTAGGACCGAGTACAAGTACCGATACTTTTTTTCAAGTAGTCGCCGATACCGAATACCGATACTTTTTTTAAATGTGTCCCCAAATGCAGCCATGTCCCCCCACATATGCAACCATGTCCCTCCAGCCATGTCCCCCACATATGCAGCCATGTCCCCCCAGCCATGTCCCCCACGCCATGTCCCTCCAGCCATGTCCCCCACATATGCAGCCATGTCCCCCACGCCATGTCCCTCCAGCCATGTCCCCCACATATGCAGCCATGTCCCTCCAGCCATGTCCCCCATACCTAGCAGCTGCCCGGGGAACATCACAGCTTTCATTTGAAAGCTGTAGTGTTCCCGCGCGTATAGACACTCCCCCTTACTCAGGATTGGATAGCTCACGATCACCCATCCAATCCCGAGCAAGGGGGAGTGTCTATACGCGCGGGAACACTACAGCTATTCAAATGAAAGCTGTGATGTTCCCGCACGCTTTAACCATGCGGCGTGTGCGGCGGCTTTCATTGCGGCGAGACAAGTATTCTATTTAGGTATCGGGGGTATTTGCGGGAGTACAAGTACTCCCGCAAATACTCGGTATCAGTCCCGATACCGATACCGGTATCGGTATCGGGACAACCCTAGTATATATAGTTATTTGTTACACTGGTCCAATGCAACTATGTGAAATATACCATACCTGGAACTCATCTGTAGCATTTATGCCTAGCCCAGCGGTCCCCAACCTTTTTGGAACCAGGGTCCGGTTTCATGGAAGCCAGGGACCCGGAGAGGGGTTGGTTGATGAGTTGGGGATAGGATATTCACGGAACCCGTCCTCAGCCCACAACCCCCCGTTACAGTACAATCTCCCTTTTATATCAGTGTCCTCATTCCCTTTTACACTGCAGTCCCCTTCACAGTAATGTAACGTGGGACTGCTCTGTAAAGGGGGCACTATGATGATTACAGTGTCTCTTTACAGCGCAGTCGCCTTTATATTACAGTGCCCCTAGCAATCACAGCCTCCTCCCCCTTTCCTCTCTAACATCACACATTGCTAATCTTTGCCTTTCCTGCACGGGACTCCTACCTTTGGCAGGGCAGTGGCTGTGATCAGTCTGTGTCCTCCATTCACCCTGCCCTGCTAAAAGGATGACATCATCGGCCGGGCGGGCGGAGGAGCCAGGAAAGGACACACAGGAATGGCCGCACAGTAGGAGGTGAGCAGCGACCGGGGTTTGTGACAGCCCTGTGTGGACCACGGTCGCCACTCAACTCCTGCTGTGTAGACCATATATCAACAGGCCGCAGATCGGCACCAGTCTGCGGCCTGGGGTATGGGGACCCCTGGCCTAGCCCATAGCTCCACTATGGAAGTTAGAGCTTTAAACTGCACAACAGCTTTTAGTTACTTTTCAAACAGACGGTCATATGCAAATTTGTATGTCATTTCTCAGTACATTCAATGACTTGATGAATGTCATTTGAAAGTAATTCAAAATTTAGTTTGCTTTTAAAATACGATTTTGGAACAAACAGACTTTCCCAAACGAAAGCCTCCCTTACTGTTGGAAATTAGTTTGTTAATTCAAACGGCCAGAGAGCATGAACCCGGAAGGAAGACCGGATGAAGATAGAAGTGCCGACATCGGTGACCGAGCACCGCCAGAGGATGTAGTTTTAGGGCGAGTCTGCCATAATGTGCTAGTAGGCGGTGCATACTGGCACATTAAGGCTTAGACCACCCCTTTTTCTCTAGAACTTTGCTACCGCTTTAAAATCGAACCTTCTCTGGGCCCTTTCAATCCAGACACCAATCCAGTTGACTTATTTTTTTGCTGGAGATCTGGGACCCATTACTGCGCCTTTTTATCCAAAGCCAGATCTATAAAGATGTGCTTTGATGAATTTGGTGTGGAGAAACTCAAGTGTCCTGCAGAGAGCCCTGACCTCAACCCCACTGAACACCTTTGGGGTGAATTGAAGTTCTTTTTGTGAACCAAGGCCTTCTCATCTAACAAGTAGCTGATCCCAGAAATCTTTGCCAATTCATTTTTTTGCCAAATAGCCACACTTTACAGATACACTAAAAAAAATTGGGCGCAACTCTATAATAATTGTTGTTGGAATGGAACGTCCAACAAGCTCATATAAGTGTTGGCAGGGGTCCAAAAACCTACAAACTTCTGCCTATATAGTTTAGATTATATGTAAGCAACCGGTTTTATCATTACCACTTATACACCGTTATCCAAGTGGTAGATCGTTTTTAAACCTGCATGCTTATGTAAACAAAGTTCATGTATTGTAATTTGGCTCCAATGATTTTACTTAGCAGCAGCTTATTACAAAATCAATCCCATTTGACTTGTCCATGTAATTCTGTCTGAACCCTGAATGAATGAAATATACTACACATAGTTCAATACAGCAGACGACCACTGACGGGAAGTGCGAGGTCACCTGACTTTCCAGAATGAGTACCCTCTGGCGAAGTTCGCGGGTTTCGCTCTGAGCCTGGACTTCTCGTAACCGAGAAGACATGACTTCATCCTGCAGGTCTCCAGTGGCGCTCTTACGAGGCGAGTCTTTCCAAATGCCACCTCCCCGTGAAGAAAGGGCCTACATAAAGAAGGGAAAGAGATTAAAATAGATAAAAGAATGAATAAAGAATGTTTCCATTCCAGGTTCCTTGCAACCAAGGAGTCTCTTGAAACTTGTATTGACTTTTTCCTTCAGCAGAGAACATTTTATTTTGTGAATGGATATCTTAACGAATTGCCAACATAGATAGCCAACTATAAAACAGTAGAGCAAGTAAAATTATGCTACGAAAAGTGTTGTAGCAAAACACACACATTCTTTAACCACTTAAGGACCTTGGCTGTTTTTCAGATTTGGCGTTTACAAGATTAAAACCGTTTATTTTGCTAGAAAATTCCTCAAACCCCCCAAACATTACATATATATATATATATATATATATATATATATATATATATATATATATATATATATATATATATATATATATATACATACACACACACAGTATATATATATATATATATATATATATATATATATATATATATATATATATATATATATATATATATATATATATATATATATATATATATATATTATTTTTTTTTTCTAACACCCTAGAGAATAAAAATGTGGTCGTTGCAATACTTTTTGTCACACCGTATTTGCGCAGCGGTCTTACAAGCGCACTTTTTTTTGAAAAAAAATCACTTTTTTTAATTAAAAAATAAAACAGTAAAGTTAGTACAATTTTTTTATATATTGTGAAAGATAATGTTACGCCGAGTAAAATGATACCCAACATACCACGCTTCAAAATTGCGCCCGCTCGTGGAATGGCTTTTACCCACAAAAATCTCCATAGGCGACGTTTAAAAAATTCTATAGGTTGCATTTTTGGAGCTACAGAGGAGGTCTGAGGCTAGAATTATTGCTGTCGCTCCAACGATCGCTATTCACTCGTGTGGTTTGAACACCGGTTTCATATGCGGGCGCTACTCACGTATGCGTTCGCTTCTACGCCGCCGATATCACGGCGAATCCACCGCAGAGAACACCGTGATCGTTTACAGGACCGCTCACTGAAAATATTAATATCTCGGTTGTGGCAGCACCTGCTGCCGTTACTGAGATATCCATCTTTAAAAACAGGACGTATATATATACATGAGCGGGTCCTTAAGTGGTTAAGAGACAACTTACAGGTAAATCAAACATCTGTGGGCTGGTAAAAAAAACACCATAATTAAAGTGATTGTAAAGTCAGACTTATTTTTTTCCCCTGTAACTGCATTCTATGCATGAAGATAAAAAGTCTTCAGTGTGCAGCAGCCTCCCTCAGGCCCCCTAATACTTAAATAAGTGAAAGAATTGAGCTAGCAACTCTGTAGTCCATTTTAATGGTTGGTTAGAAAAAGTGACAAGAAAATCAGCTGACGCGTTTCGGCAACAGCCTTATTTGTAGTTCGGCTGTTGCTGAAACGTGTCAGCCAATTTGCTTGTCACTTTTTTTAACCATTAAAAATGCTATATGGACTACAGTGTTTCCGGCTCAATCCCCTTACTTGTTTCTGCTGTAATAAGGACACACTGAGCCTGAGCACCTGAAAGAGGATCTTGCAAATTGGACTGGGAGTTCCCTGTTGTATGTGCTGTCCCCAATACTTACCTGAGCCCCATCTCTAACCAGCGATGTTCACAAGTGCCTTGTCAGTCCGGGAATCTCCCTCTTGATTGGCTGAGACACAGCAGTGGCGCTATTGGCTCCCTTACGGTCAAACTCAGTCAATCAGGAGTGAGAGGAGGTGGGGCCAAACTGCAGCGCTGTGTCTAAATGAATACACAGAGCTGCAGCTCGGCTCAGGTGCCCCCATAGCAAGCTGCTTGCTGTAGGGGCACTCAACAGGAGGGAGGGGCCCAAGAGCTCCAGCCAGGGACCAGAGAAGAGGAGGATCTGGGCTGCCCTGACCCAATCCACTGCACAGAGAAGGCAAGTATAACATGTTTGTTACCCTGATAGAAAAAAAACAAGACATTACAATCCCTTTAAATCAAATCGGTCACCAAAATGATTTTCATAAATTAACCATACACAGGGAGAGGAAACGCCACCAGGTGCATACTACTGACATCCTAACAAAGATGTAAACCCAATGTCAGTTGAGAATCAATCTCCCCTTCATTGAGAGCCCTTCATTGGTTGCCAGTAAAAGACAGAATTTCTTTTAAAGCCCTCTGTCTGACACATAAGTGCATCCATGGGAAGGCCCCGCAATATCTATGCGAAAAGATAGAAGCCCACAATTCCAATCGCGTTCTGCGATCCACCGACCAAAATTTGGTCAAGATACCCAAAGCCAGATACAAGTCCAAAGGAGAAAGAAGGTTTGCTTTCCAAGGTCCCAGACTATGGAACGCTTTACCAACCAGCATTCGGTTGGAGGAAAACCACCTGAGCTTCAGAAGACAGATAAAAACTCTGCTCTTTTGAGGCCCTGAGAGACAGAAACAACAAGCGCCCAGAGGCGATTGAGTTCGCATGTGCCGCGCTATATACGTTTTTCATTCATTCATTCAGAAAGTCACAGCTCCGTCAATACTTTTTTCTGTTTTAATATTTTTTTTTGATCATGTATTATATTATCTGAGTAACAAAAGTGTACATGAACTTCAGTGGAACAAGGGTACAAATCTAACATAGGGTACAAAATAAATGTCGAGTGGCAGTATCTAGCTCCACTCATTACGAAAAGGTGATAGGTCATTTCCTGGCGTCTGGAACGCACACAATAAGGAAATGAAGGCATTTGGAACGCACGCCGGGATTCACTTAGGCGGAAGGGATCAGGGTCTCCTAGGACTAATTGGGATGGCTATTTATAGCGCAATGGGATCCACAAGATCCAGTCCCATACCCCAGTTGAAGTTTTATGAGACGAAACCGGTCGGGTTTCACTGGAATAATACTTGCTTTCCATTGCGCTTTTGGACTCTTTTTTGCAAATGTTTTGTTCCTAGACGAGGAATAGTGCTGTGGTTTGATGAGACACTAGAAGATTTTTTTCAGTCACTTGGATGATACTTGTGTATGATTTTTAGATTTCCCCTTTTTAGGGATTGTTTTTTAAAGTGTAAACACCTTTTTAATAATGTTTTTTTACGCTATGGAGGAGACGACCCTCTCTTTTTTCTTCTCATCTCCTCCCTGCTTCAACCCTGTGTGAGGATATAACAGCATTGGAAATTGCGGCCATGCCCGGGGAATACCTCTGGATCATCCACACAAGGATCTACACTGCGACAGGGATCGGGAAGGGCAATTGGCCCATTCAAGCTCAAGGGACCCCCCACCATAAGGTGAGCTGAGGGTCTACACCAGTCGGTAAGCGTATTGATTTCACCTTTACCTTACGTTAAATTCCTAGGAGTGTGGAGTATAGAAGAGATGCTCACTACCGATCAGAAATACGTTTTTTTTTGTTCTAATTGGAACAGTATACATGCAACCCCTATGTGTTTGAATGTTACTTGAAAGAGGACATTACAACAGATCTATAAGAGCATAACCCACCATTGTATACGGACTGTTTTGGACTGATTAGTCCCACTTCTTTGTTTACATTCATGTTTGTTGATATATTTATATCACCGGATTGGACTATTTTTGACACTGTTATTATATAGTAGGGGTGTTACTGTTGTTACCTCGATATATATCCTTTTTTGTACTATTTTAATTGCACACTTGAGGTGTGGATTAGCACCCATTGGAAACTGGACAGGAAGTCCAAGTTCCTTGCGGATTATAATCCTTTTACACGACTTGGGGGGCTTCCTCATTAGGGATACCTCGGTTTAATTGGCGCTGCACTTTTCTACACTATCTATTTTACAAAATAAAGATACAGTTACACCGTATGTAACCCCAGTTATGACAGAAGTGGTTAGCGTTCATAGGGACTTGAGTTTTGTAGTGGAGAGGTCCTTACCAAGAGAATACCCCCTCAGGGCACTATGTGCTTTGACTTGGTGTACATCTATTCAAGTGGTAAAAAAGCTTTTTGAAACTTAAAAAAAAAAAAAAAAAAAAAACATCATGACAGGTGTGGCTTTGTACGTTTACATTTGGTGCATCGGGAATGAAAGGGCCCAGTTTAGCCGGCACCTCGGTTGAGCGAGTTAGCCAAAAGACTGCCTGGAGCGATGTCTGTTTGTACATTTAGAATTCAAATGAATGGCATTCAGGAGACTTTTTATAAAGCAGTGGTATAGCCTTACAACAGTCATACAGCTGCTTTAAAAAAATAAACCATAAAATACCACATATTTATAAAGCACAGCCATGTGCTTAGCGCTCTACCAGCCAGGAACTAATATGCCGCGTACACACAACCGTTTTAGGCGATGTAAAAAATGAACTTTTTTTTTAATGTCATTAAAAAGCGATCGGTTGTAGGCTCCAGAGAAATTTTTCACAAAGTAAAAAATGGGCATTAAAAATCTGCTTGGATATCCGAATGGTCCAAAAATGGCGTGCAGAATACGATAATCTCAGTCTACAGGTGGACAGAGGAAATGCTAAGAAGCGCAAGTGTGGTTCAGGTAGGCAACCTTTATTTTCTGTAATAAAAATAAGACACCCCCCGAAAATAAGCCATAGTGTGATTTCTTGAGGAAAAAAAAATATAAGACGGTGTCTTATTTTCGGGGAAACACGGTAAAAGGTTCACTATTCTCTATCCTATGAAAGAAGAATTTGCAAAGAAATGGGCACTCCCTACCGTGGACGCAGCCATTTCCTGCGTAAATAAATCCCTGACCTGTCCGGTTGAAAATGTCCAGATGTTTAAAGATCCAGTCGACAAAAAGTTGGAGACCCTACTGAAGGCTTCTTTTACCACAGTAGATGCCGTGGTTCAGCCAGCGGTGGCAGCCATTGGCGTTTGTCAGGCTTTAAAGGATCAGACTAAACAGATATTAAGGGACATACCGGCTCAGCAAGCTCGTGAATTGGCTGACCTCCCAAGGACTCTCTGCTTTGCAGTAGATGCTATTAAGGACTCCATTCAACAGGCGTCCCGTTTATCTCTGCTGTTGGTTCATATGCGTCGCCTTTTGTGGCTGAAAAACTGGTCAGCAGAGGCACCCTGCAAAAGGCTTTTAGCAGGATTTCCCTTTCATGGTGGGAGACTATTCGGTGAAGACCTAGATAAATATATCAAGACCATATCAAGTGGTAAAAGTTCTTTCTTGCCTGTCAAGAAAAGATCGCGTGGGCCCGCGTTTAAGCGACAGGCCTTCGCAGGCTCGGCCCCTTCAACTTCCCGTCAGTATCGACGGCCTCCCGGGCGTTCAGCATTTAATAGCCGCCCACAAGGACAAGCCACGGCAGGCAAGAGGCCATGGTCTCGCAAGCCGGTTAAACCAGTCATCAAGTCAGATTCATGAATGGGCGCCCCCACTCTCTTGGGTGGGGGGAAGGCTTCGGTTTTTCTCCGAAGTGTGGGAGGCCAGAATTCCCGACTCTTGGGTACTGTCCGTGGTAGCCACGGGCTACAAGCTAGAGTTTCGGGAAGTCCCCCCTCCTCATTTTCAGGGGTCAAGTCTTCCAAGCGACCCATTAAAGAGGGCCGCTCTTGTAAAAGCATTGGATTGTCTCTTGCTCCAAGGAGTAATTGTAGAAGTACCAACCCAGGAATGGGGTCTGGGATTCTACTCCAACCTTTTCATAATACCAAAGCCCAATGGCGACGTCAGGCCTATCTTAGACCTCAAACGCCTAAATCGCTTTCTAAAGATTCAGACCTTTCGTATGGAGTCCAAACGTTCGTTGGCAGCCAGCCTACATCAAGACGACTTTCTAGCATCTATAGACATAAAGGATGCGTATCTGCACGTGCCGATCTACCCGGCACATCACAAGTTTCTTTGTTTTATGATAGATCACCGTCATTACCAGTTCGTAGCCCTCCCTTTCGGGTTGGCAACAGCTCCGTGGGTATTCACAAAGGTGTTAGCCCCGGTGCTAGCCGTCCTAAGGACAGAAGGCATTTTGGTCCTGGCATACCTGGACGATCTTCTGGTTATCGACAGCTCAGCTTCCAGCCTCAATCATGCAGTAGTTCGCACAGTTCAGCATCTAGAGGAATTCGGGTGGATTGTGAACCAAGAAAAATCGATATTGAAACCCACAAAGCAGTTGGAATATCTAGGCCTTCGGCTAGATACAGACTGCCAGAGGATATTTTTACCTCAAGCAAAAGTCAGATCAATAACTCAAGCAGTTCAAGTGATCTTAGGCAAGAAGAGGCCGACTATTCGCCTATGTATGCGACTGCTGGGGAAGATGGTGGCCGCCTTCGAGGCAGTGCCCTACGCCCAGATCCATACCAGATATCTTCAGGCAGCCATTCTCTCTGCTTGGAACAAGTCCATTCAGGCGTTAGATCGTCCGTTAGTGCTCTCCCCAGGAGTCCGGCGCAGCCTGTTTTGGTGGCTGGTCCCTCAAAATTTGTCAAAGGGGAAATCCTTTTGCCCCATCACGTGGAAGATAGTAACCACGGATGCCAGCCTGTCAGGTTGGGGGGCAGTTCTAGAAGGACAGACCCAGCAAGGGTAGTGGTCGGAGGCAGAAAAACTGCTTCCCATCAATATCCTAGAGATCAGAGCTGCTCGGCTGGCCCTGATCGCCTGGACTCTCCCCCTTCAGGGTCTGCCAGTAAGGATACAGTCCGACAATGCCACTGCGGTGGCATACATAAACCATCAGGGGGGCACGAGGAGCCTAGCAGCCCAAAGGGAAGTAAACCTGATTTTCTCATGGGCCGAAGCCCATGTACCCTGCATCTCGGCGGTGTTCATCCCAGGGATAGACAATTCTCAAGCAGATTTTTTGAGTCGTCAACAGTTGCTCCCGGGGGAGTGGTCTCTTCACCCCCAGGTATTCCAAGAGATTTGCCAAAGATTCGGAGTCCCAGATGTGGACATTATGGCAACGAGATCCAACAAAAAGTTGGACAAATTCATATCCCGAGCCAGGGATCCCTCGGCCTACGGGACCGATGCGTTGGTTTGCCCTTGGCACCAGTTTTCTCCCCTGTATGCGTTCCCTCCACTGCAGATGATTCCCCGCCTTCTACGGAGGTTCAGGGTGGAGCGCAGGCCTGTGATCCTGGTGGCCCCAGCCTGGCCCAGGAGGGCTTGGTACGCACTCATCGTGAAGATGTCAGTCGGGGCGCCCAGATCTGCTGTCTCAGGGCCCAATCTGCCACCCTGCTTCACAGCAGCTAAATTTGACGGCTTGGCGGCTGAATCCCTAATTCTTAAGGGCAGAGGCCTCTCAGCTCAGGTCATATCTACGTTGATTCAGGCTAGGAAACCGGTCTCCAGAAATATTTATTACAGAGTCTGGAGAACCTATGTGGAGTGGTGCGAGTCTCAAAAATGGCATCCTCGAAAGTTTTTTGACAGGATCTTGCGATTCCTTCAGGTTGGCGTTGACAAAGGGTTGGCTCTTAGTACTCTAAAGGGGCAGGTGTCGGCTTTATCGATATGGTTTCAAAGACCCTTGGCCACCCATTCGCTTATGAAAACCTTCTTGCAGGGGGTCTTGCATGTGAATCCCCCCATTAGAGCTCCCCTCTGCCCCTGGAATTTAAATCTGGTCTTGTCAGCTTTACAAAGGCAGCCGTTTGAACCTCAGAAATCCCTCTTGTGCTACTAACCCGAAAGTTGGTTTTCTTGGTGGCTATGGCTTCGGCCAGAAGGGTTTCCGAGCTGGCAGCCTTGTCATGCAGGGAGCCATACCTTATTCTGCATAAGGACAGAGTGGTTCTGCGGCCTCAACCTTCTTTCCTTCCTAAGGTCATATCCAGTTTTCACTTGAATCAGGACCTAGTCCTACCATCCTTTTTTCCTACTCCCCAGTCCAGAGAGGAAAGACTGCTTCATACTTTGGACGTGGTTCGAGCCATGAGGGTCTATCTCAAGGTTACAGAGAAGATTCGGAAAACAGATGTGCTTTTTGTTCTTCCGGATGGTCCCAAGAAGGGTCAGCCGGCTGCCAAGTCTTCCTTGGCTAGGTGGATTAAGCAGCTGATTTTTCAGGCCTATGGTCTGAAGCGCGTTCCACCTCCCTTATCAGTTAAAGCCCATTCTACGAGGGCCATGAGTGCCTCCTGGGCGGCACACCATCAGATCTCTATGGCACAGGTTTGCAAGGCGGCAACCTGGTCTTCCGTACATACGTTTACTAAATTTTATAAGTTGGACGTTGCAAAGGGTCCGGACGCAGCATTTGGGCAGGCGGTCCTACGGGCAGCAGTATAGAATCCTCTGGTCCGGGTCACGCCCCCTTTTTTCTGTTGGTGGAGTTACTTTACTTCCTGATAATTTTTTGTTTGGCTATTCTTGGCCTTACGGTCTCCCTCCCTTCATAGAGCATTGCTTTAGGACATCCCAAGTGTAATGGCTATGCGCTCTGTGTCCCGTGATGTACGATAAAGAAAAAAGGATTTTTAATAAACAGCTTACCTGTAAAATCCTTTTCTTGAAGTACATCACGGGACACAGAGCTCCCACCCCTCTTTTGGGGAACATTGTGTAACCTCGGAGGAATTGCTTGCTACCAAACTGAAGCACTCCCAGTGGGAGGGGGTTATATAGGGAGGAAACTTCCTGTGAAATTGATTACACCAGTGTCCACACCTGAAGGTACCCATATAACCCAAGTGTAATGGCTATGCGCTCTGTGTCCCGTGATGTACTTCAAGAAAAGGATTTTACAGGTAAGCTGTTTATTAAAAATCCTTTTTTTTTTAATAGTAATGACAATGATCAGCGATTTTTATTGTGACTGCGACATTATGGCGGACACATCGGACACTTGACACCATTGTCATTGATAAAGTGATCAGTGCTATAAAAATGCACAGATTACTGTCAAAATGACACTGACAGTGAAGGGGTTAACTAGTAGGGGGCGCTGAAGGGGTTAAGTGTGTCCTAGAGAGTGCTTCTAACTGTAGAGGGGATGGGCTATGTGTGACAAGACATGGATCACGACTCTCGATTACAGCTGTGATCAGTGTCCTGTCACTAGGAAGAATGGCGAAATGCTTGTTTACATCAGCATTTCCCTGTTCTTCCTCTCCGTTAGACGATCGTGGGTACCCCCGTGGACATCGAGCCCGCGGGACCTGCAGTCGGACTCGCAGAGCTCACATCACGCCCACAATGCTGCATCTTAAAGGGGATGTACGTCCATCTGCCCAGCCGGACAGCATACAAAAAAGAAAACAGCCAAAGTCATATGATTGGCTCTCCTCCAATCATGGAGCTCTCTCTGCTCCCTTACGTAGAGAGAACTCTGTGGGGCACTACAGGCTACATACAAAAGTCTGCATTTTATGAATTAGCAGTACAATAAAGATCGTGATGTCTGCCAAGTATAAATAAAGGCAGATGGCAAAATCCTCTCCCCATTAAAAATGACCCCCTATTTATATTTAAATGGGATGATAGTGGAAGG